>CM076580.1:751345940-751711203 GCA_034641835.2 Pinus albicaulis
CACAGAGGCAGGATAGGGGTTGCAGATAATCCATATCTTGCTGAGAGGGAGTGTTGAAAATGCAGCAAGATGATGGAGCTTAGTGAAATGAAGTCGCCTTCACTAAGTGGGCCCGCAGGCAAATTCTGGCGCAAAGTCTATTTTTAGACTATGTCTATTTTTAGACATATGGAGCATGGTCCAGGGGTTGCAGTATGTTATTCTTGGAGTATTGGTCATGTTGGTAAAAATATATGGGAATCTATTTTTGTGACCTATAGGTCGATAGGTCGATGTCTATTTTTAGACTGCCTATCCTAAAAATAGGGAAGTCAAATATTATTTACCCTTAATAATATTTGGACTCTAAACAGCAGTTTACTCTCTTGGAGCACTTCAGTTCGAGCCTTGGAAGTGGCTCATGCATCTGACAGAGGAATTACGCTATTCCTAGGGTTTGGTGAGCACATGCATGGTTGACTTCAGTTAGGACTTCAGTGGCAGAAGTTTGGTGGAGTTAATGAGACAGCTAGTGGAGTTGTGTTCGGTTTAACTTAGTTGAACTAGTTGAGATTAGTTTAACTAGCTAATCATCTAGTAATGAGTGGAGTGAATTAAATATTATTTAATTCATTAATTAGTAACTCATTATTCAACTCAAGAACACATCAGTTCACTACAGTGCATGATCAGTTCAGTGGAGACCAGTGAAAGAGGTAGATGAAAAGGTGGAGTTAGCTATCAGTGGCGACATCAGTTGTGCATGAGATTTGCACCACACTTGGAGGAATTTCCCATGATGATTGCGCTGTCAAGCCAAGGAGATTCGAACCTTGGATCTCTATATAGACATGCCATGATTGCGCAATAGAGGCAAGGCAATTGGCGGTGAGTTTTGAACCAGTAACCTGTTCAAAACTGAGCTAGTTTGTGTGTAACTTCATGAGAAAGTACCGAGTACTTGTGAGGAGTATTGTACTGAGTTTGTTACATGTTTTCTCCATTATAATATACACAATAGCTGCGGGGTTTTCAGCTATAAGCTTTCCCCATACATACTGTGTTAATGTGTATGATGATTTGATGTGTTATCGCTTGATTTTATTTCCGCATGTTTGATGATCTGAGTGGAAGAGATTATGTGTTGCATATGAATTCGAATTGATATGTGGTCAGGATAGTCTCGGTGGATAATTAATCATTATTCAACAAATTTCTACACGCACCGCTCACATACTGTTTGGAAAAAGCAATTTTTTTTGTGTTAATCGGTGCACCATGTAACATATAATACACCGGGTCTCCTAGTTGATAGAGAGCACCGTACAATGGTCCCTTTTTTGTGCGAGGTGTTTATAAGAATAGGCCTCACCACCCCCATATGCTACAAAAACTAACACTAGACTATTTTTATTATTCTATCTGTATTAATCAGTGCGGTGGTTAACATGCAACACACTGGTACTCCTTATTGACATAGAGTGCCATATGATTTTTTATACTATTTGGGCAATGCGTTTATAAGACGACCACACACTGACGTTGGTGCGTACACCATGAAAAGCGCACAGGTTTCTTGATATATTTCTTTTTACCTGAAAAATTTGACAATTTATTTATAAAATATATTAATGAATGATATGGTACATGATTCATATTGATAAATACATGGCTGAAAAGAGATCAAGTAGAAAAAATAATGATAACGCATCAAGAAAAGAAAAAAAGGCAAGTTATTTTACAAATTCTTTACAAGAAATATTATTTTTGAACTGTATGTAAATTTAACAAATATGTATTGTTTACTTTGTATCATGCAAAGCCACAAAATGACGAAGCTCGATAAGATTATTTTTGATCTAGGACCAGAAGAGCATAAAAACTTGATGGAAAAATTGCAAAAGGATGAATCAGGTTAATGAAAAAATACTATCGATCCAATATGAGATTCTTTTCTTAATTTTTATTAATAATATACTTAAAATTATTAGATAACATGTGTCAAAAAATCTATTAATTCACAAATTTTTAATGTTCTACAAGGACCAACAACTCAGTAAAGGAATTTTGTTCTAAGGAAGAAAAAAAATGGAACATGAAATTGAAAATGAATTTCTCCTTAGTGCATCTGGAGTGGTGCTGGAGGTTAATGAAAGGGGGAAAAAATTTTACAAAAGTTTGAGGGATCTAGTGGAACAAATGTATAGACATTCTTTCCACTTACAATACAAAAATCAATCCAATGATTCCAAGAACCAAATTTTATCTAAACTACATGAAGAGTTTGCAGAGAATTGGTCAATGAGACATGCCAGACTTTTAATAGCAAAATGTACAACAACAAAAAGGAAGGAATGAAAAATTAATATTCCTTTAAATGTTTTTCTAGAATTATTTATAAATATCACTTTTGTTATATTTACTTTTGATATATCAATATAAAAATTAAATAGTTTATTGTCATGTTACATTTTTAGGAAGATTATGAAAATCTCAAAAGATGAAGGAGTTGATATCAAAAATATGCCAGTAGGAATGTCCAAAAAGGTGTACAAGGAGATGGTCAAAGAAATGGACAAAATTGCATCGCAGGAGGAGTAATCTAAACAACAACATGCTTCAAATGTAATATGTAATCATTGAATTTTTCAATCATTAGGTACAATAAATGAACAATTTAGCATTAAATATTAATTTTCAATTATTTTCTTGCAGAAAAGAAAAGAAAATGGAACCCATTCAGCACATAAAACAGGATGACAAGGAAGAAAAGGGTTGATATCTAAGTTTGTGAGTAATTGTTACTTCCTTATAACAACTTAACTAGATTTCATTTTTGTATATTTTAAGTTGTTTTACAAAAATCGTCATTGAATGTCTTCAAACAGGTGCTAACATACAAAGAAGAACCATCAGATGAATTGATTGAGATTGGGTGAAATATGGGTTGTGAGTATATGTTGGCATATAAGAAATTAATTGTGGAATTTTTAAGCATCTATAGATCTTGTTTTACTTAGCTCTGTCTATAATTAATAGAAAAAAAGCTTTTGTATTAAATATATGATTTGTTATGGGGTATAAAACTTTCAATAAACAAAGTATGGAACTGTGCCAACAGATGAAATCTTGAAAGATGGTGTACTAAATGGTTTTGAAAGAATGTGTATACTTCATGAGTCAATTCTTGCTATGGTATGTCATTTATTTTCGATTTACATTGATGTATATTATTTAATATTTCAACTTTCATTATTCTCACCAATGTATATACACTCATTACAATTTATTTATGTGTTTGTAGATGGAAATTGAAGAAGAAGAAAACAATCAACACTGTGAGAAAAAAATTCCTAAAAATAACTCAAGTCATGGAAGTAGCTCTAGCAGTGACAACGGTTCAAGCGAAGAATGATGATCATTATGTTTGGATATCAAAGCAAGGCATTGTATTTTTTGAAATATTTGTTTGTGAAATCAGACATTTTGTTTAATGTAATGGACATAGTGTCCCACTTGAAAGACAAAGGGATACCAATAACTGTCCCATTTTGTATGACAAAGGCTATCTTATATATATATATATATATATATATCTGTGTGTGTGTGTGTGTGTGTGTGTGTGTGTTTTAATTTATTCTATTACATTCTTCATTTTCGTTGTGAAATGTAACACTACTGATTAAATTTATGTATGATTAAATATTATAATGAAGAAATATGAAATATGATGATATGATATAACAAATTAATCCAAACATCACATTCAAATGCACTAATAAAAATTTAATTGATATGAACACTGTTATAAGATATGTTCGTCTTTTGATGAATAATGAATTTGAAAAAATCACAATAATTATGATATGATATAAAAAATTAATCAAAACATCACATTCAAATGTACTAATAAAAATTTAATTAATATGAATACTGTTATAAGATGTTTCGACTTTTGATGAATAATGAATTTTTAAAAATCACAATAATTGCACTCTCACAGGTCGATGTTTCTAAAAAATTCAAAATGAACATCAGTGCATGTCAATTACTGTACACTGGTGCGTTTGTATGATATAGCACACTCGGTGTGTTTCTACGACCTATGGGCACCGTACAAATACCAATACCAATTATAAATATAAGTGTGTTTGTGTGATATTGCACACCAGTGCATTTATGTGACACTACGCACCGGTGCATTTGTACGACCTATGGGCACCACACAAATACCAATACAGATTAAAACAATTGGTGTGTTTGTCTGATACTACACACTAGTGCGTTTCAATAAGACTACGTACCAATGCATTGATACGACATATGGGCACCACACAAATACTAATATGTATTAGAACAATCAATGTGTTTGTCTTATAGTGTGCACCAGTGTGCTTCTATAAGACTACGTACTGGTGCCTTGATATGACATATGGGCACCACACAAATCCAAATACCAATTTGAACGGCTCCATGCATTGTATTAGCTGCAGTGTGCCTGGTGCAGTTGTATACCTTTACGGCCCGGTGCATGGACCTTCGACCACCCCAGGACAACCGTCTATATGACATGCACTGGTGCGTTGACACCTTAGTAGTGCACCGAAGAAACAAAATCTGTAATAAAATCCAACTGCCCAGGTTTTTTAGTTGTGTTGAAATTCTGTTAAAATCTCCGCCAAAACCTCCGTTACCAATAATGGATGTTGTAGCAAATGTTTTTTTGACAATTTTGGCCAATTTTATAACACAAAAAACCTCCTTTATAACCTCTGCTAGAGATTCTTTTCCTTGTAGTGCTTATTCCAAAAGAAACTAACATAATAGCTATAATAGAATAAAGTATTCACATATAATTTTTCCTAAAGAAACAGAACTCAATATTTCTTCTATCCACACAATAATATATTTGTATAACATAATGACAATTATTTGTCCATTCAAGAACTTATTATAATAGCCTTTATTAAATGTACACAACACATATTTTCTTCTCTAGAATTCTACTCTTCTTCAACTATTTTCAATTCATCTAGCCAGACAATATTTTCAAGAGTTTATTCTTTCCAAGAATATTAACTTAATAACTTTCCCTATGCAAAAACATATTTTCTATATTGCAATAAATACCCACTTGATGCATGCAACATGTGTTTTTCCTAACACAATTTTGTTTAATTCAATGCACATCATCTTCTAAGGAAAAAGGAATCAACATGAAGTTTTCCCAAAGAAATGGCTATTCTTTTTTTGCATGAAAAACTAACATGAGTTATTCCTGACTTCTCTTGGAAGAACAACTCATTAACTTATCTTCAAACTCATAAAATATCTTCACGAATTTCATCTACTAAATTCCTTTTCAAACTCATGAAATATCTTCATGATTCCTTTTCAAACTCATGGAATATTTTCATGAATTAAACTACTAAATTATTTTTAGGAAAATAACCTTATGAATTTATATTTTATGTGCACTAATTATGCCAAATATTCATGAAATATCTTTACGAGTTTTAACTACTAAATTCATTTTCAAACTCATGAAATATTTTCATGAATTAAAATACTAAATAGTTTTTAGGAAAATATCCTTATGAATTTATATTTTATGTGCACTAATTATGCCAAATGTTTAAGAAACATAGCATGATTACTTATATTTTTTTTTGAAGAATAAACTATTCATTTCTTGATTTTTTTCCTTGTCATGGAAGTTTGTGCATTTTAAAAAACCAAATCGTGCTTTCATTAGCTGCGACGGGAGTAGATTTCAGTCCCTGCTTGGAGAAACTTGATTGCTCCATTCTACACAAGGAGGCGGTTTCTTTCTACATTTTCTACGTTCAACTTTTGAGAATATTTCATGATTGCATTGGCTTCAAGTACCAGCTTACCATAATTCACCTACATTTCTATAACGTGAATCTGTATACGAGTGTCGAGTTAGAATCCCTTATGATTCATATGGGGATGAACCTATCTTCCATATGCAAAAATTTTGGCATCAACACAGAACTGCAAGAGAAAACCGTAGTTGCTGGAGCTCATGGGAATGCTTCTATTTTTCATTAAATCCAAAACTTGGTTCAATAAACCCTCAATCCAAGAGCTCTCCCACTCAATTGTCTCCCTTGAAGTTCACCATTCAACACACCAGTGATAGTGCTACCTGTGCAGACTTGGGGAATTTCTCCTTTCTGTGACTTGTCTAACCTGATGATTTACATTACCTTCATTGTTCTCCATTTTCATATCATTATCAATAATCATGGAAACGGACCAAGGATCCTGGATTTTTGAAAAACTAGCCTATGGCAATAATCAATGCATGATTATCAAGAGTTCGTTTTACATCAAACTGAGTCTTGATTCTACGTTTTCTTGGTAGAAATGGTAATAAAATTTATACTCATAATTATAGCATTTTTACCGAATCTTATAAGGTAGGTGTATTAAATACAATAACTAAAATTATTTTATGAGTTTCAAAGGGACGTTACATACTCCCACCCTTAAATATAACATCGTCCTCAGTGTGTTTCTCTCACTGGGACTTTAACCTTTATCATGATATTGTAATATAAATAACCCAAAAGGGGATCCTTCCCCTTCAAAGTGAAGGATCTAATTTTCTAAGAAATACCAATAAGTAAAAAAAATAATGTTTAATCAATAAACATAAGAATTTATAGATGCAAAAATATGCAAGTTCTAATTTCCATCACTAGAAATCTTCAAAGTCATAGAAGAAAAACAAAATCTCTATACCAACTTACTGTAACTTACCAATTACTCTTGGAAGTCATGATGACTTTTACACAAGCACTCTGAGAATGGTTGAACAACCTATCAAAACTCCATGGAAAGTAGCTTATAATGTATGACTAACAAATTCAATCACGTTATTTACCCCATTTCCAATCAAATGAAATATTTTAAACTATCAATCATTCATGCAATTTCAAGTGATATTTTAGTCAATGTACTCTTCCTAGTCTTCAAATAGCACCAACCCTCTATTCATGATAAATCATAAAAATTATAAATCACTACACCACATGCACATTGTCTTAGCTCTCGCTAAATACATCCACACAATACTTCAAAAAGTACTCAGAAAGAACCTAGCTCTCTAATAGTACAAATGGTCAGTTAATGCACCATGTGCATATTGTCCTAACCCCTGCCAAGATATTCAAAAGAAGAGTAATAAAATAAAGAAACTTATACTTTCAGTAATTCCTTTTCAAGCACTAGGCTCCTTTCCTCTCAATATGTACATAAAATATTTACACAATGATATAAAAAATAATTTTAATACAACACATAAATGATTAATTAATTTTTTCTACTATGACAACAACAATGATTAAAAAAAAAATTCTCCTCCCAACCTATGGGAACTGGTTTCAACAACAAAATCGAGTAACTTTCACATCCAAACAGTTATTTGACAAAAAACCATACGAGGTCCAGTGTGGAATTCCACTGGAAAAATAGCTCAAGAATTCCAATGACCACACAAGGTCCAATATATGATTCCTCGTGGCAGTATCTTGCCTATTCCTCTGACAGCGTCTCGTCTATGAGGAATTTTGGGTCATCTCCAATGGACTCCAAAATCAATAGAGTTGCCTCAATTTTTTCCCTCTTCACCATATTGCCCAACTATTTTCCCTTACTAAGATCATATATCTCTAGGGAGAGGAAATATGGGCAGGCAAGCGCCATCAACCCCTCCGGGCAGGCAACCACCATCAACCTAAGGCCTTCTAGCCTTTCACAATTGTTGACAACTGTCTGGCATGTTAAATTTATCTTTTAGAATTCTTTCCTATAGTAAATTACATAATTAAATATATGCACATTATACATAAAGAAAAATAAACTTTATGTAGATCATACATCATACTTGGCCCTCAACATGGGTCCAATGATATCTATATTAACAGGGAACATGATTAACATACATATGTTATACATTAGTATTTCCAAAATAACACAATCATGCACATCATAACATGATACTTTATCAATTATCGTTGCAATTTTCACTGCAACATTTTACTTTCACGGGTTTTCTTGTTGCCATTAAGCTAACCATGCCTAATCTCATCAACAACACTAGTAAAAAATATGCATTGTTAAAAAAAGTATTCACTTTCAAAATATAGTTTCATGCATACAATTATATACAAATATTCATTAATGTGTATATATAAATAACAGTTAGGGTAACAACCCAATGTTTCCAATTCCAATACTGTATTGTTACCAACATTCTGACACATGAAGTAAATACCATAATCACTTGTTCACAACTTGCAATAATATTTAATCGAAACCAATTCACGCATATAAGTTTTATTATTTAGTCATACAACACTAACTAATAAATTCCACTAATAATCGTAATGCATCCATGACACGACTCATTCAACAATTAATCATTATAGTCAATTCTCACTACTTCACCCATTGTGTAATTTTAACATCTGAAAGGGTTCATTTAATTTCATTTTAAAACACTCTATCGTCCTCTTTAAGGACTTTCCCCATATTTTTCATTCATGCATTAGTTTCACACGCCATCACTATACACATTCATAGTTTCCAAGTAGTGCATGGTAGCTTTAGTTATTTTCATTAAATGTATCAGTAATCTGTCATATACACAAATGTTAATAGTCAACTCTCACTTTCACTAGTGAGTACTCAGGTTGTTCATAAGTGAAACAAAGGTTTTATTGTCTTTTATCCTCAACGAGATTCCAATGTTATGAAAAACCATTTTACAGCATAATTTATTACTTATTACTCTTCAATGTATTTATAAACATGAATCACACATCTCCTGTCAAAAGTAGACTACTGCATATATCAAACAATATGTAGATTAATAGAATTATACATTAACTGATGTCGAGTAGTATCATACCTTAATTTCATTTCGCTTAACAAATCCCAAAGGTGATAATGCTGCAACCTTTAGCTCTGATACCACTTGTAACATGCCTTGATATCCTCACATGGAAATGGAAGGAGTTAGAAAATTTTTATAAAAATTACCCACCGGTAACTATCCAAATCACTATTCAAGATTCCTCACTAATCATTAAATAGAATGTTCATCAGTTCATATAGTAACTTTAGTAGAGGAGTAGTAATGTTGCATAACCATTAACAACCATTCTTGTGGTCTATTAACATAAACTATATGATGTAACCTTACATCCATTTCATGAATTTGTTAACCAGATTAATTAACCACATACTTGACATTATGAACATCCCAACAAGAAAGGAATCATCATCATCAATCTAACACAATAATCAATCAAATCATTAAACACTGATATACCATGGAAGTAAAAACCAACAAACGTTTAATTTTATTATTAAACGCTTGTGAGGGTGTTCAACCCTCACTCAATGGCTTATAAGGGAGACCATCCCTTAACCATCTTCATATCTTCATATATTTGTGGCATGGATGTACCTACATTAGCCCATTGTACAATGGACCATCCCACAGCTCACACTCATCTACATGAAACATTAATCATTTACCTGCCACCATGTTAAGCATACTATTTCCTTTCTACAAGTCACCATCATTTCCTATTAATGTTGTCTTCAATATACATTGATGTCGAGATTCATAAAGTATTAATCAACCCATTCATAAATCTATACTAGAGATGCTTCTCCATCTACTCAAGTACATTCATGACATGCAAGTAAAATATCTTGACATGATTCCTTTAACAACACTACAAATGTGCTAGTTATAAGCAATCACATTAACTAATTTTTCCCTCACATAAGAACACATTCCTACAAGACAATAGCTACATCTTCCAAGCATTTATTTAAAATAAACTTATACATCATTTATGATCTCCGTGCATGTGATTTACATAAATTTAATCAAAATAACTAACCCTTAAGCTATTACTTTTGGTGCATGTAAAGAAGCTAACACAACAAATGTTGTTCTTATGCATGCCAATGTATATATTTTCCAAAAGAGTCTTCCCAAAGGAATAATTAACACAACAGAGTATCCAAACACACATTTACAGTAAATCATACAAATACATGTCTTCTATTTCAAATATTATACTACGTTACCCAAATATATATTCCAAGGAAAGAAACACATTAATATGGGTTTTATGCATGTAATCCATCTTCTTTTCCAAAGAATATTTCCCAACGTAGGCTAACTAAACATGCTAACATTTCCCACATACAAATGTATATCTTTCCAAGGAAACATAATACAAATGTTGCATGCATATACATGATCTTATTCCAAAAGAAACTAAGATAATAGTTATGATAGCATAAAGTATTCACATATAATTTTTCCTAAAGAAACATAGCTCAATATTTCTTCTATCCACGCAAGAAGATATTTGTATAGCATAATGAAAATTCTTTTTCCATGCAAGAGCTTATTATAATAGCCTTTATTAAATTTACACAACACATATTTTCTTCTCTAGAATTCTATTGTTCTTCAACTATGGTCAATTCATCTAGCCACACAATCTTTTCAAGAGATTATTCTTTCCAAGAAGATTAACTTAATAACTTTCCCTATGCAAAAACATATTTTCTATATTGCAATAACTACCCCACTTGGTGCATGAAACATGTGTTTTTCCTCACACAATTACATTTAATTCAATTCACATCATCTTCTCAAGAAAAATGAATCAACATGAAGTTTTCCCAAAGAAATGGTTATTCTTTTCTTGCATGAAAAACTAACATGAGTTATTCTTGACTTCTCTTGGAAGAACAACTTGTTAACTTATATTCAAACTCATAAAATATATTCATGAATTTAATCTACTAAATTCCTTTTCAAACTCATGAAATATCTTCACGATTCCTTTTCAAACTCATGTACTATTTTCTTGAATTAAACTACTAAATTATTTTTAGGAAAATAACCTTATGAATTTATATTTTATGTGCACTAATTATGCCAAGTATTCATGAAATATATTTATGAGTTTTAACTACTAAATTCCTTTTCAAACTCGTGAAATATTTTCATGAATTAAACTACTAAATTCTTTTTAGGAAAATATCTTTATGAATTTATATTTTATGTGCACAAAATTATGCCAAATATTTAAGAAACATAGCATGATTACTTATCCTTTTTTTTCGTTAAAGAATAAACTATTCATTTCCCGATTTTTTTCATTGTCGTGGAAGTTTGTGCATTTTAAAATACCAAATAATGCTTTCATTGTCTGCCATGGGAGTAGACTTCAATCCCTACTTGGAGAAACTGGATTACTCCATTCTACACAAGGAGGGGGTTTCTTTTTGCATTGTCTGCATTCAACTTTTGAGAATATTTCATGATTGCATTGCCTTCAAGTACCGTCTTACCAAACTTCGCCTACATTTCAATAACGTGAATCTGTATCAGAGTGTCGAGCTAGAATCCCTGTTACACAGTAATTTATCATCGTCCCTGCAATCCCCATCTCGCCCATTGGAGGGTCGTTTCTGTGACCAATAAGCAGTGTCATGCCTTGCAAATACCATCATTTCATCCCTTTCCATGAGGACAACATTCCTTCTGTTGACTAGGTAACGCACTCCCAAAAGCAACTAGCTTTTTCCTTCGGGCCGGTGGCCCATTATGCGCCCCCCGCCTGTCGGGGGGAAAATTAACACTGAGCCCACGCCAATTGGCGCTCTGTCCCAGTTAAGCACCCGCGCCAATCATTATTGAATTTTTTTAAAAAAAAAAAGGAGGCGCATTTTTCTATTACAACAACAACTTCGTGGTTAAGTCATCAGAGTGGTTTTTGATCACCATCCGCCGCCTCTCCTTTTGGGCCTCGTTTCCACCTTATGCGGAACCTCCCAAGGGATAAGGCCTCCCTTCCACTATTGTAGGGATCCCAACCTCCTCCTCTCCTCTATAAATATAGCCTTCATCCATTGATGAAGGGGCTGAAGGGCTGAATGGCTGAATAGCTAGTTCCAAAATCCCCAAGTTCCCAAGAGCTTTCATGCTGCAAAAGCCTTCTTGATTCCCTTAAGGCCAAATTCAAGCAAGGAGACTATTGCCAAGTATCCGAAGAGAGAGGCTTGTCCCATCCCTGATAGGCTTTTTCGAGACATGTTGTGCTGACGACCCGCTAAAGGAGAGTGTTGCGTCAAAGCTATGGTTGTATTCTTCTTTTAACTCTTTAAGGATAAGCGACTATCGGTTATGGTTCAACTCTTGTTCTTGATCATGTTCATGAGTTATATCCTCTTCGACTGATATATAGTTGTATGCACTGGATTTTATGCTTGTGTTTGTGTTGTTTCTTGCATGTGCAGGTGTCCGATCACGGAGATCGTGAGGGCTGTGATTTGCCAGGGCGAAGGAACGGGAGCACCACCTCTTCTACAAATGACAGCGTTGGATTCCAGGTAAGCCTTCCTCGCAAGTCGGTTTATTTACAATTAGGAACCTGCACTGTAGCGTGTTTGATTGTTGCTAGAACCGATCTGGGCTAGTAGGGATCACCTCTATCTGCAGAGGGGATTTACCTCCTCAACACCTTTGTTCCTTTGTAAATGCCAGAGGCATCAAGACGGTGGCCTGCAAACCCTTAATCAGTTGTAGTCTAAAACCAGTGCCAGAACAAATAAAATGAGGAATTGCGGATGGGTAAGTAGGTTTTACCCAAACATGTTTCTCACCGAGAAATTCCACCATTGATTGCAAGTGATCATACGACATGTGGAGTGGCAGGTGGCCCATAAAAACTTGGATCCAATCCCAAACAAATCCCACAACTGGTGCCACATTGATATGCCAGTACATGACAACTTCAGTCCGATACAAACAGAAAATCGAGGCATTTAATATAATTGAAAAGAGCACTACAACTTCAGTCCGATACATTAACTTATTCTCTTGGAGCACTTCAGTTAAGTGCACAGATGTGGCATAGGAGCTGACAGAAGGAATTACGCTATTCCTGAGGGTTAAGTGGAGCTATTTCATAGAGACTTCAGTTAGAACTCACGTGACAGAGTTTGGTGGAGTTGTAGAAGTAGTTGGTGGAGTTGTGTTTAGTTTAACTCAGTTAGACACAGTTGAGCTAGTTGTATCTAGTCCAACTGATTGATACAATAGTGAGAGTGGTGTGAATTAATTATTAATTAATTCACTAATTATTAACTCATTAATCAACTGAAGAATACATCAGTTAACTACAGTGCATGGATAGTTTCAGTGGAGACCAGTGGAGAGGTAGGTGAAAGAGCAAGTGTGACTATCAGTTGTGACTATAGTGTTGCATGATTTTTCATCACACATTTATGGAGATGCCAATGAGGATTGCGCAGTGCAATCTAGGTAGATTCAAGTTCATTCAGAGCCATTCTTCAGCAGGGATTTCACAATAGAGGCAGGCTAGTAGGTGGTAGAGATCGGTGCATGGATTTGCTAGATCAAGACCTAATTAGTGTGTAGCGATTGTATTGTACTGAGAGCTTGTGAGAAGCTTTGTATGAGGATTGTTACATGATCTCTATGACATATATTATATAAAGATAGTTGGGTTTTTCATCTTTAAGCTTTCTCGTTAAAACACTATGTTCATATGTGTGAATTTTTATGGTTTTAATGTGTGCATGCAATTGATTTAATTTCTGCATATGATGATCAATAGTAGAAGAGATTCTGTATTGTGCATGAAGTTAAAATAATTTTGATCAGGAGAATCTTGGATATATAATGCATTAGTTATATAATTTCTACAAATGTGGACGAAGCTCTCTCTCTTTGGCTTGGCTCTCAATAGCTTCCTGGCTATAGTTTCCTTCCTACAAATTCAGCTAGCTTGCTAAGGGAGAAGGCAAGATTTTATAGATGGAGGAAGGGGAGTTGGGATCCCTATAATGATGGGATAGGACCTATCTCTAAGGAAGCTTCCATGATAGGTGGAAAACTACTTCCTATACATGGAGATTCGGAGCCAAACCACCCAACTCCTTTTGATGACTCGTTCAGGAGTTTGTTGGATTCAAACTTCCGCCATTTTATTTTCAAAAAAAATCCCTTATTAAGCTTTTCATGAGTGAGACACAGGGAAAGATCACCAATTGGAGCGCCCTCTATGGTGGATTTCCCCCATTGGCGCGAGGGCTAAATTGGCTAGTCGTGCCAAGGCAAAAAGATATGTTTTTAGGATTTTTTAGAGGAAACTTTCTTCAGGGGAATGTTTGTCCTTATGCAAGGAGATGCCATGAAAGTGGTTTTAGGTCATTTCACTGCTCACAGGTCATGGGAAAAGCCCTCCAATGTGTAGGACAGGGGATTTCAGGGACGGTGACAAAATATTGTGTAACAGATGCCCCCTAAAGCGTGAGGCCCGAGAGAGAGGGAAGGGTGAAATGCTTTATGAGAACGTGCCCAACTAAAAACACTACCGTTGGAAGACCTGCATACAAGTACAAATAATATCTTTGATACATGATATGTGGTATGGGTGCAACCATCCATAATAGAGTGTACAATAACTAGGATCCAAGGTATGGACGCAGCCATCCAAGAAGGATCAACAAGTAGACTCAAGTATGGTCGCAGCCATCCAATCAAATGAGTCATGTAACTAATCATGATAATCCACAAAGAATCTGCAACCTGGATTTTATCAGACAAAATCCAGGATCTTGCGCTCCAACTCGACCCGAACAGAGTACAAGTTTGAGCATGTGAATGAGTGAGCTGAAGTCGAACATGCAAGAACATCGTATGATTGCCAGCCAATAATGAAAGCCATTAACAGACACAAGAAGTACCAAAAATAATGAGGATGGTCCTCAAGGTACTATAGGTACAATCCACAGAATTTGAACAGTGATCTGGAATCGAACACCCACAGAATGATTCGATCAAAGGCCAATAATGAAAACCTTGCGTCGAATGCGAAGAACTTGCCATTGAGGCATGCAGGCTCCAAGGTACCTAAAGGGAGTCTCTAGATCAACTTCCTGGATAATGAGTTGAAGTCGATAGGAAGTGACCTTGATAGAAGGTGGGCCATAATGTTTCCCACATCATCGACACGAGATAGAGGAATATCATGTTTGTGAATCAGGATCAGTAGAGAATCAGAGGGAGGTTGAAAACTACAGAGGCCAACTTCTTTAGAACATATTGGCAGCGCGACACTGGATTTGGTAGTATTTGACATCAAAGGATCTGAGGTCATGGTGACCTAGCAAAGAGCAGATGAGCGGTCAAAAAAGAGTACCCAAACCCATGGAGGCAAGCAGAAAACGAGATGAGATTTCCCTAACCCGACACAAATGCAGATAAATGCCATGTTCAAGAGAGACATACTGCCGACACGACAATGATACTGGTTCCATTTTTCCCCACCATTTCTGGCGAGTACCCCAATTATTTTTGGAACAAGCTTGAAGGGGATAACATATGCTTGTGATATAAGTTTTTCCTTCGGACAAATCCAACCTAGTACATTTAATGAGCCCTAGGAAGGAGGAACTAGAGTATTGTCATTACGACAAAGTCCGATGTCATCAGGTTTTAAAGAGTCTGACAAAGGAAGAACTCGATGTCTTTTCATGTTTAGAGAGTTTGAAAAGACAGCAGAAAAGAAAACTCCAACAATCCCTTTTCGTAGATAGTTCCTTAGATCCGAAAAGGTAGAAAACTGTGTCTGAGAAAACCTCCTAGTCGCGATAGGCTAGGGTATACCTTTTTCGTAAATAATTTATCCCAGCTCGAAAAAGGGGTAAATGTATACTGGGTAGATGTCGTTTCGTAGCCAATGGAATGAGATCAAAATGACAAGTGACTCGGCAATCTTTTCATTTTTAGAGAGTCAGAAAAGAGCTAAAAGATGACTCCAGTAGTGAATTTTTCGTGTTTTTACCGAGTCCAAAAAAGTATAAAATACAACTCGTATTGTCGTCGTAGTCACGTGAAAACCTGTCACTGCAGAAAAAGCAAGCGTAAAACCCATTTTTCGACAAAATATGATAAAATATTGGAAAAATAAGCTTCAAAACCTAATTTGATTTCCAAAAGTTATAAATATGATAAAATAGTAAAAACATATTTACTTTTTACTTTTTTACCTCTTGTGTAGAGTGAAAGTGGGTTATTTCCCTGCGATCTTGCAGTGACGATTATGGATGATCCAGTGCATCATTTCAGATCTCGTATTTTCCAGGTAAGAGCCGCTTCCATTAGCTACATTTTAATTCATATTTCATAGCTTTCCATTGAGATTTGGAATCCCTGAGGGGAGGATTTGAAAATTTAGGGCTTCCATGGTTGGCGCGGGTATGAGGCATGGACCCGCGCCAACCGAGCTCTTTTTGCCAAGGGGTCGCGCCAGCTGGCGCGACTGTCAGCAAAACAGTCGTGCCAACCGCGCAGCCTCATTTTCCACTCAAATTTGACAAAAATTGAACCAATCAATTGGATTTTTGAATGCCCAAGGGATCTTATAATGTGCTTATGACCATTTTGAGGCAGGTATAAAGCCACAATGGTGATTGAATGGAAAGAAAGGGAGCATAGTGAAGAGGACGAAATGGCAATGGGGAATGAGAAATGCATGAATGCTCTCTGGGATTGCGGATTAAAGAAATTCTTCTTGACGCCATGTCTTAGGGCACAACCTGAATTGTTACAATACTTGATCAGTATCTGGGATGAGAATGAGGAGAATTTTAGGCTTCGAGATCAAGTGTTGGAACTTGAAGTGTCCGATGTTTACTTCATCACTGGATTGTCTCGCAGAGGTCCAGTTCCGATCATGACAGGTACCAGACCTTCTGGCGAGAAAATGTCGATGGTTATGGAGAGAGTGTGCCCAGGGGCACAAACAGGATCAGATAGTGGAAAAGTGGACATTCACACTGTTCCTAATCTAGCACTTAGAGTTGTGCTACATACTATTACGCGGGCTGCGGGGTCGTAGGTGCCGCATGAGGTTACCAAAGCACATCTCCTCCTAGCATCAGAATGTATGAACCTGACATTATTTGACTGGGCTACAGCTGTAAACATGAATATCAAACGAAAATTGACTAAGTTTAAAAAGGCCAAACTGAAGCAGTTTGGGTATAGGTCAATCTTGGTATTGTTCATCCTAGAATGGCTACCTATCTTGCAGGGCCAGGGGGTGATAGTCGCAGATCCACCTTTGAGAGAGCCACGGATGGCTTGATGGGCAGCATTGATGCCCAGAGCAGGAGGGGGCCAACAAATTTCATGGCGGCCCGAGTTCTTCAGATGGCTTCAGCGACAATTGATTGTCGTAGAGGACTGGCCCCATGCGGGTATTGATTTCATAGGAGACCCAGACCTTCCACTCCCGGAAGGAGAGGACTGGGATGAGGAGCTGGGTAAGACTCTTTCTTATTTTATGAATTTTATGAATTTTTTTTGGTATACATGCATTTTCTAACAATTGATCCTATATGTATGCAGATGTTGGCCTAGAGAGGCCTGTCGAGATGTCGCTGATCGCATGGAGGACCCCTCTCGCCTATGACCCTGAAGCTGAGCGGGGCGAGGGGAATGAGCTAGTTCAAAACTTAGATGGATTCACCTGTGGGATTCCTGATTATGCTTGCCTAGCATATGTTCCTATGGCTTATCAGAGGCACACTATAGGGGTGCCTAGTCGCCTTCATTGTTTACTGAGGCGATTGGTGCAGGCAGTAACATGCTACCATGAGCACCATGTTGATTAGTCGCGTAGGCTTTTCATATGCATATTTTTGAGAGACATGTTGTCTCCAGATATTATTAAAATAGACATGTATATTTTTGGATTTTATGTGATGCACACACACTGCAAACACGTGGACATATATATATATATATATATATATATATATATATATATATATATATATATATATATATATTTCTGCATGGATCTTTTTCACATATGATGAAGTTTTTAATATGTTATGCAAATTTCTAATACAATTTTATCTAATGCATTAGCTACATAACACATGACCCAATGGGAAAGTTAAAAGCTCACAAAATGCATCACACCAATCATATTTTATTTTTACACAAGCTTAAAAGCACACATGAAAACTATGCTTGCAAATTAGTTTTATTTTTTATGCAAGCTTAAAACACAAATGTAAACTATGCTTGAAATGATGAGGAAAAATGGGCATGCCCCCAGCATGGTGTCTCAATTCAAGGTACATGCCCCCCAAGATTCAGTCCATATGAAATGGAGTGAAGGTTGAAAAGACAAGAGATTCGATCGAAAGCTGACAAAACTTGAATTGAACAAGAACATGTTTAATTGTTTTAACGAGGTTGACACACTTCAGAACTGTCCTCGAAGCAACTTGTTTCATTGTTTTAGGAGCTTGACACAAGAAGAGGAACTATGCTCCGACGAGCTCAAAGGAGAAGGTTCAAGAGGGGGATAACTAGATACAAAATGCTTGAGACAATCAGGCATTGCCCCCTGGCCGGGTATGAATGAGGAACGATGATGTCCATCGCTCCATGGCAGATCTTCGAGAGACATAGTCTCAATGATAACCTCGTCAGACGGAAAAACTTCTCACAAAGGATTGGGTGAATCTGCATCGTTGAGCCAAGGGGAATGAGAATAAACATTAAGATCCATGCTCAAAGGAGCATTTTCAGCAGGAGGAGGATCTGATGCAGCAACGATCTCGCAATAATTAATTTCAACTGGGGTCAGAGGCATTGATTCTCCAAAAGAGGTCACCTGTTCAGGAGAAGGGATGATCCATGGGTCATCCAACCTAGAGATAATGTTGACTTGAACAATGTTCATGGTGGAATGGAAAAAATACCCATGAGAACGGGGTCCTTGAAAAGACCAGGTCCTACACTGTCAGGGGGATTAGGAATTTGATCCACGTATGGCATGTTATTCTCGGAGGATGAGGTGAAGAAAGACAACTGATTGACAATAATAATCTTTCCCTCATGTGGAAACTTCAAAAGCCGAAAGAGGGTGGACGAAATGCATAGCATGGCATGGGTCCAGTTGCGACCAAGTAGAAGATTGTAGTTGAGTTTGGCATCAACCACTTCCACTTCGATGTTGACAGTCTTACCTTGTAATGTGATCGGTAGACTCACAAGAACACCCAAGGGTTTTGATTCACTTCCATCGAATGCCTTGAGGGCATTACGAGATGAAGTGAGGGCTGGAGAGACAATGGCCTTCTAGTAGGCAGATGACATAACGCAGGTAGAGGCACCTTCATCCACAATGGCTCTATTAATGTTGAGGCCGTTGATACCAACTTGCATAACAAGGGCGATTTGATGTGGAAGTTGGGGGACAAAATTCTCTAGATTGAAGGTGAGATGGCTGGAATCAGCAGGATCAATTTCGCTGATTGCAGATAACAGAGCTTTCTGTTGAGATGAGCAACTTTGAAGCACTTCCAATGCAGACATTACGAAAGGTGCCTATGCCAAATCCTCAACAATGCTGTAATGCTAATAAGCATGGGCATTCGGATTATAGGAATACTTTCGAAGAACACCTTTGGAAGGTGGTCGTACAATGGGTACAACGCTGGGATTCTCAATTTCTAAAGGACTAGAGGCAGGTGGGGGAGGTGAGCCATCAAAGACTCCCTTCCCAGCTACCTGGCGTGATCCAGCATAATTCTTCAATCGAGTGGCGATCGAAATAGGTGCAACACCATTCATCATGAAAACTTGAGACCCAAACGGTGTAGATGGTGAAGGCTGCTCAACCATCTAGGTTTGCTGAGATGGAAAAGGTTCCTTAAGAACTGTCGGAGTTCCCTTAGAGCCTTTAAGAATTTGGCTAACCTCGGATCGTCAAGGACAATCTTTGGTGTAATGGTCTTCATCATAAATTAGGCAAGGGTACTTCGATTTTCATTGCGAACCATCATCAACATGTGGTTTGGAGGATTTTGGTTTTGGGGCATCAGATTTGGCTTTGCCTTTTCCCTTCTTCTTCCCTTTGGAAGCCTTGTCCATAGGATTAACCTAAACGGAATTGACCTCCATGGTCTTACCATAATCAGGAGTAGCGGGAGGAGCAGAATTATTGGAAGAATTTGACTTCTGCTTCCCATTAGAAGACTTACGAGAATTCTAAGAGACAGAACCAATAACACCATCAACCGATGGGGTAGGTGGTGCTTTAGAGGTCCCTGGTCATGGGGCATCAGTCAAGATATCATATAACGTGCCAGAATGAGAGTACACCAAATCGAGGTACTGGGCACGAGCGATGGATTGTTCCTCGGTTACACATGCCCCCATAGCGATGTCCTGTGAAATTTTGTTGACAAAGGAGGTAGGGAACCAGTGAGTTAGAAGCTGATCAGGAATGTCAAACTTGATCAGACGATGATGACGTCTCCACTCATGAATATGATCTGAAATATGAGTGGCTTTTTCCTATTTCAGAGATGTCAGGAGATGCATCCTGGCTTCATAACGAACCGGTAACTGGAAATGTGTCAAGAATGCCATAGCTACAGTATTAAAGTGTTGAAAAATACCGTGGGGTAGTTCTATGTACCATTTAGCAGCAGCGCCGATGAGAGTGCACTAGAAAAGACGTATACAGATTGATTCATCCACCCAAGAGTTCGAAGAACACCACAAGTGTTAGGTCATCACATGTGCTTGGGGGTCTTCTCCAGATTTGCCTTCAAATTTGGGACAGTCACCATGTACCTTTGTCAGAACTGGAGGCCAATATGGATTATGAAGAATCAGATCATTGGTCAATTTAGATACATCCAGTAATTCCAACATGGCGAGGAAAGGTAACTGAGGATTAAAAGGCATGCCAGGTCCCCGATAAGGACCTGTACCTATACTCCAACTTGGTTGAGCATAATTCTGGCCCCATTGGTTCTGTCCTAGAGGATTCTGACCATAGGGGGTATAAGCCATATAATTGGGTTGATACGGTTGCTGATAACCAAGGTATGGGGGTTGATAACCAGGGTACTGACCCTGACTATACGTGGGCCCCGTTTGAGCAGTGTATGGATTTGACTGCGGAGTATAAGTATAGGCTGGCTGTTGAAGGTAATAGCCACCTTGGGGTCGAACGGGCTGCTGGTAAGTGGGACCCTACTGAGCCTGATAGGTTGGGCACATAGGTGGGTTCGGCTGTGGCATAGAATAAATCGGTTGTTGAGCAGGGTTAACTGGTTGTGCAGGTTGTCCTGGTTTAACAGGTTGACCTAGCTATGTAGGCTTCCCTGGTTGAACAATTTGGCCTGGCTGAACAGGTTGTCCTGGTTGAACAGATTGACCCGGTTGATGAAAGACACCAGGCTGCCCTGGCTGAGAAGGTTGGCCTGATGAGGGGAGAGGGCTAGGTTGTGCTTGATAACCAGGTTGACCTGTGACAGGACCATAGGATGGCCCTCGATGTTCAACATTCGGACCAATTGGAAACTAAGGTTTTTGAGGTTTCACCAACAATTGAGTAGGATGGATCTGCCCTCCAGGACCGTACAACAGTCCGGGTTGATACCCCGGTTGCTCTGTGGGTCCTTGAGGTTGCCCTGGTTGGACCACAGGGTGAGGCTATAGAGGTTTACCTTGAGGGTTGTAAGACTGCCCTTGTAGACCGTACAACAATCTTTGCTAGCCCGAAGGTTGTCCCTGTAAGGGTTGTCCTTGTGGGTCATATACATAACCTGGCTGGGCCAAAGGTTGTCCCTGGAAGGGTTGTCCTTGTGGGTTAGAAGGTTGCCCAGCCTGGGCAGATAGAAAACAATTAATATATTGATAAGCCTCAAGTGTAGGAAAATGAAGAGGGTTACTCTGCTCATCATATTGATATGGAAATACGTAAATCGGGGTACCATCTAGTCGATAATGGGAAAAGTAAGGACGGTTGAGATCATGAGAGGACTAACCAACCTCAGAGTTCGATGGCTGTAAAGACAATCGATACTCCTCAGGAGAAATATTCTCAGGAATAGTGGAAGCTATGTAAATGTTTTCAGGAGATGACAAGGTCCTGGTTGACTGAGTGGTAACAGCTGGCGTAGACACAACTATGCAGAAAGTAGGCCTAACAGGTACTGATGTGAAAAAAGGATATGCCATGAGAGGTGTCGATGGTGACATCCCTAACAAGGGAATAACCGGCCTCGTGGACGGATTCGATATTCCCATAGAGGCCATAGCAGCCATGACCTGACTTAAAGACCTATATCCAGCTAGGAGCGAAGGACTAGGTGAAGACATAACATAAGACTCAGGGATGTTTTCGGGAAAAAGCTGGTAATCTTCACTAGATGTAGGAATTTCATCACTAGGAGAAGGACTGGGTGAGTCCATATCTGACCCTGCCGCAAGATCCTCTAAAAGACGACAGGGACTAGGAGGTATAATGGCAGCCAAGAAAGGCGATCCCGATGTAAGAGGAGGGAAGTGTTCCCCTACTCCAAATCCAAACCAAGCATTGGACAAGGGCCAATTGAAATCAACTGGTCCACCAAAGGGAAGCTCAGATATAGCTGGTCCCCCGTCGGGAAACTCGAATACAATAGGCTGCTGCTGCTCAGTAGAGGACTGAGAGACCTCTGGCGAATCATCTGTGTAAGGACTACCAGTAGACGAAACTGAAGGTTCCACCACTATGATAGTAATGAAAAGAGGAAGAGATCAAAATAAAGACACACAGGAAAACCAAAGCAAACAACAACAGGCCGAAAAATCGATCTCTAAATGGGCGTGTGATCGTAGGTGATTAATTTTACCACATTGAAACTTGGAAAATTTTATTGTTTCATGTTTTAAGAGTCGAGAAACAAGTAAAAGATGACTCTATCTCTTTCAATTTGGAAACAAGCGTGAAAGGACAAGCGCTTGATGATCTTTTCAAATTTAATGAGTTAGAAAAGATCAAAATGACTGCTTTGGTAATCTGGGCAGGTGGGTGTACCAGATATCCGTGAATTTCCATATACACCTTGGTTAAAAAATGAAAGAGAAATCAACCTAGGACTTGACGTACGTGTAGGTAATCTCCCTGAATGTTGTGTCCGGTGTATCACGGGTAAAAGGCAGTAGACTCGGCTTCCTACAGATAAAGGATAGCAACCTACTAGGGTCTCCCTTTATATACGCGATGGTATGAGGAGCACAAGTCCGTACTAGCGCTATCTAAAGCCAGAAGGTGAACGACAACTACTAGGTTTAACGATGTCAAAACACGTCACTAGCCTAGACCTCTAGATATTCTGTTAATGTTTCAATGTTGCCTTACGTTAATTGAATAAATTTTATAGTTTTTCTTCAATTTATGTTTCAATTTCAGGCCCTATCGAATGTTGGATCTCCAAAAAATCCTCTAAATTCACACTACATGCCACAAAATATCACTTTGTTCAATGAAGAGCTATCTACGGGAAGATTGAGAGCTTTTCAAATAGAAGATTGAGAGCTTTTCAAATAACAACAAAATGATCACAGAACATCCACTACTACCTCTAATGCACGCTAATGAAGCTAAAAAATTTTCTTTTAGAATTATATAACACTAATAATGAGGAAAAGCTTTCAATTTTCACTAAACTAATCCAAATGCAAATATATTTGTTTTTGTATTTTCAATGTTTTAGAGCAAATGCACCAAACGAATGAAAAAACTAATGAAGAAACCAATTCAAGAAATGATAGTGAGAGATCTGAAACAAACAAGTTCACATAATACCAACACACACAATCTCAAAAAGACTCACACAAACCATGTAATCTAAGCTTGAAATGAGACAAAGAAAAACTTAAATGAAAGAGAGAAAAATCACTCAACTAACGCAATGATATAATGGAATCCAGCAAAATGAATGAAAAGAAGTGAAAACGAAGTCGACCAGGAAAGGAAGGACCAAAAACTCCCACGGGAGGCTCAGCACACTATAGCACCTAGAAACCCTAGGGCTAGAATGCAAAACTGATGGTAAAGGGAAAACAACCAGAGGAAAAGGGTCAATCATAGTCAACAAAGACTTCAAGGCACTCAATCACTCATAAAAATGACACCAAGACCAGAAATCAAGTTCAGAGAGCTCAAAACCAAGCAAACCCTAACACCAAACAGAGTTGGTGTGACTGTTTGGATGTAATCTGCGCCAAAACAACATTGGCACGGGGGCCTAACTAGAAATTAGTGCCATTTGGCACGACTGTCAAGAGGTAAACCGCGCCAATCGAGTTTACTAAGAGAAGAAATGAAAAAAGAGCAAACAGAGACTAGATCAGGTCTTCTGGGGGCTGAACAGGGGTTTGACACCAAAAGGAGGTGAACCAGAAGAGAAAATCAATCAATCAAGAGCCAAAAACAACCAAAAGAGAAAATACTAACTCCAACTGACTCCCCCAGTGGAGTCGCTAGTTTGTTGAGGAGGTAAATCCCCTCTGCAGATAGAGGCAATCCCTACTAGCCTAGATCGGGTCTAGCAACAATCAAGTCACGCAGTGATGCAGGTTCCTAGTTACAAAACGACAAAATCATAACGAGTCGCCTACCTCAAATCCCACGCAGTGGTCATTGAAGAAAAGATGATGTTTCCCGTCCCTTGCTTGGCAGATCACGATCCTTCCATTCGACACGTCCGAACACCTACACACGTGTAAGGAAACAATGACATACAACGTAAAATCTAAAGCATGTAACCATACATCAGTTAGAGAAGATGTAATTCGTTACATAAAGAAATAAACACATGAATGGAACCATAATAAGAGTCTCTTATATTATAAATAACAAAGGAAAGATTACAACCCAAAGCTCTGATGCTATGATCTTCCTTCGGCGGGGTTGACAGTGGAGCACGTCTCAACAAAGCCTGTCGGGAATCTAGACGAAGCTCTCTCTCTTCGGCTTGGCTCTCAATAGCTACCCGACTATAGTTTCCTTCCTACAAGTTCAACTAGCTTGCTAAGGGAGAAGGAAAGCTTTTATAGATGGAGGAAGGGGAGTTGGGATCCCTATAATCATGGGATACACCCTATCTCTAAGGAAGTTTCCATGATAGGTGGAAAACCACTTCCTATACATGGAGATCTGGAGCCAAACCACCTAACTCCTTTTGATGACTCGTTCAGGAGTTTGTTGGAATCAAAATTCCGCCATTTTATTTTTAAAAAACATCCCTTATCAAGCTTGGCGCAAGTGAGACATAGGGACGGAGCACTAGTTGGCGCGCCCTCTATGGTGGATTTCCCCCATTAGCGCGAGGGCTAAACTGGCTAGTCGCGCCAACTTGGCAAAAAGATTTGTTTTTAGGGTTTTTTAGAGTAAACTTTCTTCAGGGGAATGTTTTTCCTTATACAAGGGGATGCCATAAAAGTGGTTTCAAGTCATGTCACTGCTCACAGGTGATGGGAAAAGCCCTCCAATGTGCGGGACGGGGGATTGCAAGGACAGTGAAAAAATATTGTGTAACAAGGAGCCATGTGGGTCAATCCCTTACTCCCATGTGGCCTCCTAATTGCAATGCAAAATTATGGTTTGAGGCTAAACTGCCTCCACAAGGTTTGAACGTGAGACCTACTGCTGGCCAAAAAATCCCTGCATCAACCCGCCTGTGTTAGTTCTTAACCTCTATGGGTCATAACTCCTATATAACGTTTATCGGTGGAGTCGATGAGGGTTGGGACTGGGGTTAACCCTAGACCCCAGTCCACCCAACCACACTATGTGGCGGACAAATAAGGTCTGGGATTAACTCCAACCATATATATATATATATATATTAGTGGCATGGACCATATGTTAAATGTATAACCAAAGTTTTAAAAATTATGCACAACCGACAGTGAATGCGAATACATAAAATATATGTTATGGTTTTAACCGAAAGTTTGGAGTGAGTTCAACAAGAATAAACCTCTGGCGATTAGGGTATGCATCAGTAATATGCAGTGGTTAATGTAAAGGTTTGCTACTATGGTTAGAGCTGATGGATGGGAGAGGAACCTAGTTTGGGCAAGGTTCTGCCAAAATTAACTACGGTGGAATTAACCCAACCAACAACAACCAAAGTTCAAAAAATTGACGGGATTTGCAAAACAAACAATGAATCTGTCGGCGGATAATGTTCCACTTGGTGTCTTTTTATTCGGGTTTAGGGTAGACCGAGTGCATTTAAGTGTTCGAAAATTTTCACCTGGTGCGGCAGGAATCTCACTGGTGCAGGGCGAATTTGTCACTCCACGTGGCTGCAAAAGGCGAAATTTGTAGAACAGCTTGCAGGTGGGTGCAAATTGGAGAACAATTAACATAAACTATTTTGTGGAGCATAACTAAGTCAAATTTTGACCTTTTTGAGTGTAGAAAGATAAGAGATAGGGGTTTTTTATTGTTATGGAGCCATTGGAGACATTCTTTTAGCATTTTGAGCACTATAACTTGATGTGAACACATATTTTTGAGCATGATGAAAGAGGCCCAACATTGGAAGCTGGACTAGGAGATGTAGCCTAAGAGGGGTGAACTCTTTCATCATTTGTTGTCTTGTGTATACTGTTATGGTATTGATTTCTTCTTTATTTTTTGCAAAACAGAGTTTAAAAGCATGTTAATGTGTTAAAGAAATTGACATATTGGTTAAAACCCCTAAACATTTCACTTACAATTTGCACCATAAACTCTCAAGTTTTCATATAGAGATTAGTCAATGTGCCCACTATATGATGTATTTGGCTATAAGCTCTATGGAAATGTTGTATTTTATTTTGTAGATCAGCTTGTTATTATGGGGTCTTGGGCTTTTGCTCTAAATTTGTTTGTTTGGGTTAGCTCTTTTGATCATAAGCAATGTTTGTGGAATTTTATGTGAACTCTGGAAATTGATTTAAACTTCTTTTGACTATGAATATAAGTAGTAGTAATTTATATTAAAAAAAAAATATTAAAGAAATTAATTACATGTATAAACAAGGCATGTCAATTTTGGAACAAGGTTTCCAAAATTTTAATTTAATTATTAATAATTCTTATTTGGATAGTAGAGATGTAACTTACATAAAATATCCTATAATAACATTCACTAATCAAAAAGTCAAATTTATCTTAAAAGTAGTAATGATATCTTTTTATATACACCTTTAATTAAGTTTATTAATTAAAGTAAAATTAATATGAATGAATTATAATTTTTTTTGAGTATATAATAAACCATTATATTAATTAATAGTATTATAACAAAAGTCTATTTGCAATTTAAAATTTATTTATAATAAAATAAAAATAAATATCTATATTTATATATAATTATAAATAATATTATAACAAAACCCTATTTACAACTCAAAATTGATCTATAATAAATTAAACATCAATATCTATACTTATATATAATTATTTCCACATAGTTATTTCAAAACACTAATTAAACCAAATACATTCATTAAACAATTATTTAATCATTTATTGCTGCACATTCACGAAGTAAATCTACACCATTGATAACATTTAAAACCAACCAAGATTCTACATCCCAAACCGATCATAATGATTGATTCAAAGTATCAAAGTACAGAGCAATTTAAATAAATTGAATTATTAATTTCTAATGCTTCAACGTTACTCCTGAAACGGATACGGGTATTGAATCACCATGATTTTCGCCGCATTGAACGTTGAGAATGATGGCCAGGTATTCCCGAATGCCGCTATGTCAATTTTTAAATCATTTAAATACATTTTAAAATGTTTATTTATGCATTTTCAATGACTCTGCTCTGCTAAATCAAGGGTGTGATGGAACTTTTTGAAGAAATGTGTTTTCGAGCCTAACTTAATTAGATTGTAGATTTGGAAATAGGATCCGAACTTCATTAGAAAAGTTTCTTGGATAATTTTCACTCAATGCAATTTAAAAAATTTCACTCTAATTTCACTCTTAGATGTCAATATAAAAATAGAAATGCTGCAATTTAAAATTTCACTCACTCTTATCTTCTAAGATGATGTCAATATAAAAATAAAAATGCTGCAATTTAAAATTTCACTATCTTAGCTTCTAAACTAGATTGTAGAATTTTATTAGATTTCCTTCAGTTTAGATTCTAAACTACATTGTAGAATTTTATTATATTTCCTTCAGTTTAGATGTCATTTTCTTTTTTCAGAGTTTTTTAAGGAAATGACATTGAACGAATGACTGATAATTTTTTCAAATAGAAAGAAAGCTCAAAGTTTAATTTTCTACTTTCTGTTTGCAGAGAGCACAGAGAGCACTGTCATATTATATTATTAATGCAATTCAAATTTTTTATGAATATAAAATCATGAATCATATATTAACAATTTTATTCAAAATCAGTACGAAGAAATCACTGAAGAAAATAACAAAAAAATAAAGTGTGAAGCTTGGTCAAAGGACAAATGTTAATGATATTAAGTATTCTTCCCTTTATGATATCAAATGAATATCAATGTGGATTTGTCGTATTAAGTATTTTTCTCTTTAGGATATCAAATGAATTTCAATGGGGACTTATCATTATTTCACGACATAAATATTGTTTTATATTTGTTAAATATTTCATGACACAAATATTGTTTTATATTCTTCAATAAAATTGAATAATATAAATATTATTTTATTTTCTTTATGTTTATTGTTAATTATTCTATGAGATAAATTTTGTTTTGTGTTCTTCAAAAAATTTCATGACATCAATATTGTTTTATATTCTTCATGTTTATTGTCAATTGATTAAGATAGTTAGTTTTATATCAACACAATCCGTTGTAAAAATGTATAAAAGTTTACTATTACATTAAACTTTTAAATAATAATATTATTTTAAATAGATAATTAATTCGAATTATTTTAAAACATAAAAGATAAGATAAATAAGCCTTCAATTTTGTATTCAATTGGTGGAAATGGAAAGCTACATCATGTATTTAACAACATTTTTTTAAATTATAAATGGTTTGTTAGGATTTGTCATTAATGTTGTTAAAATATATAAATTGTTGTTAGGATTTGTTAGTAAACATCCAAACTACTAATATTGTTAATTAATCTACAAAATTCTCAAAAATATAACCATTGGACAAGAACAAGGTAGAGGGGCTCTTGCACTTGGTAATCAATTCCTGCAAATGGGAAGCTGCATCATGTATTCTCAACCCACAAAACAAACATGTATGAGTGGACGAGAAAGTGGCAGAAATATAGAATAGCATTTTAATGTGAGGAAGACAAGGATGATGATGATCCAAACAATATTCTCCTCCATTCCGGACGCATGCTTCTATTCATCCATCTCTCAAATGGCCCCTCCTATCATTATTATTGGTCCCCAGTGCTCAATATTATTGCTTAGTGCTGCGCCACTACAAAAGACGGTTTGTTTTTAAATGGTTTTTTACAAACCCTGGATTACACGTACTGCCACTTTAAAGTCATCTGGAATGTGTTCAATGCCTTTTTCTGGTTTTTGCAAACCCTGTGTTACAAGCACTGCCACTTAGTGTTTTTGCTTTGTTTTTAATTATGTTCCTTTATTGGTGTGTGTGGATGTATATATAAAGCCACGCGGGATGTGATCAATGCCAACCAAACTAAATTCCAGTGAAGGCTATAGAACTTTAGCCCAGCTTGTTCTGTTTTTCTTGCAGAAGGTGGGATGTGTTATCAATTCATATATACCTATCACTCTACATGTATAATATTCGTTTATTGAATTGCCAGCTTTGTCTCAGGTATATTGCTATGGATAGCCGCTATCTAAACGCTCTGCTGGTGTGCTTCAATGTTGTTCTAGTGTTGGGACAGGCCGATGGTATGGAATTATTTGTTGGGTATTTGAACTTTATGGTTTACGTGATGCTTTCTTAATCTTATGATTTAAGTTTGGTATATTTGAAGCTTGAATTTTATGGTTTATAAGATGCTTCTTGAATTTTAGAGTTTATTATTGGTATTTTTTTGGATTCAATTTATGAGCATTTGAATCTTTAATTTGATAATTTAGATGATGGTTTTTTGAATCTTAAATCTTATAGTTTATAAGATAATTATAAAATTTACATAATACTTTATAATTCTATATAAATTTTATACTTGATAATAAGATAGTTTACATAATGTTTTTTAACATTGCAATTTTAATTAGCTTAATATAATTTTAACATTGCAATTATATTTTAAAATTTATATAATACTTCATAACATGACTCATTAAACTTAATATTAAAAAAAACAATAAGAACTTATAACATCCATCTCTTTTGTTGTTTTGCTTCTCATTTCAGACAACAGTACTGCCCCCCTATACGATTCTTTCGCTACAACAGAGGTGAGAGCAGCAGTTTATAATGAATGAAGGAAAGGAACTGTCAGAACCACAAGATATTCGCTCATATTTATATTTATGCATGTGATGAGGGGTATTCATGGTATTTTAGTTTGATATAAATTGGGTGTTACAGTGCCAGAAACAGCCACCACCATCTTCATACGGCGGAGGGATTGTTGCGAATCCGGAATTCAAGAGTGGACTGGATGGGTGGAGTCCTTTTGGAAGCTGTATGTTGGAAATTCGATCGGACGAGGATGCGGGGAAGGAGTATTTGGTGGCCCATGGAAGACAGAACAGCTATGATTCGCCCTCGCAGCAGCTCAATGTAACGCAAGGAATGATGTATTCGCTTTCAGGTAACATAATTTCAAACCCGGACATTGGCTTACATGGTACAATCAGCCAATGGCTGAACTATTGGAATAACTTTATGATTTTGTCAAAATTATATATTGACGATAATATATTAATTATTATTTATATCATGTAGTAAGATGAAGATAAAGAATTAATTGGATTTTTTTAAGAATAATAAGAAAAAAAGTTAGTTTTATATGTATGGTTAGTAGTTTCTTTTTTCTCTTTTTAATTTTGATTTTGATTGCATCACAATTTTTTTTAAATTTTAATTAATATTAATTTTATTTTGTAAGATGGTGGGTTGGGATGATTTAATGGTTTAGTTAATATTAGATATTTATATGCATTGCCACCTAAGTTGAAGTTGTCTCTAATCTTTCTTGTTTTTTAACTAATTTCTATAAGGTTATAGGTAGACATAACTATGTTTTTATTGAGATAAATCTACTTATATAAAATAAATAGTATAAAATATATATATATATATATTTTTAATTTTGAGGTTACATGTTATAAAAAAAATTTCCAAAATTTTCTATAAATATTGTATTTCCAATTTTTTTAGAGATATTGTATTTCCAAAAGTCACATTCATATAAAATTAAGGAAGTCATGTAAGTGTCAAAAGCATGGGTTTTTTTTTACCCTAATCTAAATTCCATTGATTTACAATTGTTTTCAAACTCGTAACAAATATTCGACCTTTAATTTATCTTTTTTTCTCAAAATTATTATTATAAAAATTGAATTTAATTATTTTAATTTTTTTTTACTTAATATTAATTATCTTTTTATTAATATTAATTGATAATGATGATGATGATGATGGTTAATGTCCATTGAGATCAATCTTTGGTCTATCGGTCCTAAAGAAAAGAGTTATTTAGTTTGATTTAAGATTTTATTCCTATACTAAAAAAGTTTGGAGAGAAGTCCCCCGAGCTCACTATAATTTTGACATCTTAAAAGGCTAGGAAGGTCAGTATTGCAACAAAGGTTATGAAATTGAACTTTAATGTGATTGTAAAATACAATTGTATTGAAAAATATCTTTAAAACATTTTTTATATTGAATTAAAAATGTATACAGTACTTCTTCGCTCATCTATATAATTTTATTTTATTTTTTAAATATAAAATTATATAATTATTATTATTTAATAATAATTTTTGAGATATATATTTTTGACGAAAATAAATATTTTTCATTATTTTTTAATTAAATTTATTATATTTTATTTCAAAATCTATTATATATATTGTGAAATTGTTGTACTTCACTATGGCCTGGGCTCCCGAAAAAATAATTTCATATATATTACTAAATCTATTATATATATTGCGAAATTGTTGTACCTTACCATCGCCTTGGGCCCAGAAAGGATAATTTCTTTTGAAATATATATATAATATTAATTGAAATTAAGAAGTATTATTATCATTTTTATTAATGTGTAGTCTAAAAAGGTTGCGTTTTTAATCAGAATCTGGCAATGATTTTTAGAAAATTTGGCAAAAATTTGCCCAGAATCTTGTTTATAGTTGTTAAGCTTTAGTATTTTGAGTGCCTCAAGGGTTTTTGATAGTGCTGAATCCATTTCCAGCATCAAAAATTGATTCTAAACACTCCAAGCACCTGATTTTATGAGTTTTAGTTGACCAGATTCAAGCGGTTTTCTGCCATCCAAGCTATTTCACAGACTCTGTAGACAACTTCTTTTTATTAAATTTAATTTTTTTATAAATAGTTTTTATTATAATAAATATATATTTAAAATATTTTTGTTCAGAGTATATATTTTTTCTTGAAAGATAACAAACTTAAAAGTTCAGAAAAACAAGAGTATATAAGTATGCTTTTATAAACTATAATTATCACACATTACATTAAAGTAGATCTTTTCTCCCACAAACAAGAATTATCATATTAATATTAACTTAATTATAACCTTAAAAATGATCAGATTACTGTGTAACTTAATTACAACCCTCATTTAACTTAATTATAAGTTTAAAATTATATATATTAACATCTGTACGTTAAGAAAAAAAAGAAGCAACCAGGGTCACCCTATACAACCCAGCAAAAGTGGCTAACCATACAAAATTATAGTTTATTGCAGAATTGTCATTTTACTTTTCAGTTGCACTCTAGACGATCTAACTAGCGAAGTTGGATATTTGATCAGCGTGGCTACAGATCGGCGGAGGAAATACTTCAAGTGCAGTTGTTAAGGCCACTGTAGCTACAAGGAATGGAGGTGTCACGAACTATAAGTGCGCCGGTACTGTAATTGCACGCACTGGTTGCTGTGTAAACAAGGGATTTTACTACACCATTTCCTGGATGGATGAACTTTATACGTGCCATATTCGAATTTTCTGGCATTAACTGTCAGGATAATGGAGAATTATTTATATGCTGCAGAGCCCAGATACGGGAATAGAGATCTGGCTGGATAGCGTATCGCTTCAGCCATTCAGTGTAGACCAGTGGCAATGGCAACAGCAAACCAGTATTGAAAAGGTAACTATTTAATAGGCTAGCCCAGTTGGGCTATTGTGAAGGTATGAATTATTGCTATTTTTATTTTTATTTTTATTTTGTTTTTGGATGACTTCTGGAAATACTATGGAATCCCATAGACATGAGTGAGTTGGAATGCAAATTCTGATAGAATAAGTAAATTCAAACAATTCACTTCACTTGGATCAGATTTTTAAATATTTTTAAAATTTACAATCACATTTGTTCTGTAAATTTAAATAGTTTATATTAATTATATTTATTAATAATTAATATAGTTATGTATCAAATTTAATTTATTCTAAATATAATATTAAATTATTGAGTAGAAAGACTCATTATATAGTCTTGTATGAAAAGATGTATAAGTATGTATGTTAGTGCTTCTAGTTGATATGTGTCTTTTTAAAATAAAAATCAAAATAAATTATGGTTTAAATAGAAAATAATGTGGTTTATAATAAAAAATGAATATGATGTAAACTAATTAGAAGTAAAAAAAATGTAAATTTTAATCCTTATATTTTTCAAAATAATCTCAAGAGGAGATTTCAATAAATTATTTGAATATCTATGTTAACTAATTTATGTTAATATCAATTTTTTTATACATATATATAGAATTTTCTTTTGTTAAAATAAAATATTTTAATGGAACAATGGTGCAAAGTGGCACTTGGGGGAGTTCTTGTTAATATTTTAATACTAATTAATGTTGATATATATATTTAAAATATATATAAAAAATAAAAGGCCATTTTAATTTGGGTTGATAAAATGTGTCGATGTATATGTTATTTAAAATATTTTAATGTCAATTATATATATATATATATTATATATAGACATTAAAAAAAAAAATGTATATATCATTTAAAAAACAAGTTTTTCTCTGGTAAAAGGTTTATTTGGTCTTATATAGTTTATAAAGAATTCAAAAATACAATTTAAATAACAAAAAAATACATATTATATTTTGTGCTCTAAAAAATAATTTCACTTGAAGAAATTTGAGTCCTCTCACCTCCTGATAAATATGTACTTAAAGATAAACATATGATAGTTCTTATAAAAACACTCACTCTAGATTTCTTCTTTTCACTTATCTCCTTTCTCTTTCCCCTTTCTTCTCTTTTTTTCTTCCCCTCCCTTTATCTCCTCCCCTTCTCTAGAAGTATAAAACCCTAGAGACTAACCAGAATACTAGTCCTTGAAGTTTTTATACTTATGGGATCATAAATTTGATATGATGCTAGTTAATTTTCATAGCAAACCAGTGTATATGCAACTAACAAATCGATTGCAATTTTACAAACTATGGTCCTGCAAAAGAAACAGAATCGCAAGGGAATTTTTATCATTCATCCTGTCAACAGTACGGGGCAGGGCCTGAAAGAAGCCAAGCTATTCATCAATCAAACGAGGAGAGACTTCCCCATAGGATCCGCCATAGCCAAGACCATATTGGGCAATGATGCTTATCAGGTGGATCTCTTACCCCTAAATCTAGTAAATGATAATGGCTTTGTATTTTTCTTATAATTTCAATTTAATTCATCTTTATCTCAATTGTCGATTTGGAATTGCAGATATCTTTTAATCCAATAAATAAAAATATAATAATTATTTAACCATTTTATTTTTGAAATATTTCCAAAATCTATACACCCATAAATAAAAATATAATAATTATTTAACCATTTTATTTATGAAATATTTCCAAAATTTATACACCCACAAATAAAAATATAATAATTATTTAACCATTTTATTTTTGAAATATTTCCAAAATCTATACACGCTGCAAATTGCTAGGATCTAGCCTTGATGGGGATTTTTTCAATTGTAGAAATGGTTCGTGGAACGTTTCAACGTAGCAACATTCGAGAACGAGCTGAAATGGTACAACACAGAGTCCTAGCAAGGCAGAGAGACTTATACAGACGCTGATGATATGGTGAGCTTTTGCAAAACAAACAACATATCAATGCGTGGTCACAACATATTCTGGGAAGATCCTCAGTATACTCCACAATGGGTGAAGAGCCTCGATGCCCAGCACCTCCAAGAAGCTGTGGAGACTCAGATTCGTTCACTGGTGGGAAGGTACAAGGGCCAATTCATCCAATGGGATTTCAGCAACGAGATGCTTCATTTTTCATTCTTTGAAGAAATGTTATGATGGAAATTTCTGAAAATTTCGAACAAAACAGAGGAAGCAAAGTTCCTCAACTGAACACAAAGAAATGAGAGAAATCTGGACAAAGAAGATATGGAGAAAAGCTCTGTTTTTATTAACCATAAAAATGACAATAAAAATTACAAACTTCTTCAGAACTACAGTTCTGGAATAATAAAAAACTCCATACTCTATTTTTACAAATTTTGTTTCTACACAGATTCGTGCTTTAGCAACAGGAAGACAGTTGCTGAAACTCCACACAGTCTGTTGCTAAAACACACAGACAGTTGCTGAAACTGCCTGTAGAATGCATTGCTGCTCCAAAACACATCGACTCTGTTTTTCCTCTATTTTTCCTGCTCTGCCTTCTTCTCTGTCTTTTTCTATTTCTTAAACTCTCTAACATTAAAAAAGAACTGTTGTTCATTACATTTATAAGTGAAAAACATATTTGACTTATAATATTTAAAAATACAAAATATCTTCTAATCTTATCTGTGTATTGAATGCAAATAAGCGGTGATGCCTTTTGGAACAAATCAAGTCGGCTGTAGCAGGGGAAATAACTTCTGTAAATTAAATGCACAGTGATGTGCAAAATATCAAACATGACTTTCAGGCATCCACCTTGCTGAAATATCTACAACAATCAGATTTTCTGTCCAGCTGTTTTATGTTGCAGTTGGAATTAAATTCCAACACTCCCCCTTAATTTCAACTACTGGGTTTTTCTGCATACCCAAGCATTCTCTGAAATGATCAAATATTTTCTTTCCCAATGGTTTTTTCAAGATGTCAGCCAGCTGATCCTCTGTTCTGCAGTGCTGCAAAACAATCTCACCATTGTTAACCAATTCATGTATGAAGTGAAACTTGGTGTCTATGTGCTTTGTCCTTTTATGAAAAACAGAGTTTTTAGACAATGCTATTGCCGAGCTATTGTCACATTGAATGGTTGTGCCCTGCTCTTTTCCATGACACAAATCTCTGAGAACTCTTCTCAGCCACACTGCTTGGCATGTTGCTGCTGTTGCTGCCACATACTCTGCCTTTGCTGTTGACAAAGCCACAATTGGTTGCTTCTTGGAATCCCATGAAATGGCTCCTGATCCCATATGAAACACATATCCCGATATGCTCTTCCTATCATCAACACTTCCAGCCCAATCACTATCAGTGTAACCTGTCAACATGAAACTTTCAGAAGAGGAGTATAAAATACCAAACCCCTTCGTTCCATTCACATACCTTAGAATCCTCTTGGCTGCCTGCCAATGAGTCTCTTTTGGTCTTTCCATAAATCTGGAGATTAAACTCACAGTGTGCATAATGTCCGGCCTAGTTGCAGTCAAGTACATGAGGCTGCCAACTATGCTCTTGTACAACTTTGGATCAAAATCCTTGCTGCTGTCTTCTTTGGTCAATTTCAACTCCATTACAGTTGGAGTCACAGTTGCCTTGTTGTTCTGCATGTTAAATCTCTTCAACACTGCTTCTACATATTTATCTTGGGAAATGAAAACACCATTTTCACTTTGGTCTACTTCAATTCCAAGAAAATATCTTAAGAAACCCAAGTCAGTCATTTCAAATTTACTTTTCACGACTGCTTTAAAATCAGCAATGAGAGAAGCATCATTGCCAATAAAAATTAAATCATCTACATATAAAACAACAATAAGAATCTTACCGTCATTCTCCTTTATGTAGAGCGTGGGTTCACCATCACACTTCTCAAATCCATTCTCAATCATATAAGCATCTATTCTGTTGTACCATGCTCTTGGAGCTTGCTTGAGCCCATAAAGAGCCTTCTTCAGTGTGCAGACTTTATGCTCTTGGCCTTCAACTTCATAGCCTAGAGGTTGTTCAACATAAACCTCTTCTTTTAACACTCCATTCAGGAATGCAGATTTAACATCCATCTGATAAATCTTCCATTTTTGTTGTGCCGCAATAGACAACACTGTTCTGACTATTTTCATCCTTGCTACTGGTGCAAAGGTTTCATCATAGTCTCTGCCTTGTTGCTGCTTGTAGCCTTTCACAACAATTCTTGCTTTATGCCTGTCGATCTTGCCTTCAGCATTGCTTTTGGTCTTATAGACCCACTTAACTCCAATGGCATCTTTTCCTTCAGGGAGGTCCACTAACTCCCATGTTTTACTCTTCTCAATTGCACCAATTTATTCATTCATTGCTTCAATCCATTTATCTTCATTTACAGCATCTTCAAAATGAATTGGGTCATCAACATGACAATATAAAGCGAATAATGAATTCAGACTGGTATTGTTACTTACCTCTCCTTGTTGATAAATCTCATTCATATTTCTGAATCTTGGTCTTCTTGGTGTGCTTGGAGTTCCATCCAAACTTGAGGGTATTTCTGATCCCTGCGGAGTACTTGGAGAAGCATTTCCTTGACTTCTCAAGGCTGTTCGAATTCCAGCTTGTGGTGTGGTTTGTTGTACATGCTGTGGTGGAGGAGGACCCACAAAGGAAGGATTATTTGTTGTTGTCCCTTCCTCTTCTTCTTCGTGAGACACAATTGTCTTCACATTCACTGTCTTCTCTAAGCTTCCATCCCAAGCTTCATCTTCAATGAACTGCACATCTCTACTTACTATCAATTTCTTGGTGGATGGATTATAGAGTTTGTATGCTTTTGACTTATCACAATAGCAAATAAAGACACACTTCTCCCCCTTACTGTCAAGCTTCTTCCTTAGCTGATCCGGTACATGTGCATATGCTACACAACCGAATACTCTCATGTGAGTGACAGTTTGCTTTTGTCCACTCCATGCTTCTTCTGGTATTTTGTTCATGACAGCTTTAGTTGGGCATCTATTCAAGATGTAAACTGTGCAAGTGATAGCTTCAGCCCAATACTCATGCGGAAAGTGTTTTGACTTCAGCATACTCCTGACCATGTCCAGAATGGTCCTATTCTTCCTTTCTGCAACACCGTTTTGCTGAGGTGTATACCTCGCGGTGAACTGCTTTTGTATGGCATTCTCTCTGCAAAAACGCAGAAAGTCTTTGGAGATGTACTCTCCACCTCTATCTGTTCTGAGCACTTTGATATAATGCCCACACTGCTTTTCAACAAGAGTTTTGAAGTGGCAGAATTTCTCAAACACTTCACTCTTCTTGTTTCAGCACATACACCCATATATTTCTGGTGTAATCATCAATGAAAGTTAAAACATATTTAGTTCCAGCAAATGATGGTATTTGCATTGGTCCACACACATCAGAGTGAAAAATTTCCAAAGGTGCTTTTGCCCTTATACTCTTTCCTACTGGAAATCTTTCTTTGTGTTGTTTGCCCAAGATGCACCCTTCGCAAAGGCTGTCCGGTTTCTCAATCAATGGCAATCCCTTTACCATTCCCTTTCTGTGCAACAGATTCAAGCCTCCGAAATTGAGATGTCCAAATCTCAAGTGCCACAACCAATTCTCATCTTTCGCTTGTTCTTGAAAGACTTCTTGTGTTACAGCTGCAATAGTTCTTCCTTCCTTCAAAATCTACCCTGAGTTTGAGAGGAAACATTCTATTGCTGGTCATCTTCACTTCTGCAATGATCTTCTTACTTGGAGGTATGTCTCTGATTGTACACATATAATCTTTGAAGAACACATTGTAACCTTTGTCAATGAGCTGTCCAATGCTCAAAAGATTACATTTCAGACCCGGTACATAGTATACCTCTGGCACAATCATCTGTTCTCCATTTCTTGCTCGGATACTGACTCTGCCCTTACCCTTGACAGATATCTTGCTATCAGTTCCTGTAGTTACCTCAGATTTCACACTTTCATCCAGATTGGCAAACATTGCAATATTTCCAGTGATGTGATTACTATAACCCGAGTCTAAGAACCAAAAATCTTCTTGTTGGTCTTGTGCAATGTTACATGTTAACAGCAAAATCTTTGGATTCTTATCTTCTTCATTTGCAAAATTAGCATTCTGCCTACTATTCATGTCATTTTTATTTTTCCTACATTCACTGGCATAGTGCCCATATTTCTTACAATAATGACATTGGACTTGGGATTTGTCATACCTTTGTCCATGAGCTTGCTGTTTGCTTGAACCTTCATATTGGTTCTGATTGCATCTCCTTCCGCTTGTGCTTGCAGGATTATTTCTGCCTTTGTTTTGGCTTCTTCCACGACCTCTGTTATTTGCTCTGCCTCGACCTTTTCCTTGGCCGAAAGACATCTGAGTCTTGAATGCTTGCTCAAAAGAGGAATCTGTTCCTCTACTCAGTCTGTGTTCATGAGACATAAGAGAAGCACTCAGTTCATCTACAGTGAACTGTGAGAGATCTTGTGTTTCTTCTATTGCTACCACAACAGCTTCAAACCTTGAGGGTAAACTTCTCAAGATCTTCTCTACAATCCTTCTTTCTTCAAGAATTTCACCATGAGATCTTATCTGGGTTATCAACCCAATAACCTGAGTGAAGAATGAATCTAATGTATCAGATTCCTTCATGCTGAGTGTTTCAAAGTTTGTCCTCAACATCTGCAACTTTGCAGTCTTCACCTTCTCCATGCCTTGATAGGCAGTTTTGAGAATATCTCATGCCTCTTTGGATTTTGTTGTTGCCGCAATCCGTGGAAAAACACTTTCATGTACTGATTGGAAGAGAAAAAAGAGGCCTTTAGAATCCTTCTTCCTGTCACTCTTCAACTGGTCTCTTTCTGCTGCTGTCAAAGCAGCCAACGCTGCTGCATCTACAGGTTCAGCATAGCCAGTTTCAACCAGCTCCCATATTCCTTGAGAAGCAAACAATGCTTTCATAGTTATGGACCAATACTGTGATTTTTCCCATTACACTGTGGCAGTTGGGAATTTGTCAAACCAGTTCCAGCATCTGCCATCTTAACTTGTATAGGTAAAGAAAAGATACTGACTGTATAATAAAACAAGCAAGAACTTTCTCTGCTGGACAAATCTGCTCAATAAGCTTCTTACAGCTCCTGCAGTGGAAAAACAAACTCTGTTTTTGTCTCACTGAGTGCCTAGACCTGCTCTGATACCATGATGGAAATTTCTGGAAATTTCGAACAAAACAGAGGAAACAAAGTTCCTCAACTCAACACAAAGAAATGAGAGAAATCTGGACAAAGAAGATTTATTAACCATAAAAATGACAATAAAAATTACAAACTTCTTCAGAACTACAGTTCTGGAATAATAAAAAACTCCATACTCTGTTTTTACAAATTCTGTTTCTACACAGATTCGTGTTTCAGCAACAGGCAGACAGTTGCTGAAACTCCACACAATCTGTTGCTGAAACACACAGACATTTGCTGAAACTGCCTGTAGAATGCATTGCTGCTCCAAAACACAGCGACTCTGTTTTTCCTCTATTTTTCCTGCTCTGCCTTCTTCGTTGTCTTTTTCTATTTCTTAAACTCTCTAACATTAAAAAAGAACTGTTGTTCATTACATTTATAAGTGAAAAACATATTTGACTTATAATATTTAAAAATACAAAATATCTTCTAATCTTATCTGCGTACTGAATGCAGATAAGCGGTGATGCCTTTTGGAACAAATCAAGTCGGCTGTAGCAGGGGCAATAAATTCTGTAAATTAAATGCACAGTGATGTGCAAAATATCAAACACGACTTTCAGGCATCCACCTTGCTAAAATATCTACAGCAATCAGATTTTCTGTCCAGCTGTTTTATGTTGCAATTGGAATTAAATTCCAACATGTTAGGACCCAATGTCTCCTCTAATTTCTTCCAACTCGCTCAGCAATTGGATCCATCCACTCCAATGTTCATGAAAGACTATAATACAATAGAGGCCTGCAACAACTTGAAGGCCATACCTGATGCATATCTTAAGAAACTTAGTGACTTAAACCAGCCATTGCTCATGGAAGGAATAGGGCTGGAATCCCATTTTTCAAAGCCCAATATACCATTCATGCGCTCTGTATTGGACAAGCTGGGTATCTGGCTTACACAAGTCGATATTACAAATCAAGGGAACCAAACCAAACAGGTAAGTTGTTGTTTGGTTGATTTGTCGATTTTGATTGTAGATTTCAAGAATATGGGTGATTAAGATGGATAGTAGTTAGGTTAATTGCTTTACTTCATAGTTTTTTGGTTTCAACATGGTTTTTTGGTTTTAGCACGTTATTGCTCAGTTAATTGTGAATTTTTGAAGATTGTCAAGAAAAATTAAACAATTGATTTATCTCTTTATATTCTAATCGTGAGACCCCAAAATATTCTCAAATCTACCATCAATATAAATTAAGCACTTTGAACCAAATAAACCCTAACTTTCTTTATTCCTAACCCTTTTTTGGTTTCATTCCCATATAAGTCAGATTTCTAATTTCTATAATTTTGTATAGATTAAAACTAAAAACCACCATGAACTGATGAAGTTTAATGTAATAGGGAGAGTACTTGGACCAGGTATTGCGCGAAGCATTTTCTCACCCTGCTGTGAATGGTATTGTTAAGTGGTCTGCATTGCATCCCTATGGATGTTACAGGATGTGTCTCACAGACAATAATTTCAAAAACCTTCCAACAGGAGATGTGGTGGACAAATTGATGGCAGAATGGAGTACCATGGGTATCAACGGGTTCACTGATGAGAGCGGGACCTTCAACTTCTCAGGATATTTTGGAGAGTATACCGTTACTGTAACGCATCCCAGCATTCCTAGTACTACCACTTCTTTCAAGGTCTCCAAGGATGTAGCTGCTACAGACCAACCACAACACATTGAGCTTTTTGTTTAACTATTTTAGTGAATCTCAAGTCCAGATGAGTGTTTTCCTAATTTCTCCTAAGCTAAAATCTGACTGTCCGCCATGGCTTGCAAGTTTTTTTAATAACTGTTACTTAAAATCTGACCGCCTCGTCAGCCCATTGCCTGTAGTTATTTAATAACGGTTGTAAATATGTTTTCCTTATATATTAATGAATACTTTATGATCCCCCGTCATGAGGCAATATCAACCATGCACAAGATATTTTGAATAGCTTCCATTTTTTATCCTCGCTAACTTCTTAAAGAAGAAAACGAAAATGATATAGTGCTGGCTTAAAATAATGCAGAGAACTGTGCCATCTAAAATTTGATACCTCTGTTTTTTAACTCAAATTCCGGGCTTTAGAATCATTTTAACCTCTAAAATGTTAAATGAAATTTCAATACGATACATCAGTTTAGTTTTATTTTATTTTCTCATAACGACTTTAACCACACTTAATTTCTCACATACATGTACGGTGTGTATAGATTTAATGAAATTGAAGTACGAGGCACATCAGTTTTATTTGATTTTATTTTCTCATAACCATTTTAACAACACTTAATTTCTCACATATATGGTCACCGGCGTGTATAGTATTTATTGAACTAAATTGATATTCATTAAATCATATGTATTCAGCACAACTATATTAATATTAATATCATATTAATATAGTTGATATAACTAAAATTTTTATTTATATTTAATATTAATAAATATAACCAAAAAAACTATTACAACAAATATTTATAAAAATATTCAATTTATTAATACATTTAAAAAATGAAAAATCTCACTATATTATATTACTAAAAGAGTTACACACATATCATGTATCGGGATAAATTTCCTCACCATTTAATAATAATAATAATAAAAACTTACTTTATATCTCTATACATTCCTCACCATTTAATAATAATAATAATAAAAACTTACTTTATATCTCTATACTAAATGTAGATTTCAACATTTAGGTAACATATCTAGATATCTTCACATGGAAATGGAAGGAGTTAGAAAACTTTATACAAATACCCGGTAACTATCTAAATTACTACAGTAACTTTAGTAGAGGAGTAGTAATGTTGCATAACCATTAACAATCATTCTTGTGGTCTATTAACATAAACTATACGATGTAACCTCACATCATGAAACCACATACTTGACATTATGAACATCCCAACAAGCAAGGAATCATCATCATCAATCTGCACAATAATCAATCACATCATTAAACACTATGAGGGTGTTCACCCCTCACTCAATGGCTTGTAAGGGAGATCATCCCTTAAACATTGTTATAATTCTTAAAAAGAAATATACAAATATCTAGCTTAAATCCATTACAATAATTATGATAGAATTTACCCACTAATCTTCATATCTTCATATCTTGGTGGCATGGACGTGCCTACATTGGACCATTGTAAAATGGATCATCCTACAACTCGCACTCATCTGCATGAACCATTAATCATTTACCTGCCACCATGTTAAGCATAATATTTCCTTTGTACAAGTCACCATCATTTCCTGCTAATGTTGTCTTCAACATACATTGATGTCAAGATTCATAAAGTATTAATCAACCCATTCATAAATCTATACTAGAGATGCTTCTCCATATACTCATGTACATTCATGACGTGCAAGTAAAATATCTTGAGATGCTTCCTTTAAAAACACTGCATATGCGCTAGTTATAAGAAATCACATTAACTAATATTTACCTTGCATAAGCACACATTCTTGCATAATTTTGTATAGATTAAAACTGAAAACCACCATGAACTGATGAAGTTTAATGTAACAAATGTAACAGGGAAAGTACTTGGACCAGGTATTGCGCGAAGCATTTTCTCACCCCGCTGTGAATGGTATCGTTATGTGGTCTGCATTGCATCCCTATGGATGTTACAGGGTGTGTCTCATAGACAATAATTTCAACAACCTTCCAACAGGAAATGTGGTGGACAAATTGATGGAAGAATGGAGTACCATGGGTATCAGTGGGTTCACTGATGAGAGCGGGACCTTCAACTTCTCTGGATTTTTCGGGGAGTATACGGTCACTGTAACGCATCCCAGCATTCCTAGTACTACCACTTCTTTCAAGGCCTCCAAGGATGTAGCTGCTGGAGACCAACCACAACACATTGAGCTTTTTGTTTAACTATTTTAGTGAATCTCAAGTCCAGACCAGTGTTTTCCTAATTTCTCCTAAGCTAAAATCTGACTGTCCGCCATGGCTGGCAGGTTTTTTTAATGGCTGTTACTTAAAATATGACCGCCTCGTCGGCCCATTTCCGGTAGTTATTTAATAACTGTTGTAAATATGTTTTCCTTGTATATTAATGAATATTTTATGATCCCTCGTCATGAGGCAATATCAACCATGCACAAGATATTTTGAACAGCTTCCATTTTTTATCCTCGCTAACTTCTTAAAGAAGAAAACGAAATAATATAGTGCTGGCTTAAAATAATGCAGAGAACTGTGCCATCTAAAATTTGATACCTCTGTTTTTTAACTCAAATTCCGGGCTTTAGAATCATTTTAACCTCTGAAATGTTAAATGAAATTTAAATACGAGATACATCAGTTAAGTTTTATTTTATTTTCTCATAACGACTTTAACCACACTTAATTTCTCACATACATGTACGGTATAGATTTACTGAACTAAATTGATATTTATTAAACTATATGTATTTAACACAACTAAAATGTAAAATGAAATTGAAGTACGAGGCACATCACTGTTATTTGATTTTGTTTTCTCATAACCATTTTAACAACACTTAATTTCTCACATATATGGTCACTGGTGTGTATAGTATTTATTGAATTGAATTGATATTCATTAAATCATATGTATTCAGCACAGCTATATTAATATTAATATCATATTAATATAGTTGATATAACTAAAAATTTCATTTATTTAATATTAATAAATATAACCAAAAAACTATTACAACAAATATTTATAAAAATATTCAATTTATTAATACATTTAAAAAATGAAAAATCTCACTATATTATATTACTAAAAGAGTTACACATACCATGTATCGGGATAAATTTCCTCACCATTTAATAATAATAATAAAAACCTTCTTTATGTCTCTATACTCAATGTAGACTTCAACATTTAGCTAACATATCTAGATATCTTCACATGGAAATGGAAGGATTTAGAAAATTTTTATAAAAATTACCCACTCGGTAACTATCTAAATTACTACAGTAACTTTAGTAGAGGAGTAGTAATGTTGCATAACCATTAACAAACATTCTTATGGTCTATTAACATAAACTATATGATGTAACCTTACATCATGAAACCACATATTTGACATTATGAACATCCCAACAAGCAAGGAATCATCATCATCAATCTGAACAATAATCAATCACATCATTAAACACTGTGAGGGTGTCCACCCCTCACTCAATGGCTTGTAAGGGAGATCATCCGTTAACTATTGTTATAATTCTTACAAAGAAATATACAAATATCTAGCTTAAATCCATTATAATAATTATGATAGAATTTACCCATTAATCTTCATATCTTCATATCTTGGTGGCATGGATGTACCTACATTGGACCATTGTAAAATGGATCATCCCACAACTCACACTTAGCTGCATGAGCCATTAATGATTTACCTGCCACCATGTTAAGCATAATATTTTCTTTGTACAAGTCACCATCATTTCCTGCTAACGTTGTCTTCAACATACATTGATGTCAAGATTCATAAAGTATTAATCAACCCATTCATAAATCTATACTAGAGATGCTTCTCCATATACTCATGTACATTCATGACATGCAAGTAAAATATCTTGACATGCTTCCTTTAACAACAATGCATATGTGCTAGTTATAAGAAATCACATTAACTAATATTTCCCTCGCATAAGCACACATTCCTGCAAGACAATGTTAGTTATAAGAAATCACATTAACTAATATTCCCCCCACATAAGCACACATTCCTGCAAGACAATAGCTACATCTACCAAGAATTTCTTTAAAAGAAACTGATACATCAGTTACGATCTTTGTGCATGTTATTTACATAAATTTAATCAAAATAACTAACCCTTAAGCTATTACTTTTGGTGCATGTAAAGAATGCTAACACAACAAATGTTGTTCCTATGCATGCCAATGTATATAGTTTCCAAAAGAGTCACAAAGGAATACTTAACACATGAGAGTATCCAAACACATGTTTACCGTAAAGCATACAAATACATGTCTTCTATTTCAAATATTATACTACATTACCCATATATATATTCCAAGGAAACCAAGACATTAATATGGGTTTATGCATGTAATCCATCTTCTTTTCCAAAGAATATTTCCCAATGTAGGTTGACTAAACATGCTAGCATTTCCCACATACAAATGTATATGCTTTCCAATGAAAGATAATACAAATGTTGCATGCATATACATGATCTTCAATACAAGGAAAAGACTCTCTAGCAGATGTTTTTGAGGAACCCCTTATAAAAATACCCCATATATCAGTTTGTAGCAGAGGTTACTAGAGGAGGTTGGCGGGTGGAGGTTTTTTGCAGATGTTTTTCTTCTAGTGTGCTTATCATCCTAAACCGCATCAATGCGTTCACCTAGAGAAAACACTAGTGCGCACAAAACATTTGCACACCGGGACACCATGTGCTCTGTACAAACTTACCTTGTGCGTCTTATTACGGTAGCGCACCAGTGCTTTACAAAGCTTCCGCACCAGTGCGTTCTAAAAAGCCACGCCAAAAGAAACTACCCGGTGTGGTCTTGCGAAACTGCATCGGTGTGCCTATAAAAACCCATGCACCGGAATAGGGTTAAATAAATAAAAAAATTACAGCCAAAAATCCTCATTTTTCTCTTTTCAGTGCTCCAGAGCTCTTAAGCACCGGTGCAAATTTTACTTGTGTGAGTCATCCTGCCATCAGTGCTCCCATTGCATGCACTGTTGTTGTCCATTTTCCACCATCTACATTTTGAATTTTGCAAATCGGTGGGAAAATTTAGTTTTGCAAATTCTACAGCTAATATGCCTCCTCGACGGCCAGATGTACATGTATTTTCATTTTTTTTCCGTAATTAATCCTTTTAGTGGATTAGTTTTGTAAATTAGCTTAAAATTCACTGTTTAAAAAAAAAAATTGCCACGCGATGCGCTCGAGCCATTTGGATCGCACCGGTTCGCAGTGATCCCTGTAAATTTATTGGTCGCACTATAACTGGTGCTAACGATATCCGCACGGGTTCTAGGGAAGTACCGAAAGGCGTACCATGATTTTTTAAAATTTTAAAAAAGTGTGGTGCGTTCAGTTATCGAGCCGCACAATTGACCCTGTGGAATAGTGGGAATGTTGTGCGTTGACGTAAATATCTGCCTTGGGACAGGTAATTTTGTCAGTGCACCACATTCTGGAATTTTGACATGGTCAATGGTGCGGCCTGGTAATAGACCGCACCATTGACTATGTACATATGTCAGAAGGGTGGTGCGTTGACCAAACTTTATGCCCTGGGGCGTATAGTTTGGTTAGCACATCGCCCTCCTGCAATTGTACCATAGTCAATGGTGTGGTATGTTATACCACCGCATTTTTGAATTTGGTACAATTCCAGGAGGGCGATGTGCTTAAAATTTGCAAGTGCATCACCTCTGGTGCGCTGAAAAATTCCTGGTGCACCGCCTTCGATGCGCAACAAAAAAAGACGCATTGTTACCGATGCATGCCTGTTTTTTGTGGTGCACCGACTGTTTGTTTGTTTTTTTTTTTTTTTAAATATCTATGTATATTCATAAATACATGTCTCATTTAATAAAAAAAATTGTATTTAATATGTCAATCATTCAGCGACGTGAAAGGAGAGAAGAGAGGGAGCAACAACAACAATAGGCGGACCACTATAACATGGTTTACCTGTGGGATGCACGAGAGAGGGAGAGAGATACATACCCTCGCCCTATTACAATAGCAACCCAGGGGCTCCTAAGGCAGGTAGGCCTCCTCAAGTTCTATGAGGAGGCTACTTCCCTAAAGGTCTATGGTGTGTTTTTGCGACATCTTATCCGCAGGTGGAATGCCCATTTACAGGCTTTCCAGGTTGGACATCTATTTCATTACTGGGCTATCGAGGAGAGTGGTGGATTTTCCCTCGTTCCTAGAGGTTCTAGTTGGCTATGTGGTAGGGAGTCAGTTGATGTACTCCTAGAGATACATTAGCGCAAATATACTCTCTCCTTCTGATTTGCAGGTCTCCAGAGGTCAATTACGTAAAGTTGCAATTGGTAGTGAGGAGGTGAGGTGCCTCTAACTTCTGATTTCGACCATTTCACACAACATCAGTGATGAGAAACGCATTAGTCTTCCATTTAGTCTTTGAGGTCAAGAAAGGAGGTTGTACAGAGAGAAACTCGATTTGTTAAGATGGTAACTAAGGCCGATCGCTCGGATAATTCCCCAATTTATAACAAAGAGGGAGACTTTTCATGTTTTATGCTAGAAGAAAACCAAAGTTACGCTCATGAGCCCCTTTTTGGTCAAATTCAGCTGAGCGACCTCAAAAAGATCGAGGGAATCGAGAGATTTGGACTTTGCATTTTGATGGAGCTAATTCAAGGGAAGGCAATGGAGTCGGGGTCTTGTTGATTTCTCCCATAGGGAAATGGGTGCCGCTGTCTTTTAAATTGGAATATGAGGCTACAAACAATGTAGATGAGTATGAGGCATTAATACCGGGATTACGACATGCCTAGAAACATGGGCATCCGATGTCTAAAAGTGTTTGGAGACTACGAGTCGGTCGTGAGGCGATTAAAAATGAATGTTCAAACTAAGCATCCACGGCTCAGAGCATATAGAAGTGAAGTATGGGACATGATATAAAAAATTTTCTCAGCGTTTAACATACAGTTCATGCCCCGGGAGCAGAACATAATAGCGGACTCTCTCGCTGTAGCTGCCAGTACCTTTCGTCCTCCACAGAACCCGCTTCTAAGATATGAAGTGGAGGTACGATACAGACCATCCATTCCAGATAATATAAAGCATTGGCAGGTATTCGAAGATGATGAACAAATGAAAAGATTTATGGAGACTGTGGGAGAATTCTCCAATATGGAGATTGATGGTGATGAAGAGGAAGAAGTTGAAAATATTGCTGAACACAAATGGGAAGAAAGAATAGCAGGTAATAAAGTGCTGCAACTGAAAGGTAATGTTATACCTAGAGGATTGGTACCTCTAGAAAGGTTATTTAATAAAAATGATGTTCCCATGCAGCCAAATAAAGTAGTAGAAGAAGATCAAGTGGGAGATTTGAATCTGGGTACTCCCACTGACCCCAAAATTGTTAAATTATCTAGAAGAGTCCCGGAAGGATACAAAGAAAAGTATTTGAAGTTATTTCAATCTTACAAAGATGTGTTTGCTTGGTCCTATGAGGACCTTAAAACTTTTGATGTAAATATTATACAGCATAAGATTCCACTGAGGGAAGATGCAAAGCCATACAAGCAGAAGCTCAGACAGATAAACCCCTTGCTGCTTCCCTCAATTGAAAAAGAAATTAAGAAGTTACTGAAGGCCAAGATAATTGTGCCACTAAGATACTCCGAATGGGTAGCAAATCTTGTTCCTGTTAGGAAGAAGAATGGAGAAATAAGGCTGTGTGTAGATTTCAGGAATTTAAATAGAGCATCTCTCAAAGATAATTACCCACTGCCCAAGATGGACCACATCCTGCAGAAAGTAGTGGGAGCATCCAGAATGTCAATGATGGATGGATTTTCGGGCTACAATCAAGTAGCTGTGTTCCCAGAAGACCAGAAGAAGACTGCATTCACTACACCATGGGGAACCTTTATGTATGCCACGATGCCATTTGGATTAATTAATGCAGGAGCTACTTTCCAGAGGGCAATGGACATAGCCTTTGTCGGAGAACAGGACAAGTTCTTGGTGGTGTACCTTGACGATATCACAGTGTTCTCAAAGAATGATGATGAGCATATTGAGCATTTAAGAAGAACTTTTGAGAAATGCAGAAGGTATGGCCTGTCTCTAAACCCTCAAAAGTCTTTGTTTGCATTAGATGAGGGAAAACTCTTAGGGAATATCGTGACTAAAGATGGTGTGAAAATTGACCCTAAGAGAGTTGAAGTGATAAACAGCATCCCTTTGCCAAGAAATAAGAAAGAAGTACAGGTATTTTTGGGCCGAATTAATTTCTTGAGAAGATTTATCCCTAACTATGCAGAGATAGTTAGGCACATAACCAATATGTTGAAAAAGGAAAATGAAGTAAAATGGTCCCAGGAGTCTAGAGATGCATTCGCAAGGATAAAACAGGCATTTGCTGAAGCTCCTGTGCTAGCAGGGCCAGATTACAAAAAACCATTTATGATTTTCTCATTTGCTTCACCTCATACCCTTGCTGGAGTGTTATTGCAGAAAAATGAAGAGGGATATGAACAGCCCATAGCTTTCTTCAGTCAAGTGCTTTATGATGCTGAATTGAAATATAATATACTGGAGAAGCAGGCATATGCCCTGGTAAAGTCCCTTAAAGCTTTCAGAGTCTATATTTTGCAATCTCACATCACAGCCTATGTCCCTACAGCAGCAGTCAAAGACATTTTGGTTCAAGGAGACAGTAAAGGTAGAAGGGGAAGATGGATTGCAAAAATCCAAGAGTATGATTTGGATATAAGACCTACTAAATTGGTGAAAGGACAGGGACTCGCCAAGATGTTATCTGAATCAAATCATCAAGCTTTGGGCATTAATCTGTCTGTGATAGCAAATGAAGAATCAGAAAAAGAAGAAGAGCAGCATGGACTAGAGATGGCTACTCAAAAGATACATGTGAAATGTTTAACTAGTCCTTGGTATAAAGAAATAGTTGAATATCTGTTAACACTCAGCTATCCCCCTGGCTGTGACAAAGTGAAATACAGAGCTGTAAGGATGAAATCTCAGAAATATGCAATTGCCAATAGACAGCTCTATTGGAGAGACCCTCTCGGTATATTACTGTTATGCCTCACAGAAAATGAAGTACAGAATGTAATGACAGAATTCCATGAGGGCATATGTGGAGGACATTACAGCTGGAGGGCTACAACTCACAAAATCTTGAAGGCTGGTTTTTACTGGCCAAAATTGTAATCAGATACTTTTGCTTGGGTCAGATCGTGTGACAAATGCCAAAGGTTTGCAGAAAGGAAGAAATTAGCAGCATTTCCCTTGATCCCTATTCACGTAAATGAACCATTTCAGAAATGGGGATTAGATTTTATAGGAGAGATTCATCCCCCGTCAAGTGGCCGACATAAATGGATATTAACAGCCACAGACTATTTCACGAAATGGGTAGAAGCCATACCTACTAGAAATGCTACAGATGCTGTAATAATGAATTTTATAGAAGATAATATCATATCTAGGTTTGGCTGCCCTGCAAGAATTGTAACTGACAATGCACAGGCTTTCAAGTCTGCCAGGTTCATAAAATTCTGCCAAAGATATAACATCCTTCTGACTCATTCTACAACATACTACCCACAGGGAAATGGTCTAGCAGAGTCATCCAATAAAACCCTGGTGAGAGCCCTGAAGAAGACAATAGCTGAAAATCAAAAAAACTGGGACTCCCAATTAAAATTTGCTCTATGGGAACATAGGATAACCAGCAAAAGAGCAACAGGGAAGTCACCCTATGAGTTGGTATATGGACGGGCTGCAGTGTTTCCTTTGCAATTGGCATTGCCAGTAGCACGTTTTATGCAGGAGAACCAGGAAGAACCAGATGACATGATTCAAAGAATTAATCAGCTGGTAGAATTGGAGGAAACGAGGAACCAGGTAGATCAGAGACTGATAGAATACCAGGAAAAAATGAAGAATGTCTTTGATCAGCACGCAAAGGATAGGAATTTTCAAGTCGGAGACCTGGTTCTTAGATGGGATGTTCGCAGAGCAGAAAAGGGCAAACATGCTAAATTTGATCCATTGTGGTTCGGGCCATTCAAAATAGTGAAGCTGGGAAGGAACAACACCTTTACTCTAGAAAATCTACAGGGTGATTTGTTGGATGCACCCGTGAATGGCCAGTTCCTCAAGCCTTATTTTCAATTCTGACCCAGGTTGGAACTGCCTGGTTGTATATACTGTATATAGTTTTTTTTGGCTTTTATTTTTATAAAGGAAAGCAATGTTGATAATTACTTGAAGTAAAGGTTCAGGGGAATAGAAAAATAAGATGAAATATTTAATGGTCTGCGTGTTCTCGACATGCCCGAGGACGAACATGTCGTCCCCAGGTGGAGCCGATGTTGTACATATCCTCCTCTTTGTGAATTTGCCCATTTGTCTCATTCAAATCCATTTTGACCTGCGGTAGCTAAAATCTCACTTATTTTAACCGGCATTACTATCTCGCGAAAATGCCTTTACAATAGTTCCGGCAAATTTAAATAAGGAAGCCGAGTCCCTAAGGTTTGACGCCCTCACTTCGGCTTCCCCGCCTTGATCAAGTCTGAAAACCATAATTCAAAGCAAGAAGGAGCCTATTGTCTTAACGATCGGGCGCAATGCTGGCCGTCCGATTTGACTCAAATCAACGGCGCAGAAATAAACTTATATGGAGGGCCCACGCACATCAGATCGTCAGTATTTCATGGCCCACTGTCTTATTACCCCCGATGCAAGTATAGTCGTTGATCTTGTTCTGAGATCGAACGGCCCTGGGTCAATCGCAGTCCTGCCCCAATTGCAATCGGAACTCCCAAAATGTGCCACCCCGGCCTCCCCGCTCCACCTTCCGATTGCGATTTCCGATTTGGGTCCCACCTCCTACGGTCGTGTCATCATTATTCACAAGTGTACGCTGTGTTCTTCCTCCACCATTCATATGTTCCGGTGACGTGCCATAGTTTATGGACCTTTGCCCCGTTCATTCATTGTCGCTCCATTGTATTCTGCCTTGTCACCCTCCATTTCTCCATTATTTTCATGCGTTTCCTGTCACCCTACATCGTCTCAGCATTTCGCCTAGTCCGTATCACCGATTCCATGGCCGCTGTCGCATCCACATCCCCTGTCACCGAGTCAATTTTCTCTAATGTTTTGCGGGTTTTGCAGGTTTTAAAACGACCCAGTTGGCGCTTTAACTTGCCGCCTCCATTGCAAAGATCTGAAGCATACCAAAGGACATATTCTAACTGGCGAAATTGAAGAAAGAAGCCGAGGGTAGGTGGGAGAGGTGACCGCCATTAAAGAAGACATAGATATGAATTCTCAGAACCCTCCAGATAAATTCGCCCCGCATTAAAGATCCGGGATTCAAATCTGAAGCCAGGGGTCGAGAGTACAGTACAGCAATGCAAATTGTTTCAAATCTCTTACGGCAGCAGATTTTCCTCAGCCGCGGGCAGCATATTGTATATATTTTATTATTTCTGTCTTGTATATAAAGAGATTTTTATCTCCCAGCATTTATTTCCATGGACGGATTATCACAGTACGGTCATTCTGGAAGTTAGTCATTCATAAGAAGCGCGAGTGTTTTTTAGCCATTTTTTGGTTCCAAGCGGGTCATTAATTGTGCCTCGTCTCCCTCCTCCTCTAGAAGTTTACGTAACTACTCTTATAAATACTCGGAGAAATAAGAGAAATTGAAAGGTTCGGTTCAATCGGCAAAGCGCATGCGGCGAGAAGACACGCTTATACATTTTATAGTATATCTACCTTGTAAACTTCGAGCTTGGTAGGGTCTCAGTGAGGAGGGGTTATAACTGTATTGAGGATTCTGGTCTTTGGTATCTCACAGTATGTAATTTCTCTTATGTGTTAATACATTATCTCATTTCATGCAATTTATCTTCTTGTATCATGTTCTAGAATGCGAGTGGCTCACTAGTTTGCGGTAAGGATTCATCTTAAGTGGTGCCCTTTCTGGAATTAGTCAAGCGCTTTAAATAGGCCTAGTCATGATATACTGTTCTATGTTCACTCTTTCCATATTTTCTTCTATATTAGTTGCTTGAGGAGGGTGCTTTTAAAACGCCATTGTCATATAAGGATTCGTAAATCGGTGCGCCCTTATATGGTTCTGTTGTGTATCTGGGTATCAGTCTCATGTCAGCTAAAATCTTCTTATGTTTCCTCACTGCACTCACTTCCTGATATTTGATTTCTGTGATATATTATTTGAATCGGCCCTCTTTACAGTAAGCGGTCTCTTAACTGTCTGATGCTTTCATGCTGAAGTTTTACACAGTGTCCCTACATTACTCTTATCTTTGTATCAGCTTCTGAGAGAGATTGGTCCCATTCAAATCTAGTTTCCTTGTTTTAACAAGAGATAGTAAGTGAGTTCTTGGACTGACAACCCAATTATAAGGGACTCCTTGCTATATTAAGATGTCCTAGGCACTGGTCTATGGCAACTCTAGGCTGTCTCTAGGAGGGTGACAAAATCATCCACAACATCTTTCTGGCGCCGTTGCCGGGGACGAATTCAAGAATATCTGTTTCCCTGGGTTTGACATCTCATATTCACTCTCTAATCAGGTGAGCACAGAGAGGTGAAGAGTTGCAGATTTCTCACCTTGGCGACTCCACTGGTCTTTATTTGATAAATTTTATTGGAAGTCCTGGCTTCCCGAAAGCCCCATTTGAGGTCGGATACCTCCCAGCCGAAAACACCCGTGTCTGACCCGGAGAAGATCATTCATAAAAGAGCTTGGAAAGAGAAGAAGTCAGTTCGTCCCGAAAATTTTGAGTATTCCGTTGAAGATCATCCGCCCTCTTCTTCTCAAGAAGTTAGAACAGAAAAACCCGAGTTTCGCTCAGAAACTCCACGTAGAGGAAGTGCCTGGATTGAAGGAGAATCTCATCCTACTTTCGAGGCTGAAGAAATTAAAGAGGTCACAGAAGTAGCTGTTGTTAACCGTGAGTTATTCCCATCTACACCTCAGGCCTCTGTGCAATATATTCCCATTGTTATTCATACTTCGCTTCCTCCTACTCCTCTCCCTTCATCTGTATCTCAAATTGTTGTGCAACCCCCGCCTCCCCCAATGGCCAATGTCCCTGCATTTCTTTTGAACAAATACGCTCCTCTGGCCTTGCCCCAAGTGCTAAATGATATGCCGCAAGATTATTTGAAGATTTTGCCAAGATTTAATGGTGAAAATGAAGTTGATGCTCAGAAGCACCTCGAGACCTTCTGCTCTTTTGCAGAGAACTTAAATGTTGAACATCTGGATGTGGTCCTGAGGTTATTCGTGCAATCCTTGGAAGGTGAAGCCCGAAAATGGTTCAAGACATTGGCAAACCATTCAATCACCACCTGGGACCAGATGGAGAATGCTTTTCTCAGGAAGTGGGGAGAAAAGAAAGACCAAGGGCAGTGCCTCGTTGAATTCAATACGCTAAAGAAGAAACACAATGAGGGAGTGGCAGAATTTATCAAAAGGTTTAATAAATTATATCTGAACCTTCCTGCCGATATGAAACCTCAACAAGCTGCAGCCAAAGTTGTTTTCATAGCAGCTTTTTATTCTGATTTCGGTTTCTCTCTGCGGGAAAGAATGCCTGTCACCCTGGATGATGCTCAGACAGATGCTCTAGAGTTGGAGGCAAATTTTGCTGCCACTGGGAAGTTAAAAGGAAAAATAGAACAGGAAACTAGAAGAAAAGGCAAAGAAGAGGTTTCTACCTCTAATCAATAAAAGGATTCAGACAAAATGGATGAAATAACCAAGATGATAAAGAAGATGGTCAAGCTAGAACTGGAAGCTAAAAACACAGCTCCCAAGAACTATTATAATGCTCCAAACAGAGGATATAATGCTCAGTACAGAATGCCTCCATTGCAAATATTACAAAGGGAAGCGAAAGAACAACAAGATCAGGTGCCTCATCCCTTGTACCTTGAAGGACCAGCAGATGACCCCACTGGAGATACAGCTTACGGATTAGAAGATTCAAATCTGGCTTTCTCAAATAATGATGATATGGAGTGCCCCCTGCAAGAAGAAAATGAAGAAGCAGAAATTGACCATTATTGCAAGAAATTTGCTGATTTCATGGAAGCACAATTCAACGTCAAATATGATCTCAGATCCTCAAGGAAGAGGACCAGAACTCAGGAGCAAGAAGAAGAACCACCTAAGAAAGAGGCATCTGCTCAGAAGGAACCAACAGCAAAGAAGAATGCGGAAAAAGGTAAGAATCTTCTAAATAACCCCTTGCAGTCTAATGATCAGATCCCCTCCTCTTCTAAACTAGTTGGTCCTCCTAATGCTGAGCCAGTGTCAAAAGAAATTAAATCTTCAGTTGAGAATAAGGAGTCAAAAGAAGTAGTGATCGAAAAGCCCACATCTGCTTTCAATTTGCAAAAAGAACTTGAGAAGATTAAGATTCCTGTCCCTCTGACTGAGTTGTTAAAACAGCCTGCATATCAGTCTCAAGTTACCTCTTTCATTCTTCCTCCTGAGCTACCAATTACACCTGATAGTTTAAATCTTCAAGAAGAGAGACCCATGGTAGTCTTTGGCCCACATGTCGAGGAGATAGACCCTTCTACTCCTCCTTTTTATGTATCCTTAGTCATTCATGACCTGCTGTTACACAATTGTATGTTAGATTCTGGGGCTTCCCATAATCTCATGCCTCTCTCTGTCATGGAGCAACTAGGGCTGCAAATTACAAGACCATATAAAGATTTATATTCATTTGATTCTAAAAGGGTTAAATGCTTGGGAATGATTAAAGATCTAGTGGTCAATTTGGCTCAAATCCCAGCAAAGAGTGTGGTCATGGACATTGTGGTTGCTGATATCCCAGCTCGCTTTGGCATGCTGCTGTCAAGGTCCTGGGGTACCAAGATTGGGGGATCAATCAAATTGGATTTAACATATGCCACTGTCCCAGTCTTTGGAGGTCAAGAAAGGAGGTTATACAGGGAGACTAGATTTGTCAAGACGGTAACTAAGGTTGACTGCTCAGATAATTCCCCAGTTTATAACAAGGAGGGAGACTTTTCATGTTTAATGTTGGAAGAAAATCAGAATTATGCACATGAACCCCTTTTTGGTCAGATCCAGGCTGAGCGGCCTAAAGAAGAGCAGGAATCAGAAATTTGGACTTTACATTTTGATGGAGCTAATTCAAGAGAAGGCAATGGAGCCGGAGTATTGTTGATTTCTCCTACAGGGAAGTGGGTGCCACTGTCTTTTAAACTGGAATATGAGGCTACAAACAATGTAGCCGAATATGAAGCCCTATTATTGGGATTGCAGACAGCCAAGAATATGGGCATCCAGTGTCTAAAAGTGTTTGGAGACTCTGAGTTGGTGGTAAGGCAGATAAAAAATGAATGTCAAACTAAGCATCCACGGCTCAGAGCATATAGAAATGAAGTATGGGACATGATAGAAAATTTCTTCTCAGCATTTAACATACAGTTCATGCCCCGGGAGCAAAACAGAGTAGCAGACTCTCTTGCTGTAGCTGCCAGTACTTTCCGTCCTCCTCAGAATCCGCTTCTAAGATATGAAGTGGAGGTACGGTACAGACCATCCATTCCAGATAATATAAAGTATTGGCAGGTATTCGAAGATGATGAACAAATGAAAATATTTATGGAGACTGTGGGAGAATTCTCCAGTATGGAGATTGATGATAACGAAGAGGAAGAAGCTGAAAATATTGCTGAAAACAAATGGGAAGAAAGAATAGCAGGCAATAAAGTGCTACAGCTGAAAGGTAATGTGATACCTAGAGGATTGGTACCTCTAGAAAGGTTATTCAATAAAGATGACGTTCCAATGCAACCAAACAAAGTAGTAGAAGAAGATCAAGTGGGAGATTTGAATCTGGGTACTTCCACTGACCCCAAAATTGTTAAATTATCTAAAAGAGTCCCAGAAGAATACAAAGAAAAGTATTTGAAGTTATTTCAATCTTACAAAGATGTTTTTGCTTGGTCCTATGAGGACCTAAAAACTTTTGATGTAAATATTATACAGCATAAGATTCCACTGAGGGAAGATGAAAAGCCATACAAGCAGAAGCTCAGGCAAATAAATCCTCTGCTACTTCCCTCAATTGAAAAAGAAATTAAGAAACTACTGAAGGCCAAGATAATTGTACCATTAAGATACTCAGAATGGATAGCGAACCTTGTTCCTGTTCGAAAGAAGAATGGAGAAATAAGGTTGTGTGTAGACTTCAGGAATTTGAACAGAGCATCTCTCAAAGATAACTATCCACTGCCTAAAATGGACCACATCCTGCAGAAAGTGGTGGGAGCATCCAGAATGTCAATGATGGATGGATTTTCTGGTTATAATCAGGTGGCCGTGTTCCCAGAAGACCAGAAGAAAACTGCATTTACTACACCATGGGGAACCTTTATGTATGCGAGGATGCCATTCGGATTAATTAATGCAGGAGCTACTTTTCAGAGGGCAATGGACATAGCCTTTGTCGGAGAACAGGACAAGTTCTTGGTGGTGTATCTTGATGATATCACAGTGTTCTCAAAGAATGATGATGAGCATATTGAGCATTTGAGAAGAACTTTTGAAAAATGCAGAAGGTATGGCCTTTCTCTAAACCCTCAAAAATATTTGTTTGCATTAGATAAGGGAAAACTCTTAGGGCATATTGTGACTAAAGATGGTGTGAAAATTGATCCTAAGAGAGTTGAAGTGATAAATAGCATCCTTCTGCCAAGAAATAAGAAAGAAGTACAGGTGTTTTTGGGCCGAATAAATTTTTTGAGAAGATTTATCCCTAACTATGCAGAGATAGTTAGGCACATAACCAATATGTTGAAAAAGGAAAACAAAGTAAAATGGTCCCAGGAGTCTAGAGATGCATTCGCAAGGATAAAACGGGCATTTGCTGAAGCTCCTGTGCTAGCAGGGCCAGATTACAAAAAGCCATTTATGATTTTCTCATTTGCTTCACCTCATACAATTGCTGGAGTGCTATTGCAGAAAAATGAAGAGGGATATGAACAGCCCATAACTTTTTTCAGTCAAGTGCTTTATGACGCTGAATTGAAATATAATATACTGGAGAAGCAGGCATATGCCCTGGTAAAGTCCCTTAAAGCTTTCAGAGTCTATGTTTTGCAATCTCACATTACAACCTATGTCCCTACAGCAGCAGTCAAAGATATTCTGGTTCAGGGAGACAGCGAAGGTAGAAGGGGAAGATGGATTGCAAAAATCCAAGAGTATGATTTGGATATAAGACCTACTAAGTTGGTGAAAGGACAGGGACTTGCCAAAATGTTATCTGAATCAAATCATCAAGCTTTGGGCATTAATTTGTCTGCGATAGCAAATGAAGAATCAGAAAAAGAAGAAGAGCAACACGGACTAGAGATGGCTACTCAAAAGATACATATGAAATATCTAACTAGTCCTTGGTATAAAGAAATAGTTGAATATCTGTTAACACTTAGCTGTCCTCCAGGATGCGACAAGGTGAAATACAGAGCTGTAAGGATGAAATCTCAGAAATATGCAATTGCCAATGGGCAGCTCTATTGGAGGGACCCTCTAGGCATATTACTCTTATGCCTCACAGAAAATGAAGTGCAAAATGCAATGACAGAATTTCACGAGGGGATGTGTGGAGGACATTACAGCTGGAGGGCTACAACTCACAAAATCTTGAAGGCTGGTTTTTACTGGCCGAAATTGTATTCAGATACTTTCGCTTGGGTCAGATCGTGTGACAAATGCCAAAGGTTTGCAGAAAGGCAGAAATTAGCAGCATTGCCCTTGATCCCTATTCATGTGAATGAACCATTTCAGAAATGGGGTTTAGATTTTATAGGAAAGATTCATCCCAGACATAAATGGATATTGACAGCCACAGACTATTTCACGAAATGGGTGGAAGCCATACCTACCAGAAATGCTACGGATGCTGTAATAATGAATTTTATAGAAGATAATATTATATCTAGGTTTGGCTGTCCTACAAGAATTGTAACTGACAATGCACAAGCTTTCAAGTCTGCCAGGTTCGTAAAATTCTGCCAAAGATATAACATTATCCTGACTCATTCTACAGCATATTATCCACAGGGAAATGGTCTAGCAGATTCATCCAATAAAACCTTGGTGAGAGCCCTGAAGAAGAAAATAGCTGAAAATCAGAAAAAATAGGACTCTCAATTAAAGTTTGCTCTATGGGAAAATAGGATAACCAGCAAAAGAGCAACAGGGAAGTCACCCTATGAGCTGGTATATGGACGGGCTGTAGTGTTTCCTTTGCAATTGGCTCTGCCAGTGGCACGTTTTATGCAGGAGAACCAGGAAGAACCAGATGACATGATCTGAAGAATTAATCAGTTGGTAGAGTTGGAGGAAACAAGGAACCAGGTAGATCAGAGATTGATAGAATACCAGGAAAAAATGAAGAATGTCTTCGATCAGCACGCGAAGGATAGGAATTTTCAGGTTGGAGACCTGTTTCTTAGATGGGATGTCCGCAGAGCAGAAAAGGGCAAACATGCTAAATTTGATCCATTGTGGTTCGGGCCATTCAAAATAGTGAAGCTGGGAAGAAACAACACCTTTAATTTAGAAAATCTACAGGGTGATTTGTTGGATGCACCTGTGAATGGCCAGTTCCTCAAGCCTTATTTTCAATTCTGACCCAGGTTGGGAATACCTGATTGTATATATTGTATATAGTTTTTCTTTTCTATGCTTTTGTTTTTTATGAAGAAAGAATGCCGATAATTACTTGAAGTAAGAAGCAGAGAATTGAGGAACAAAATGAACTATTCAGTTGGTCTCCAGGTAGTCGACATGCCCGAGACTAACATAAGCCGTCACCCCTGCATGGAGCCGCCATGATGTACATATCCTCCTCTACCCGTGAATTTTGCCCCGCTCGTTTATTCAAATCCATTTTTGACCTCCCGCGTGGCCTAAAATCTCATGAACCCGCTTGATACTACTATCATGACCCTGCTTGACATTACTATCTCTGCCCGGAAATCTGCTTTACAATAGTTCAAAACCCAAATTTAAATAATCAGGCTGAGTCCCTAAGAGTTTGACGCCCTCCCGCTTCAGCTTCCATATGATCCGAGTCTGAAAACCATAACTCAAAGCAAGAAGGGGCCTATTGTCTTAACGATCGAACGCAATGCTGGCCGTCTGATCTGGCTCAAATCAACGGCACGGCAATCAACTTATATGAAGGGCCCGCGCACATCAGATCATCGGTATTTCATGGCCCACCGTCTTATTGCCCCCCGATACAAGCGTAGCCGTTGATCTTGTTCCGAGATCGAAAGGTCCTGGGTCAATCGCAGTCCTGCCCCAGTCGCAATTGGAACTTAAAGAATGTGCCACCCCCGGTCTCCCCGCTTCACTTTCCGATTGCGATTTTCGATTTGGGTCCCACCTCCTGCGGTCGTGTCATCATAATTCACAAGTGTACGCCGTGTTCCTCCTCCACCATTCATATGTTTTGGTGACGTGTCCCGAACCTTTGCCCTGTTCGTTCATTATCGCTCCATTGTATTCTGCATTGTCACCCTCTTTTTCTCCATTATTTTCATGCATTTCCTGTCACCCTGCATTGTCTCGACATTTCGCCTAGTCCGTATCACCGATTCCATGGCCGCTGTTTTATCCACACTCCCTGTCACCGAGTCAATTTTCTCTAATGTTTCGCGGGTTTTGCAGGTTTTGAAGCGACTTAGTGGGTGCTTTAACTTGCCGCCTCCGTTGCTAAGATCTGAAGGACATATTTTAACTGGTGAAATTAAAGAAAGAAGCCGAGGGTAGGTAGGAGAGGTGACCACCATTAAAGAAGACATAGATATGGATTCCCGGAACTCTCCAGATAAATTTGCCCCGCATTAAAGATCCAGGATTCAAATCTGAAACCAGGGGTCGAGAGTACAGTACAGCAATGCAGATTGTTTCAAATCTCTTACGGCAGCAGATTTTCCTCAGCCGCAGGCAGCATATTGTATATATTTTATTATTTATGTCTTGTATATAAAGAGATTTTTATCTCCCAGCATTTATTTCCATGGACAGATTGTCTAGTACAGTCATTTACAGTTAGTCATTCATAAGAGAAGGCGCGAGTGTTTTCCGTCATTTTGGTTCAAACTGAGTCATTAATTGTGCCTCGTCTCCCTCCTCCTCTAGAAGTTTCTGTCTTCTCTATAAATACTTGAATTGTGCATTTTGAAAGGTCTTGATTTAAGAAGAAACTCAGGCAAATGAGAAGACTTTTGTATACATTGTAATATCTTCGTAGAAGCTTCAGAGTTCAGAGGGTCTCAAAGGAGGAGGGGTTGGGTTTAATCGTATTGAGGATTCTCGGGTCTTGTATCTCACGTATGTAATTTCTCTTATGTGTTAATACATTATCTCATTTCATGCTATTTGTCTTCTTATATCATGTTCTAGAATGCGAGTGGCTCACTAGTTTGCAGTAAGGATTCATCTTAAGTGGTGCCCTTTCTGGGATTAGTCAAGCGCTTTAAATAGGCCTAGTCATGATATACTATTTCACGTTCACTCTTTCCATACTTTCTACTATATTAGTTGCTTGAGGAGGGTGCTTTAAACTGCCTATTGTCATATAAGGATTCGTAAAATTGGTGAGCGCCCTTATATGGTTCACAGTATCCGGGGTATCGCCTCATGCCAACAATGATCTTCTTATGTTTCACCGCACTCACTGGGATATCCGATTTCGTGATATATTATTTGAATCGGGCCCTCTTGGCGCGCAAGCGGTCTCTTAACGTCTGATGTCTTTGTACCGGGAGTTTTACATGACAGCCACATTATTCTTATCTTTGTATCAGCTTCTGAGAGAGATTGGTCCCATTCAAATCTGATTTCCTTGTTTAGAACAAGAGATAGTAAGCGAGTTCTTGGACTGACAACCCAAACTAAAAGGGCTCCTTGCTATATTAAGATGTCCTAGGCACTGGTCTATAGAAACTCTAGGCTGTCTCTAGGAGGGTGACAAAATCATCCACAACATCTTTCTGGCGCCGCTGCCGGGGAACGAATTCAAGAATATCTGTTTCCCTGGGTTCGACATCTCGTATTCACTCTCTAATCAGGTGAGCACAGAGAGGTGAAGAGTTGCAGATTTCTCACCTTGGCGACTCCACTGGTCTTTATTCGATAAATTTTACTGGAAGTCCTGGCTTCCCGGAAGCCCCATTTGAGGTCGGATACCTCACAACCGAAAACACCCGTGTCTGACCCGGAGAAGATCTTCCATAAAAGAGGTTGGAAAGAGAAGAAGTCAGTTCGTTCCGAAAACTCTGAATTTTCCGTTGAAGATCTTCCGCCCTCTTCTTCTCAAGAAGTTAGAACAGAAAAATCCGAGTTTTACTCAGAGACTCCACGTAGAGGAAATACCTGGATTGAAGGAGAATCTCATCCTGCTTACGAGGCTGAAGAAATTAAAGAGGTCACAGAAGTAGCTACTGTTAACCGTGAATTATTCCCATCTACACCTCAGGCTTCTGTGCAATATATTCCCATTGTTATTCATACTTCGCTCCCTCCTACTCCTCTCCCTTCATCTGTATCTCAAATTGTTGTGCAACCCCCGCCTCCCCCAATGGCCAATGTCCCTGCATTTCTTTTGAACAAATACACTCCTCTGGCCTTGCCCCAAGTGCTAAATAATATGCCACAAGATTACTTGAAGATTTTGCCAAGATTTAATGGTGAAAATGAAGTTGATGCTCAGAAGCACCTCGAGACCTTCTGCTCTTTTGCAGAGAACTTAAACGTTGAACACCTGGATGTGGTCCTGAGGTTATTCGTGCAGTCTTTGGAGGGTGAAGCCCGAAAATGGTTCAAGACATTGGCAAACCATTCAATCACCACCTGGGACCAGATGGAGAATGCTTTTCTCAGAAAGTGGGGAGAAAAGAAAGACCAAGGGCAGTGCCTCGTTGAATTCAATACGCTAAAGAAGAAACATAACGATGGGGTGGCATAATTTATCAAAAGGTTTAATAAATTATATCTGAACCTTCCTGCTGATATGAAACCTCAACAAGCTGCTGCCAGAATTGTTTTCATAGCAGCTTTTGACTCTGATTTCGGTTTCTCTCTGCGGGAAAGAATGCCTGTCACCCTGGATGATGCTCAGACAGATGCTCTAGAATTGGAGGCAAATTTTGCTGCCACTGGTAAGTTAAAAGGAAAAATTGAACAAGAAACCAGAAGAAAAGGAAAAGAAGAGGTTTCTACCTCTAATCAAGAAAAGGATTCAGATAAAATGGATGAGATAAACAAGATGATAAAGAAGATGGTCAAGCTAGAACTGGAAGCTAAGAATGCAGCTCCCAAAAACTATTATAACGCTCCAAATAGAGGATATAATCCTCAGTACAGAAAGCCTCCATTGCAGATATTTCCAAGGGAAGCGAAAGAACAGCAAGATCAGGTGCCTCACCCCTTGTACCTCGAAGGACCAGCAGATGACTCCACCGGAGATGCAGCTTACGGATTAGAAGATTCAAATCTGGCTTTTTCAAATAATGATGATATAGAGTGCCCCCTGCAAGAAGAAGATGAAGAAGCAGAGATTGACCATTACTGCAAGCAATTTGCTGATTTCATGGAAGCACAATTCAATGTCAAATATGATCTCAGATCCTCAAGGAAGAGGACCAGAACTCAGGAGCAAGAAAAAGAACCACCTCAGAAACAAGCGTCTGCTCAGAAGGAATCAGCAACAAAGAAGAACACTGAAAAAGGTAAGAATCCTTTAAATAACCCCTTGCAGTCTAATGATCAGTTTCCCTCCTCTTCTAAACTAGTCGGTCCCCCTAATGCTGAGCCAGTGTCAAAAGAAATTAAATCTTCAGTTTAGAATAGGGAGTCAAAAGAAGCAGTGATAGAAAAGCCCACATCTGCTTTCAATTTGCAAAAAGAACTTGAGAAGATTAAGATTCCTGTCCCTCTGACTGAGTTATTAAAACAGCCTGCATATCAGTCTCAAGTTACCTCTTTCATTCTTCCTCCTGAGCTACCAATTACACCCGATAGTTTAAATCTTCAAGAAGAGAGACCCATGGTAGTCTTTGGCCCACATGTCGAGGAGATAGATCCCTCTACTCCTCCTTTCTATGTGTCCCTAGTCATTCATGACCTGTTGTTACATAACTGTATGTTAGATTCTGGGGCTTCCCATAATCTTATGCCTTTGTCTGTCATGGAGCAACTAGGACTGCAAATTACAAGACCATACAAAGATTTATATTCATTTGATTCCAAAAGAGTAAAATTCTTGGGAATGATTAAAGATTTAGTGGTCAATTTGGCTCAGATCCCAGCAAAGAGTGTGGTCATGGACATTGTGGTTGCTGATATCCCAGCTCGCTTTGGCATGCTGCTGTCAAGGTCCTGGGGTACAAAGATTAGGGGATCAATCAAATTGGATTTAACATATGCCACTGTCCCAGTCTTTGGAGGTCAAGAAAGGAGGTTATACAGGGAGACTAGATTTGTCAAGACGGTAACTAAGGTTGACTGCTCAGATAATTCCCCAGTTTATAACAAGGAGGGAGACTTTTCATGTTTAATGTTGGAAGAAAATCAGAATTATGCACATGAACCCCTTTTTGGTCAGATCCAGGCTGAGCGGCCTAAAGAAGAGCAGGAATCAGAAATTTGGACTTTACATTTTGATGGAGCTAATTCAAGAGAAGGCAATGGAGCCGGAGTATTGTTGATTTCTCCTACAGGGAAGTGGGTGCCACTGTCTTTTAAACTGGAATATGAGGCTACAAACAATGTAGCCAAATATGAAGCCCTATTATTGGGATTGCAGACAGCCAAGAATATGGGCATCCAGTGTCTAAAAGTGTTTGGAGACTCTGAGTTGGTGGTAAGGCAGATAAAAAATGAATGTCAAACTAAGCATCCACGGCTCAGAGCATATAGAAACGAAGTATGGGACATGATAGAAAATTTCTTCTCAGCATTTAACATACAGTTCATGCCCCGGGAGCAAAACAGAATAGCAGACTCTCTCGCTGTAGCTTCCAGTACCTTTCGTCCTCCTCAGAATCCACTCCTAAGATATGAAGTGGAGGTACGGTACAGACCATCCATTCCAGATAATATAAAGTATTGGCAGGTATTCGAAGATGATGAACAAATGAAAAGATTTATGGAGACTGTGGGAGAATTCTCCAGTATGGAGATTGATGATAACGAAGAGGAAGAATCTGAAAATATTGCTGAAAACAAATGGGAAGAAAGAATAGCAGGCAATAAAGTGCTGCAGCTGAAAGGTAATGTGATACCTAGAGGATTGGTACCTCTAGAAAGGTTATTCAATAAATATGACGTTCCAATGTAGCCAAACAAAGTAGTAGAAGAATATCAAGTGGGAGATTTGAATCTGGGTACTTCCACTGACCCCAAAATTGTTAAATTATCTAAAAGAGTCCCAGAAGAATACAAAGAAAAGTATTTGAAGTTATTTCAATCTTACAAAGATTTTTTTGCTTGGTCCTATGAGGACCTAAAAAATTTTGATGTAAATAATATACAGCATAAGATTCCACTGAGGGAAGATGCAAAGCCATACAAGCAGAAGCTCAGGCAAATAAATCCTCTGCTACTTCCCTCAATTGAAAAAGAAATTAAGAAACTACTGAAGGCCAAGATAATTGTACCATTAAGATACTCAGAATGGATAGCGAACCTTGTTCCTGTTCGAAAGAAGAATGGAGAAATAAGGCTGTGTGTAGACTTCAGGAATTTGAACAGAGCATCTCTCAAAGATAATTATCCACTTCCTAAAATGGACCACATCCTGTAGAAAGTGGTGGGAGCATCCAGAATGTCAATGATGGATGGATTTTCTGGTTATAATCAGGTGGCCGTGTTCCCAGAAGACCAGAAGAAAACTGCATTTACTACACCATGGGGAACCTTTATGTATGCGAGGATGCCATTCGGATTAATTAATGCAGGAGCTACTTTTCAGAGGGAAATGGACATAGCCTTTGTCGGAGAACAGGACAAGTTCTTGGTGGTGTATCTTGATGATATCACAGTGTTCTCAAAGAATGATGATGAGCATATTGAGCATTTGAGAAGAACTTTTGAAAAATGCAGAAGGTATGGCCTTTCTCTAAACCCTCAAAAATCTTTGTTTGCATTAGATAAGGGAAATCTCTTAGGGCATATTGTGACTAAAGATGGTGTGAAAATTGATCCTAAGAGAGTTGAAGTGATAAATAGCATCCTTCTGCCAAGAAATAAGAAAGAAGTACAGGTGTTTTTGGGCCGAATAATTTTTTTGAGAAGATTTATCCCTAACTATGCAGAGATAGTTAGGCACATAACCAATATGTTGAAAAAGGAAAACGAAGTAAAATGGTCCCAGGAGTCTAGAGACGCATTCGCAAGGATAAAACGGGCATTTGCTGAAGCTCCTGTGCTAGCAGGCCCAGATTACAAAAAGCCATTTATGATTTTCTCATTTGCTTCACCTCATACAATTGCTGGAGTGCTATTGCAGAAAAATGAATAGGGATATGAACAGCCCATAGCTTTTTTCAGTCAAGTGCTTTATGACGCTGAATTGAAATATAATATACTGGAGAAGCAGGCATATGCCCTGGTAAAGTCCCTTAAAGCTTTCAGAGTCTATGTTTTGCAATCTCACATTACAACCTATGTCCCTACAGCAGCAGTCAAAGATATTCTGGTTCAAGGAGACAGCGAAGGTAGAAGGGGAAGATGGATTGCAAAAATCCAAGAGTATGATTTGGATATAAGACCTACTAAGTTGGTGAAAGGACAGGGACTTGCCAAAATGTTATCTGAATCAAATCATCAAGCTTTGGGCATTAATCTGTCTGCGATAGCAAATGAAGAATCAGAAAAAGAAGAAGAGCAACATGGACTAGAGATGGCTACTCAAAAGATACATATGAAATATCTAACTAGTCCTTGGTATAAAGAAATAGTTGAATATCTGTTAACACTTAGCTGTCCTCCAGGATGCGACAAGGTGAAATACAGAGCTGTAAGGATGAAATCTCAGAAATATGCAATTGCCAATGGGCAGCTCTATTGGAGGGACCCTCTAGGCATATTACTCTTATGCCTCACAGAAAATGAAGTGCAAAATGCAATGACAGAATTTCACGAGGGGATGTGTGGAGGACATTACAGCTGGAGGGCTACAACTCACAAAATCTTGAAGGCTGGTTTTTACTGGCCGAAATTGTATTCAGATACTTTCGCTTGGGTCAGATCGTGTGACAAATGCCAAAGGTTTGCAGAAAGGCAGAAATTAGCAGCATTGCCCTTGATCCCTATTCATGTGAATGAACCATTTCAGAAATGGGGTTTAGATTTTATAGGAAAGATTCATCCCAGACATAAATGGATATTGACAGCCACAGACTATTTCACGAAATGGGTGGAAGCCATACCTACCAGAAATGCTACGGATGCTGTAATAATGAATTTTATAGAAGATAATATTATATCTAGGTTTGGCTGTCCTGCAAGAATTGTAACTGACAATGCACAAGCTTTCAAGTCTGCCAGGTTCGTAAAATTCTGCCAAAGATATAACATTATCCTGACTCATTCTACAGCATATTATCCACAGGGAAATGGTCTAGCAGAGTCATCCAATAAAACCTTGGTGAGAGCCCTGAAGAAGACAATAGCTGAAAATCAGAAAAACTGGGACTCTCAATTAAAGTTTTCTCTATGGGCAAATAGGATAACCAGCAAAAGAGCAACAGGGAAGTCACCCTATGAGCTGGTATATGGACGGGCTGCAGTGTTTCCTTTGCAATTGGCTCTGCCAGTGGCACGTTTTATGCAGGAGAACCAGGAAGAACCAGATGACATGATCCGAAGAATTAATCAGCTGGTAGAGTTGGAGGAAACAAGGAACCAGGTAGATCAGAGATTGATAGAATACCAAGAAAAAATGAAGAATGTCTTCAATCAGCACGCGAAGGATAGGAATTTTCAGGTTGGAGACCTGGTTCTTAGATGGGATGTCCGCAGAGCAGAAAAGGGAAAACATGCTAAATTTGATCCATTGTGGTTCGGGCCATTCAAAATAGTGAAGCTGGGAAGAAACAACACCTTTACTTTAGAACATCTACAGGGTGATTTGTTGGATGCACCCGTGAATGGCCAGTTCCTCAAGCCTTATTTTCAATTCTGACCCAGGTTGGGAATACCTGATTGTATATATTGTATATAGTTTTTCTTTTCTCTGCTTTTGTTTTTTATGAAGAAAAAGAATGCTGATAATTACTTGAAGTAAGAAGCGCAGAGGAATTGAGGAACAAAATGAACTATTCAGTGGTCTGCGTGTTCTCGACATGCCCGAGGACGAACATGTCGTCCCCAGATGGAGCCGATGTTGTACATATCCTCCTCTGCCTGTGAATTTTGCCCCGCTGTCTCATTCAAATCCATTTTTGACCTCTGCCGTGGCCTAAAATCTCATGACCCTGCTTGACATTACTATCTCCGCCCGAAAATCTGCTTTACAATAGTTCAAAACCCAAATTTAAATAATCGGGCCGAGTCCCTAAGAGTTTGACGCCCTCCCGCTTCAGCTTCCATATGATCCGAGTCTGAAAACCATAATTCAAAGCAAGAAGGGGCCTATTGTCTTAACGATCGGACGCAATGCTGGCCGCCCGATCTGGCTCAAATCAACGGCGCGGCAATCAACTTATATGAAGGGCCCGCACACATCAGATCATCGGTATTTCATGGCCCACCGTCTTATTGCCCCCCGATGCAAGCGTAGCCGTTGATCTTGTTCCGAGATCGAAAGGTCCTGGGTCAATCGCAGTCCTGCCCCAATCGCAATCGGAACTTCCAAAATGTGCCACCCCGGCCTCCCCGCTCCACCTTCCGATTGCGATTGCCGATTTGGGTCCCACCTCCTGCGGCCGTGTCATCCTAATTCGCAAGTGCATGACGTGTTCCTCCTCCACCATTCATATATTTTGGTTACGTGTCATATTTTGTGAATCTTTGCCCCGTTCGTTCATTATCGCGCCATTGTATTCTGCATTGTCACCCTCTATTTCTCCATTATTTTCATGCGTTTCCTGTCACCCTACATCGTCTCAATAATTCGCCTAGTCCGTATCAGCGATTCCATGGCCGCTGTTGTGTCCACACTCCCTGTCACCGAGTCAATTTTCTCTAATGTTTTGCGGGTTTTGCAGGTTTTGAAACGACTTAGTGGGTTCTTTAACTTGCCGCCTCCGTTGCTAAGATCTGAAGGACATATTTTAACTGGCGAAATTAAAGAAAGAAGCTGAGGGTAGGTAGGAGAGGTGACCGCCATTAAAGAAGACATAGATATGGATTCCCGAAACTCTCCAGATAAATTCGCCCCGCATTAAAGATCCAGGATTCAAATCTGAAACCAGGGGTCGAGAGTACAGTACAGCAATGCAGATTGTTTCAAATCTCTTACGGCAGCAGATTTTCCTCAGTCGCGGGCAGCATATTGTATATATTTTATTATTTCTGTCTTGTATATAAAGAGATTTTTATCTCCCAGCATTTATTTCCATGGACAGATTGTCTATTACAGTCATTTACAGTTAGTCATTCATAAGAGAAGGCGCGAGTGTTTTCCGCCATTTTGGTTCAAACTGAGTCATTAATTGTGCCTCGTCTCCCTCCTCCTCTAGAAGTTTCTGTCTTCTCTATAAATACTCAGAAATAAGATTTTTGAAGGGTTCCAGATTTCTGTCAGCAAACTGTGCAGCGAGAAGGCTTCTGTATACATCTTGTAACATTTCTGTATGAAGTTTCAGAGCCCGTAGGGTCTCAGTGAGGAGGGGTTATAACTGTATTGAGGATTCTGGTCTTTGATATCTCACAGTATGTAATTTATCTTATGTGTTAATACATTATCTCATTTCATACAATTTATCTTCTTGTATCATGTTCTAGAATGCGAGTGGCTCACTAGTTTGCAGTAAGGATTCATCTTAAGTGGTGCCCTTTCTGGAATTAGTCAAGCGCTTTAAATAGGCCTAGTCATGGTATACTGTTCCATGTTCACTCTTTCCATATTTTCTGTTATATTAGTTGCTTGAGGAGGGTGCTTTTAAAACGCCATTGTCATATAAGGATTCGTAAATTGGTGCGCCCTTATATGGTTCTGTTGTGTATCTGGGTATCAGTCTCATGCCAGCTAATATCTTCTTATGTTTCCTCACTGCACTCACTTCCTGATATCTGATTTCTGTGATATATTATTTGAATCGACCCTCTTTACAGTAAGCGGTCTCTTAACTGTCTGATGTCTTTGTACTGGAGTTTTACATGATGTTTCTACATTATTCTTATCTTTGTATCAGCTTCTGAGAGAGATTGGTCCCATTCAAATCTAGTTTCCTTGTTCAAACAAGAGATAGTAAGTGAGCTCTTGGACTGACAACCCAAAATATAAAGGGCTCCTTGCTATATTAAGATGTCCTAGGCACTGGTCTATAGCAACTCTAGGCTGTCTCTAGGAGGGTGACAAAATCATCCACAACAGGAAGAAAGGAAGATTCAGTAAATTTGGTCCTCAGAATAAGAGATGAAATGTGGACAAAGAATGATGCTTTGGATGTAATGATTTTTGGAAAAATAAATGAGATTTTCCTAAATTTATAAAGGACAAGAGGAAAATGGAAGAATCTCGTGTCACAGATAAAAGGGAAGGACCTGATGCAAAGAAATCTAAGAAAGAAAAAAGTGAAAGATCTATATGATCATCTTTCTCCTCAAGGGATTTTTGTTGGTTGTAAAATAATAGGAAGCAATATATATTAATGGCATCATGATATAAGAATGAAAGGATCACTTGGTGAAGCATCTCCTGGAAACCTCACTGATAAATAGCATTGATGGAAGGCGGTCATCAAGATCAAGGGTCATCATTCAATGATCCATATGAAAATACTTGTTGACATTTTCTAATGGAGTTCTCTATGGGTTATCTGGTTAGAAAGAAAACAAAAGGTTTCATTGATAATTCTATGTTACATAATTTTGGGATTAGGATATGATGACATATTGATGAAGTAGGTCAAGGGAATGAAGTTATTCATTCTAGTAAAAATTTTATAGGATGATTCAAAGGTAAAAGGTATGAGGTACATATATTTATATGCTGATAGTGGATGTCGTGAAGTCATGTCATATGGTTTCAGGTAATGGACTTTTATCTTTAGAAATATGATCTATGAAGGAGGATCTCTTACGGTGCACAGGTTTCCACTAACAGATGAAATTAAATATGTCCTCATATGGAATATGAGGTATTTGTATAGGAAAAGGAATTGGATACTGGAAGTTCCTGGGTATGTAGCTATGCGTAGAAATAATTGAAGAGATCATGAAGTGAAACCATGAAAAGAAGTGGTTATCATCCGGAAGCCACGAAGATGTGACTAGGATATCTCCTGGGAATATTTGTGGACCCTAATAGAAGTATGGTAAACAAGAAGACCCTTGAAAAGACATATCTTTGGGAGATGTCTCAATTTGAGTAGAGGATTTTGATGTCTACAGAAATATTCCACGGTGAAAGATCATCACTGAGGTAAATTTTGATTTAAAATTTATTATGTAAATTTATCTAGATAAGTTTATGTAGGGCTTCCAACCATGTGGAAGGATGTAATATCCTTGGATATGGTTCGAAGAAAAGAAGCATGGCATAAATTTGGACCAGATGAGGAAGACTGATTAATCACTTTATGATAGTTGACATGACTCGTGGATTAAATTTATGGATTATATGTGCCCTATGAAGCCAAAGGTTGAATATTCCTCAATATCTAAATCCATAACATCTAGGGGATGAATTCTTATGAGAAGCTGGGTGTCTCACCATTACTGCTGTAGGTCCCTAGTTGAGAGGGAGCCTGGTGGTAAGTTTCTTGCTTGGAAGAAACTTGAATTATGTCCTTACTGAGTTAATAGGGAGTGACCAGGACTAACAATCGTAAGTCTTAGTGAAACCCATGTGGAGAGAATGGATAGACACATCATTTTGGTCTTCACCTGGAAGATAGAATGTAGGATTGGGTAATCATATGGCATTCGATACTCTTTGAGAATGTGATATGGTATTCAAGATAAGGGTAGTCAAGGACCGATATTCCTTGAGGGCTGGCTACCCAAGAGAAGAATATGGGCTAAGAAGGTCATACTCTGGGAACACCTGGGTGGAGGATGTGCCTTGGAGAGACAATGACTATGGTGTCTATAAGTCATGTGTCTCGTTGGCATTGTAGCTCATTGTCTCATTGAGAGATGGGGCAGTTAGTCAATTCCTTACACTAGGACAATTTTGGTTAATATGATGCTATACAGATGTGATTACCAATACGATTCTTCTTATGAGATTCTTCAGTTTGAAAGTGACCCTATACCTATATGAATACCTCCCTAGTTAAGAGGGAGTGTTGAAAAGTGTAACTAGGATCGATCTTCATATTGAATATGTAATTATGTATTTATGTAAAGAAGAAGAAAAAATATAATAAAATATTTTTTTGAGATGCTTGCCTCGTGGGTTTCATGAGAAAGGTTTTATTACAGGTCAATAGACTTATTCTTGATGTCTATTAGGATTTTTCTTCTGGTTATAAGTTTAATTAGGAGTCATGTATATGAATAATCTAGTCAGATAAATATGCCTCAAGACCTTGAAGAAAATTTCTCCAGAAAGATGCTCGAAGAAGCCCTCAAGACAACCTCCTTAATGATGGAAGATCAACCCTACAAGCCAGCTTGAAAATTTTGGAAAAGTCGGCTCAATAATATGTCACATCAGTTCACTGATATGTCAGCTAATTATAGGTTTAATCAACTATAAATAGCCTAGTAAACTTCGCAGAAGTTACAGAACATAAATTCGAACTTCTCTGATTTTCAGAAAAGGTTTACGGATGAGTCTAAAGTGTCAAGTGTGGAAAAGTCTAAAGAAATATGCGAGTATGAGTCTCCAGTTTGGTACTTGTTAATAGAAGATAAAGAATTTGTTCTGGTGTAAATATCTAGGTTACAATTTTGTGAAAGAGTGTGAAGTATAGGACTATATCTAGCAGGTTGAATAGCATCCCAAGTGTGAAATAGACCTCCTATACAATTCAGAAGAAGAATTATATACATTGTTGGAGAAGGTAACTAGGAAACGAGGAAGAGAAGATTGCAAGGTGTACAATAGAGACTTAGCCCTAATATAATATTCACACAGCATGAAGAAGAGGCATCTTATCAAGTAAATAACTCGATCCTAGGCGTCAAAGGTATTGAAAGGAAGGCCGAAGGGTAGTCTCTAAATAGGTCGAGGTCACATCAAGGAAGGGCAGAAAAAGAAGCTTACTGTTTAGGGCTAGGAACCGAGTCGTTCCTAGTGCTGGTGCAAAGATACCTAAGAATTATGGGAATTTTGAAGTCTAAAATGGGCCTCCTAAGGAAATTATAAAATAATAGTGGAAATAATAAAATGAGATTAGATTACATCATCAAATTTTAGAGGGAAAAAAGAAAAAACTATTTTTTCATCTCCTATTTTCAACTTATCTCCATATGGGTTTACTCAAATTTCGAGTGGAAAGACTCATTGGATGAAAAACTTGATTCCTCATCTAAGGAGTACCCATTTTTCATACTTTCGATGGAACCTCCTACATGAAAAATGATAAATACATGATAAACATGTCTCCAATCACGTTTTTTTCATGTATTTCTCATTTTTTGTGTAGCAGGGTCCATTGATAATATGTAACATGGGTACTCCTTAGATGAGAAATTAAATTTTTCATCCAACAAGTAATCCTACTCAAAATTTTAGTAAAACCTTAGGTAGATAAGTTGAAAATACGAGTTGAAAAAGTATTTTTATTATTATTATTATTATTTATCTTTTTACTTTTTAACTCCAAAAATGGTGAATCACCCCCCATGGTTGACATCATCATCTTGAATCCTTTTGGTTCTTATAAAATTGATTTTGGTTGTACATTTTTCTTAGGAGGCCCATTTTAGACCTCAAAATTTCCCTAATGGGTTGGTGTTGAATGGTGCAAGAAGGTGCAAGAAAGAAGGATAAACCCAAGGGGTCATCAAAGAAACAGTGACAAGGCCTTGAAGGCATATCATGGTCTAGGGTCTGTGTCATAGTTATGGTACTTGTCATCTAAAAGTCTATAAGAAGAATTTCTTGTGGGTTTTCCTCTCCAAGAGGGAGAGGTTTTTCCCTAGCTCGAAGAGCCTAAATTTGTGTCTCTTGTGTTTTTGGTAATTGACTTCATGAAAGACTAAATAAGCTAAGAAGAGAAGAAATAATTAAAAGAAGTAAGCTCACAAGTAATTATCAAGTAGAGAATTTGAATTAATCTCTACCCTCCCAAATTCTCAACAAAAGGTACATACGTTTTTGCATATATTATTTTACAAAATGGGTAGAAGCTAAGCCTCTTTTATTTGCAACTAAAAATTTTCTAGTTACATTTTTTTTAGGATATTTTTACTTGTTTTGGTGTTCCAAGATAAATTATAACAAATCAAGGTACCCAATTACATCCAAGTTGGTATAGAATATTATGGAGCAGTATAAAATTAAACATCAAAAGTCTACTCCATATCATCCACAATCCAATGGGTAGGTCGACTCTACTAATAAGGTTCTTGAAGCAATTCTTACCAAAATCGTGCATTTGCATAGAAAGGATTGGGCATAAAAACTTCCATAAGCATTATGGGCATATCGAACCACATGGAGAAACACATCTGGACATACTCCTTATGATCTTGTCTATGGGAAGAAAGTTTTTCTTGAAATTTAGTTCCAAGTGGAGACCTACATAATAGCTATTAAATTGGGTATTGACCTATCAGAAGATCAGAAGAAAAGGCTAACACAATTGAAGGAAGTAGATGAAATCTGATAAGATGCTATTCAGTAGAGACAAAAAGTTCAAACAAGATGACTGGGCACTTCTTTTTTATTCCAAGTTTAAATATTTTCAAGGAAAGTTTCAAACTCATTGGCTTTGTCCTTATGAAATTGATATTGTTTTTGAAAATGGAGCAGTCAAAATCAAGACTATTGATGATAAACAAATTTATTTCATTGTTAACGAACATGTATTGAGATTATCTTATAAACCATTGACAAAGGAAGAATTTGTTAAGTATCTACAAGAGAATTATGAGTTTAAGTTGATTAAGAAAGGGGATTTTTCTCCTCACTCTTCAACTTCATTGTATTTCCTTTTCAATAAAAAAATAAAAAATAAAAAAATGTATAAACATGAAAACCAACTTTGTTAGCATATTTATACATAAAATCTTGATTGAAAACCATGATTTCTTGGCAATTAAGATTTTTAGAAATCCTTTTTCTCTTGTCCCTATTTCCTTTTATCCACTCTTTTCTTCAAATTTTTAGGTGGAAAAAATATCACCAACAATGACAACAATAAGGAAGTATTCTCCAACATATCTGAAATATGTCAGGCATAATTCTTATTATTCTGCATCCAATTCGTAGTTCTGCAACCAAAATAAAATTCAATAGTAGAAAGGTATCAAAAGAAAAATTAAGGTATGTAAGAATACTTGAGTTATATTTCATTTAAAAATATAGATTTTGAATTATGGATGTGATATAAAAAGATTGAGGATCTTATAAATAGGTTAATAATTATGACCTTAACCCCTCATTACTACACACTTGTCACATCAAGGTCTGATCAATAGATCAAGCGCATTTGAGATTGGATCTAGGAAGGTGTGCAAGTACAAGTCGGACACAACACGAAATATTCCATCAATATCTTACCTCGCCATAATTTCAAATCCGCTCCCTATTCATTATGCTCATTCCAAATATTTCACTCTTCATTTATCTTCCATTTCAGAGTCAAAAAGAGCATTCTAGGACAAAAACTTCTCCACACAATGGGTACACTTGTTCAATATGAACCAAATGGTGAGAAATTCCTCCAGCCTTATTTCATGGTTAAAGAGCAACTAAAATAGGTGGGTTGGCTCTAGTTCTTTGAAAAGTTCAATGGATATGAACCAGATGTCACTAAAGCATTCACTTGGGCATTTGAAGGAGTGGAGGTCAAAATTAAGGACACTAAACTCCTTATCACAAAGTCAGTGATAGAAGAACCAACGAAACTACCAAGGAACGTAGAAAAATGGTTTAAAAACAAGAAATTTAAGGATAATGATTGGGTATACTTCTTAAAGGAACTAGGTATGGAATTTTCCATTCTCAAGAAAGGTTCCAGTTATATCATTAAAAGGAAAATGGTGAAATCTTCTATTATTAATTCATAATTTCATAACATGCGAAGGGGGATTTGTAACAATGTTTTTTAATCATGTTAGGCTTATGATGAGCTTTTTTGATGGTTTTGAAATCAATTTACCCTACTTTTTACTGCAAAGTTTGAATAAAATGGCATTTAGTATTCAAAGAGAATCTAGGTCCATAGTTATCTCTTTGTACTATCATGGACTCATTAAGATTTTGTTAGAATCACATATGCAATCAAAAGGGGATATTTGGCAAGATTTTTTGGTAAGAAATATTTTTTTCGAAGCTCCAGAGAAAGAATCAAGTAGTAGAGTCAAAATAAGTAGAATAAAATTAAATCCTAGTTTTGAAAAAAGAGAGAATCCAAGAAGAAGTTCATGAAGAAAATTTGACTAAAATTCCAGAAGACCCATTTGAGGACAATACTCCATTGTTCCAATTTATTCAAAAATTCAAATAGAAAAGTGACAAACAAGATCTTAGAAGAAAGAAAGCCAGCCCAAGCCAGCCCATGTCTGAATTAAAGAAGAAAATAGAAAGCAATAAAACTGAAAAACAAAACATCAAAAGTTCAAGAATGACATAAGGAGGAGTAGGAGAATTTCAAAATTATAAACAAACACTCAATCACCAGAGATGATTGATATTGAACACGAAGGGTTTAATACACCTCCTCGTATAGTTATTCCAATAGGAAATCCAACAAGGCGAACCCCAGAAATAGATCCAGTTCAACAATATATCTATGATTATGTAGAATCTCAAGAGAAAACGGTATAGCATAAATCAAAGTCATTTTAATTTGAAACAAGTGAGACCTCAGCAACAAAACCAAGTGCAGAATAGGGAGAAAACATTGAAGAAAATATGAAGCAAGATATTTATGAATTGGAATTCTTTAACAAGTATTTGATCCAGGAGAGAGACGAGGCTAAGATTAAAAATGAGATACTAAGGACTCAGAATGAAAACCTCTTGCTACACCCTTGTCATTGGTACAAAAAGAGTAAGGAGCTTAAAGTTCAAAATAAGTTTCTTAAAAAGAAGGTTAGAGCATTACAAGGAAGATTTTTTATAAAGAAACCAAGGAACATGTTTATCATGAAAAAGAAGAAAAGGAGTACTAGATTGGATGTAGTTTCACAAGCATCAAAAATCATTCACTGAAAGGAAAGGAAAGGAATAAATTTTGAAATTTTGGTGCATGAGGACATGCAAAACCTTGGGTGTAGGAGAATGTTGAATTTTAGAAATGTCTCCTTTTTACCATCCTTTTTTCCATCATATTCCACCTTTCTATTATTTTTCTACAAAAACCTCAACATATTAAGGGCAATATCAAATTCTACAAGGTATTAAATCATTCATATTTAAATTCTTTGTTTTTAATGAAATTATGAAAAAAGTATCTTGCAATTATCGAATTATGTATATTCTGCAGCTGATATTTGTTTCTACAACATAATCCATTGTTAGATAGGTTGCAACACTCTAGAAGAAGAAATAATATTGTCAAAAGATGAAATTTTGCCTCCACATGGATAAGAACCAACTGGAATTACTTGTAAAGCAAGCGAAATAAGAGATCTTGAAGTCAAAGGTTGATTCAAACATGGAAATTGTGTGTTGCAGTTGAACACAGGAAGCGGAGAATCAATCGAGCGAAGAACTTAGTTGTCAAAACAAAAAATCTCATATGAATTTCTTTTCCAATAGCAAGTCATAAAGATATTTGGACTCTTAGATATCACTTTCATAGGTGTCAAGTTTGTTTAGGGTTTATCGACTTAAAACTCTTTTGAAGTTGTTTTTATCATTTGCATAAATAACAGTGACCGAGACAAAGAACACAATGGTGTTGATTACTCTTATTGAGTTTACAATCCTTTCGTGGACATATTTATACTCTGTTCTTTTAATATAATTTCTTGTTACCTTCTCAATGCATGCATGGATTCTTGATCGATAATCCATTCTACACTCCAGGAGGGCCTCATACAAGCTATGAGGTTTTCATTTTAAGTTTTGAATTAATTTATTTTATGTTTTTTAGAAATTCATTTTCGTTACAAATTTCATTTCTGGTTATTTTATTATTGTCACAAAGTACTTATAAAAGAGAAAACACCAAAAAGAGTTAATGATTCAACACATCTTTGTTACTTGTACTTGGTGTTTTATCGTTCCATTTTAGTCCTAGTTAGTTGTTTTAACCTTTCATTTCCAGTTATATTAATTGTTTTCAAATTATGATATGTTAGACTGGGAATACAATTTAAAGTTAATTTTTCACTTTAGTAATGTCTCTTGAGTTTAGATTTTCATTTATTTTATTATATTCCATTGTCATTTCCTTTCAAAACAATTTTACCTTTCATAGATTAAATTTTATCTTAAGTTTTCTAATAGAAATTAGATTAATTTTGTTCCAATTGCAAATTACTTTAAATATTTCTTTTCATTAATTAGTGCAGAATAAGTTCAATTCCGCAGCAGAAGAATCATATTATTTCCCTTCCATGTTTTGATTTTCAAGCATTTCCTTTGGGTATTTTAAGTGTGGATTTTTTCAATTTAGATAGTTCTTTACTTCAAAAGCTTAATCTGATTAGATAGGACTCTGGATTGAAAGACATGTGCGTCATTAGTTTCCAAATTGTATGAAAAACAATCACTTATTTTTGTAGTTAGTTTCATTCCTAGAATTCACTAAAATTACATAAGAAATTCTAGCATATATAATGCACATACACTTCACAAGTACATGAATCCTGGTTGACATTTAATGAAGTAAATTAAGGACAATTAATTTACCAAACAATGAGCCTTCCATATGTTAGTCTACAACACTAGTGAACAAGTCTTACCTACAATAGAGGACTTAGCACTGAAAGTTCAATCAAATTCAACAAAAGACATAATTTTTTATAAGAATTCCAAAACAACTAGGTGGGTGCAAAATGAACTCTTGCAAATTGGGTTGAAGGGACAAATTCTAGGCAAGAGAAAATTGTAGTATAGAAATAAGGTAGATAAAAAATTTCCTCGCCTCCTTCATTAAAATACTTTGGAGGCCAAAATCCTCCCTAAATGTGGAGTTGTGATTAAAATGGATCATTATTTAATTTATCATATATTTTGATACTCTTTAGTAGGAAAAATGGGATATATTTGCTTGTAGGTATCCTTTTAGGGGCAAGTCTCAGCTTGTTGATTTGGGTTCTAGGGTCTTTCAAAGTCCAATTGAGATTTTAAAATGTTATTTTGAGATCACAGCTTTGTAGACAAAGTTTCTACCCTCTCAACATTGTTCTACACATCAAGAGCTTTCCAACATCATGAAGTTCACCTTAATCAAATTTTGCATATGAAATTTATGTTTCTTGCAAGTTTTCCTATCCTGTCAACCATCATAATACCTATTACCACTCAATCATGCAAGGGACTGGAGATAATGGATCATTTCCACACTCATGAAGGTGTAATTATTCATTATAGTTACTTTTTATGTATATTCACATTGCCCAATTTTCACATTTGGAGGTATATTGCACATATTTATGGATACCATTCACATCTCACAAGGCAATATCTGCTTATTTGGAAATATGATTGGATGTGTTTGCACTACTTATGTGGCACTTTAGTGGAATGTCTACCATGCAAAGAATTAATTAATCACCCATTAGATACCCATATAGACACTTTGATTCGTTTTGGGTACATTTATGGCACAAAGCGAGGATTAATTAAAGATTACCCCTCATTTTAGCCCCACATAGTGCACATATTCATGAAAATTATTATTTTAATATCCTTGGAGCTACATGTCATGAAATGATCTGCTCAAGAACACTATAGAAGACATTATTTAATATTATTTGTGATATTTTATCCTTAATATAGTGAGAAATTCAATGAGGAAAACTTTATAAGGCACAATAATTTAAGAAATCAAATTTTCTACTGAGATAACTAGTTTGAAGAGGTGACACGTGGATCTTTTGACCTCTTCAAAGACAAAAACACAACTTTTTAATGGAGCATATCTCTTCTTGGGGTATCTAGACTTTTCCAATTAATATTTTATTTGTATATTCTTGCAAGGTGAGTCTATAAAAGGAGTTATCCCTTTCACTTTCAACTAATGTTTTCAATGTAGAGAAATACCTAGACCTTTGGATTGTACTTAAAGTTGTAATTGAAGATATATTTTGTAGGTTTGGAGTTTATTTGAGAAAATATTTTAGAGTTAGTCATCATCATTAATAAGGTTGATTGTGTGCCTTGTCTTTTCCTCTCTTATTGTGGAAATACTGTCGTTGTCTTAATATTTATTTTCAACATTGAGATGTATGAAAAGAAACCAACATAGTCACAAACTTGAAGATAACTCTCTAGATTTCATCTTTTTCGGTTTTTAATAATTTAATTTAATTTGATTATTTATTGAAATAGTTTTTTGGCATTTAAATTTTCTTATCAATAAGGTATCAAGATTTTTATATTTTATTTATTTTTTGAAGTTATGATTGTTCATCTAATTATATATTATTAATTAATTTTAGGATTCCATACTTTTTTAAAATATTTTTTATTTTTTTATTTTATATATATATATATATATATATATATATATATATATATATATATATATATATATATATATATATATAATTTTTTTCAAATGTTGTTCTTTCATTTGTTTATATTTTTTTCCTAAAATGTCTTTCTTTTTAAATAGAGGTTTTTTTGTTTTCAATGTTAAAAAAACAATTTTTTTTTTTCATTCTTAACAACATTCAAAATGTTATATATTATTTATTCTTGAAGTTGTGATTGTTCATCTCATTATATATTATTAATTAATTTTAAGATTCCATACTTTTTAAAAATATTATTTCACTTTTTATTTTATATATATATATATATATATATATATATATATATATATATATTATTTTTTTACTAGAAATAATATTTATATTATATAAATTTGTGCATGACTCACAACAAATAGATCATGAATTATATATCAACTTTAAAATTTTTATCATTTTTCTCTTATCCAAGAGATATACTAAACTTTTTTGAGGCGCATATTGTTGAGCGACAAAAATGGGGTTTTTGTAGGTGTATACATTACATAATTGCCTAATAGAGAGCAAAATTTATAAAGCATACAATTACTGACTGATAACAAAGTCCTTGATGAATATGAACTTGATCTGATGAGTTGATCTCCATTGAGTTAAATTAATTTTTGAGTTAGTAGACTCCATTAAGGGATAATTTGTGGCCTAATTTTTCCATTGATGCGCAATTCTCTTGCTTCCAATTTGCATCCATCATTAGTGAGCTTTTCTGCATATTTGTTATGTTCCTAAAATACATGAAAATATGCTATTGATGGAATGAAGTTTAGCCTTTTCCGTGCAATTTTCATGATATTTTCCATATATTTTTCATTCGACATTGAGCCTTTAACTAAATGTTGCAAAATAAGGAGGGAGTCTCCCAGGGTTGTGACCTATTTCACCTACTTTTCTTTGGAAATCAAAAGATCCTAATAAATAACATGAATCTCTACTTTATTATTTGTCATATGACCAATTCCCCATGAGTACCTGAACACTTTATCATCCTTAGGGCCATAAAGATCCCCTCCCCCTAATGCCACTCCTGGATTTTTTTTGGATGCCCCATCAAAATAGAGAATCTATCCTTTTCTATTAGTTTTCCAAGTTCTGAATTCTACATCTGTCATTCTAAGCTTCCAACATCCTCCCATATTTTGTTGATTCCAACAAGTAATTTGTGGGTTGTTATCTATACCTACCAATTTATTAAGCCATACTTGGTCCGAATGATACAACTATTTCATAGGGGAGCTATGTCTCTTTAGCTTCACATTCAACACACAATTATAATGCTTTAATTGTAGTGATTTGGGGTGGAGTAATATTTTTATTAAATATTTCATTATTCATGGCAAGCCAAAATTTCCAACATATACATTTTGGGAGGGCTTCACAATACAATTTGAGAAGAGGTTTCCATATAAGAATTCCTTTGTAATTTTTTTCCCAAGAGGAGAAGAATTCTTGCAAAGTAAAGGGCCATTTGAATTTATTGTGGAGAGGAGATGTTGCCTCCATCTGTAACTTTTTTGTATACTCACATTCCAAAAAAATATGAGAGATATATTCCACTTTCTTCATGCAGGGATAAAATCTTGAGGGGCATGGATGCCTCTCTTTATAAGGTTATCAGTTGTTAATATTTTCTTATGTGTAAGGAGCCAACTGAAGGAATCAACCTTTATATTTAGGAAATCACTCAAGAGGCTACTAGTCCATAGTATATCATTCCATAGATTAATATTATTACCATTTACTATTTTCCAATACAACCCCGATAAGATGAGGGGGGAATTTGAAAAAAAAAAATTCTATATTGAGGAAAATCCTTCCATTATATGGATGGATTCCAGACATCTAGTTCTTTCTCCTTGAACATATTTTTATTTCAAGACTACTTTCCACCAAGATTCTTCTTGGGTGGAAAATCTCCAAACTAGTTTTTCTCCTATTTCCTTATTCAATAGAAATGGATCACATGTTCCCAAATCCCCATGATTTTTAGGGACCTTCACCAGAGCCCATTTAAGAAAATGAATTTTTTTGGAGCTTTCCTTACCACCTTCCCATAGGAATTTGTGGGTTTCTTTTTCTAAGGTCGAAATGATGCTCTATGGAGAGAGGGGAGTTGAGAATTGGTATAAAGGAAGAGTGGGAAGAACTGCCTTGATAACAAAAACACACCCAACAAGGTTGATCTATCAAGAACCCCAAGAGGAAAACTCCCCTCTAAATTTTTCTAGGACTCCTTCCCATGCTTGAGATGAATGCGATTTCAAACATATTGAAATTCCTATATATTTTAATTCCTTCCATGATTCAATGGTTTAAAAACCTAAAATTATTCCAATTTTTATTTTGTTCCTTAATGATACATTCCATGTATAAATATAATATTCCCCTAAGTTTGTTTGGCCTCTCGAGGCTTCAAGAAAGGAATCCATTTTTTCTAAACCTTCTAGCTATTATTTTGGAGGCACCCCCCAACAAGAGTGTATCATCGAAAAATTGAGAGTAATTAAAGCTTTTGATACCTCTCTCAAATCTAATTCTCGGAAGGCTCGCACATATCGTTTCATATTACATCATGCAACTAAAAGATTATGCCATGATAATAAATAAGAAAGTAGATAGAGGGTAGCCTTGATGAAGCCCTCGATGGTCTCAAAACAACCCAGCCACTCTTCCATTAACCAAAGGGGAATCCATGGTAATATGATACATAAAGAAACCCATCGAGTAAATTAAGCATGAAAGCCAAAATTTTCCATTACTTTGAAGAGGAATTCATGACTTACTCTTTCAAAGGCATTTTCCATATCTATTTTGATGATCATGCCTTTGTATTCTCGATTTTGGCCGGAGTTGATTTCCTCGTGAACTAGAATGATATTATCAAATATCTATCTCTAATGCATGAATCCTCCCTGATTTTATGATATAATTATAGGAAGAATAGGCTTAAGCATTTTATCCATAATATTTAACATCACTTTACAAGAGACATTATAGAGTGATATCAATTAAAATGTTGAAAAAGAAGTAACATTTATATATTTTGGTATCAGGGCTAAAAGGAAGAATTAATTCCTCCTCCCATAGATTTTTTCTTTAAAGTACAACCCACCATTATACAAAAAATAAATTTTGTTACCTCCCAAAACAGTAGGTAAAAATTAGCAGAGAATCCATCATGTCTTGACACTTTGTTTGCATTGAAGGAAAATACAGTTTGGCTTATTTCCTCTTCAATGGCTTCGTTTGTCAGCACATCATTGTCTTCTTATGAAATGGACTCCGGAACATATTCCAACATTGATTCTTATTTTTCAGGGCTACCAAGGACTCTGGTGCTATACACATCAATGAAATTATATACCGCCTCTTCTTTGAGTGATGCAAAATCTAAAACTTTTATATCTCTTGCAAAAATATCTTTAATATTGTTTTTCCAAACTTGATTTTTTGATTGCTTGTGAAAACATTTGTGTTCATATTTCCGACCTTTAACAAATTCTATAGGATTTTAAACACCAAATATATTCTTCCTCTTTGAGATCCTTATGATAGGCTACAATTTCTTCTCTTTTTTCTTGCAACATATCATGTGTCACTAACCCATTATCCATCTTATCTTGTATAATTTCCGTTCTTTTTTCATGTACATATATCTTTCCCCATTTTTTTATTGTTGGTATCAAACCTGTTGTTTTAAAGCAAGCTTCAAGCACTTGATATTTTTCTCCCATATCCTAATTTGGATTCATATTAGCTACTTGATCCAAACCTTCTTCACTATATCATGGAAGTTTGGGGAGTTTTCCCAAATCAGATAATAACAAAATGATAGTGACTCGAAGTTCATGTATTTTGAGATATCAAGAGTGATCGACCTATGATCTGAGCTTATCTAAGGGAGGATTCTAGAATTGGCCAATATTTTTTGGGATAAGAATGAATCTGGAATTAAAAATATATCTAACCAGGATTTAATAAGGCCTAGAATAGAATGCTCATTGTTCCAAGTGAATTTTTAGTGGAAGGATTTATGTATAACAAATTTAATTTATGGATAAGGCCTTCTAAATGTTCTTGGATTGATCTTGAATGTGTTATCCCAAATTTTCTCCCACTAATGAAGGTTTATATTGAAGTCACCACCCAATATACATTATGATCTGAAAATAATGTCCCTAAGGGCCACTAAGAAATTCCAGCGATCCTATTTTTCTCTGAATTGAACATGCATGTAAATATTGACAATGGAGCATACCTGATTTGAAGGAATATGTAGAAAATTACTAGGCAAACAGTGAGATGTCAAATTAGATTCTATAAATATGGGTGAACATTGAGACCACATGGTGGGGTATCCTTCCTCTCCTATTGCACTAATGGGAAAGAATCCAACTACCATTTCAAATATTTTTTTGAATTTGGAGGATCTCTTGATCGCCCATTTTTATCTCCGATTGTAGGAAAAACTAAGGGTCTCTCTTTCTTGATCGAATATTTCATTTCTTCCATCCTTTTTCCCGACCCCAATCCCTTGCAATTCTAGGAGAGGAGCCTTAGTAATTACATGTTGTATGAGTATCCCCTTGTTTATGGGCTAATTTTCCTCACTTTCTAGTGTCTCTATACCCCTTTAGTTTTAGATCTAAGTTTTCACATGTTCCCATTTCTTTATCCTTATCTGTTTTTTTGAGCCTTGCCTCTATATTGGTCCATAAGCTAGCCTTCCATTAGAGCCTTTCTAATTATTTTTCCTTCTCTACCTCCAACTTCTTGTTAGCTAAGCTTGGAAAGGAAGACGTTAATTTGGATCTTTTGGGGAGAGTAATTGTTCCTCTTTTGAGGAATATTCTACCATTTTCTACTCTCGTATTGGATCATTTTCTGAGCCGACAAGGATTCATCATTTTTCTCTTGTTTACACCCTGGTCCCAAATTTTGTACTTGTTCTTATACATTGGTTTCAAGAATTTACCCTTCTTCATTCACTGAATCAAGAACCTCGAAGCTATTATTTTTCTCATTTTTTCCCTTACTAGATCCTTCCCCTCCCACTAGAGTGAATCGATGGTGGAAGTTGGTCATTTCCCTTTGTTCCCATTATGATCTGGCTGTTTTGGTAGATTGTTTTGTTGTTTAGCTATGCCTCTTATCCTCTTTTTCTATTGTCATTGTTCTCCTTCATTCCATTGGTTTTGTTCTTCCTTTTGCTTCATTGTGAAACTTCTTGCAAAGTGGCCATATTCATGGAAAAAATTGCATTTAAAAGGAATTTTATCATATTCAAGCTCCTAAATATGGGTCCAACTATCCATATTTAGGGTTATTGCTATTGGGAGCCCCTTATCTAGATATACCTCCACACATATCCTTGCATAGGATAATATCCCCTTTGGTGGCTCAACTCGATCAATGTATTTTCCAAGTGCATTGTTGATACTTTTGAAAGTAGTATCATTCCAATAGTGCAGGGGAAAAGAGGAAGCATTACCTAAACCAGGACAACATATAGGATATCAATTTTAGGGTTAAAATTTGGGCTTTGTCAATCCATATATAACCCTTGCCCCCCCATGAAGTAAGACCCACTTCGAATAATCAGGTATTCATCATAATTTTTCTCATAAAAGAAGGTAGACAAACCTTTTCTACAAAAATCCTAAGTGATAGAACCCTTGATCATGAGTTTCCAAAAGATTTCAACCCACAACCCCACAAAATGCGAGGGATATATCCCCATGAATTTTCATATTAATCCATGTTCGATCATTTCTAGGGATCATCCAATTTATTGTGGCACAAAAAAACCAACCTTTGGAATTTCTTCAAACATATTGGCAAACATAGAAGGCTTTTCCTTCTGGTACCATGGTCCATTTGCATCCAATGACTTAAAAGCAACGATATCTAGAGCATGACGTGGGAGTGGAGGTGGAGATCCCCTGTACAGAAATTATCTGCAAACGAATCTTTAAAATAGAAAATAAACAATAGCGAGAGCATAAAACATAAAACAGATATACACAGAGATTTTCCCCTCGATCCCAAGATAGGACAACCATCTTGATTTTTCATTATATTCCTTTTAGTGTTACAACACATATATATACATGTCGAAGCATACATAAACCCCAATCCATTAACCCTGGATTAGAACATAACCATAGTTCCCTTGACCGGATCTACAAAATACCAAGGGCCGAAAATCATCATTCCCCAAAACCATGTGAAAACCCATGCACAAAACCATGGGCGGGTCCGCCCACCGCAAAATAAGGACCAAAAAAAATTTCCCGGGGCGTTTCCCTGGACCCCAATAAGGGGGGATGCTGCGCTCGGCGCAACATACAGGAGGGGCTATCGCCCCCCTTGTGACCCCCCCCCCGGGCGGGACTAGTCGTGGAAATAATATAACATAAACCCAACATTCTCCCACTTGTTGTTTTATTTCTACAGGGGACCACAGGAACGCTGAGTCATTAGCCCAGATTTGCAACACCCACAGTTGCCATTGTTTTCTCCACGATGCGGGTGCGACAATAGCGCTCACATTTTTTTTTCATCAACCTCAGAGCCCAAATCATATCCCCATTCATAGGCCAATAAAAACCTTGGCAACAAAAGCGTCCCTTTGAAGCCAACATTTGGCTTTGATACCATTTGTTAGAATTTACCAGAGAAATAATAAATTTACCGAGAGGAACAAAAAACCATAAAATATCCAGCAAAAAATCATAAACATAAACATAGATGTTTATCTGGGAATGCCCCCAAATTCAGGGCAAAATCGAACCAATGAAATTTCATTAAGCATTGGCCAAAACCCTGGCCAATCTGGCCAAGTGAGCCTTCACCGCTCACCTCCAAGACTACATTACAATGAAGTCTTCCCAGCCTTTTATAGGCTCCATTACATGCAATACCATGGGCTGAAAAACCATGGGTGCACAATACCATGTGCCCCAAAACCACTACTATTTACCCTAGTCAACATTGACTCTATCCCGAGTCAAGTTTACCTAACAATCCTGACATGGAAAGATGATGCTTAAGGAGGTAATTAAGGATAAGTTGCAAGAAGACACTTGTGAAAGTGAAACACACAAGAACCATCTTACAAGGAGATAAAGGAACTCTGAACTATGATAGATGAGTGAAGACCAAAATGACATGGAAGACTCTAATACTATAACCAACCCATTTTGGAGGATGAGGAAGAAGTACAAGAAATATCTATCATGAAAGACAAGAAAACATAGAAGCAAAGAGAAGAACTTGGCATTAATACACTACAATGAAGTCTCATGTCACAATTTCCAAATATGGCTTCTCAAGGTGTCATTACAAAAGTGTTATGTTGTCCATGTATTTTTTCCACATTATTGGTGGAAATTAATTAGGTAATTTCCAAAATTTGAAAATATAAAATGTGTGGAAGACCAAGGGTCACACATAGAATGTGTAGAGTCACTAGGAAGTCCAAGAGTCGTGTAGGAGCTTAGAAATAACGTGGGAGCTCAAGAGTCATGAGGGAGGTCAAGAGTCACATGGGAGGTGGAGTGTCACCTCATTTGTTATAAATAAACCCTCGTAACTGAAGAAAACGACTTTTCGCCTTGGCTTCTCAAGCTAGGAATATGAGAGAATATCATCCTTTTGAGGAGCAAGTGGTGGCTTAATGTTCCACTATTGGAGTTAGTGATGTATCATTGTATTTTTTATCACAAAAATTTCACTTAATTATTTGAAGCTCTCACCGCCGTCACACTTTCATGCATAAATCGATAATGTTGTAAGATTATTCTATCATTATTTGTGGTGTATGTTTGTGTTTATACATACTAAGGAAAATGAACTATTTCGTTGGCTTTAGTATACATCTTTAAATTATGTGTCTCATGCTTTTCAAGATTGTTGTTTGTTTGTGAACTATTTCACAAGATAATTAGTGATTCTTTTATATATGCGTGTGTGTTTCTTTATTAGGATAGTACTACTAATTTTCTTCTAAAGACCCACTCTCTCTTTTATGTCTATGAAATAACCTTTATAAACATTGCAATTGAGTAATTCACAAGGTTAACTTGCTTATATCTAAATTATATGCATACTCTCTTATGTTGTTTATTTTAGCTAAGGGAAATCATTAAAATTATGGTAGTTGGGCCTATTTCCTAGATGGCACTCCTAATCCAAACAGTGTGAGGTCTATTTGGGAAGTAATATTGGGGAGACCCCCTGTATGTTGATGGTTTCTAACATCGTCAACATTCTCATGCTAGAAGGACGACATACTTTGTATGGATGATAACTCAACACATCCACATAAAGAACCTTCAGTTCAAGGTAGTAATTGTATGAGTTTGACTCCAACCCACCTATCTGAGAAAGAAGATTCATATTACCAAATTCCAGAGCATGCTTAAAAATTTACTTACGAGCAACTTCATAGGATTTGGCCTATCACTTGTAAGTTTTCTAGACCTCTTGGATTACTCCCTGTTACATTTGTTCTTCCTTATAAGCAATCAAGGAAAGAGACAACATGTCGTGGTGTTATAGTTTCTTTAGTGGGAGATTTTATTGCTCCTACCCTTGAGGATTTAGCTAACTCACTTGAATAATATCATCATCAAGGGGATATTTCACCTCCTATTGTGGAAAATCTAGAGGCAGACGAGGAGGATTTTCATTTTTCAGACAATGAACAACCTAAGAATAATGAAAAATCGAATTACAACAAAAATTTAAATAGTGAAGGAGAATCATATTCAGAATCAGAGAGTGGGGAGGAGTAAGAGAATGAATACATGGTTGAATATCAATTAGTTTGGATGGCCCAAGGGCCTCTTACTCTTCTGGGTAACCTTCATCGCTTACATAAGCACCCGGAAGAGCTACTTACAAAGTATGATACTAATAAGAAGAAAAAGGCCAAAGATCATGTTGATGAATTATACTTACATATGAGGATGTTAGAGGTACATTATGATGATGTTTATTGTAGATTTTTTCCTTACACTCTTGAGGGTAGAGCATCAGTATTGTATATAGTCTTCCACCAAATTCAATTCATAATTGGAGGGAGTTTAATAAATTTTTCTTAGATACATTTGTTGATGATAAAATTCCTGCCATGTTGCTTAAAGAACTCAGAAATATAAATATGGTGGATAAAGTAAAGGTTAAGGATTTTAATCAGATATTTACACACATTTTGAACAATTTCCACACCAATGTGGAGCCTCATGATTCAATCACTAAGGATTATTACATTGTTGTCTTGCCTACTAACATTTCTGTTTTTGTGAAAAGAGTTGTGAAGGAAATGTTGGCTCTTAAATTTTCTTTAGAAATTGATATAGAAAAGAAATTAAGATCTATTGGAGTCATTCCATATCAAGAAGATTCAAAGGATTCCAAGTTCACTAGAAACAACTATCAAGCCTCTTCCACTAAAACTAAAGGGAAATATCCTTTTGACATGGAAATATTGAACAAGTCCTTAAATTTGTTGTCTAAAAAAGTATATGAGATGAAAAGGAAGTCAAGTGAGGCATCCACCAGTAATAAGTCCTTTACGTTTTTTTTTAAGAAGAACACCAATCAACTAGCCAATTCTACACAAAGCTCTAATGTTATATTTAACGTTGATAATTTGGGAATAGAGAATTATTGTATGTTTCATCAAGAAGCACATTTTGAAAAAACATGTCCACAATGGAAACATAACATGAATGTTGTGGCTTCCAATGTTATATAAAGTATGTCAATAGAAAAGTATTTATAGCAGACTCAAGAGACAAATGAACCAACCTCGATGAAGGAAAATACAATTCAATTTTCACTTTTTATCTTATTCTAAATAACAATCGACAAGGCGATACTAAGCCCCTAATAGATGAAGATCCTCTGCAACAACATACTAAGAAATATAACCTAAGGAGAAAAGGACTAGTGCTTGAGCAATATGTAATGAAGAAATTTTTGAGAATCTTTTTACCACCAAGCAATATCACTCAGAGTTCACATATGAAATAAAAAATTTCTTAACGCTATAAGAACACTTCTGAGAATAATAAGAACAATTCTATCACTGTTGAAGCACCAAAAAAAAATTTCATCACCTACCACTTCAGCACACCCTGCCAAGGATTAAGAAATTGAGTACAACATCATTGATAATATGAAGAAATCTTGTGTTGATATCTCCATCTATGAGATAGCAAAATTGGCAGGCCAACATGATTTGATCATCTAGGATTTCGCATCTCAACCTCCATTATGTAAGTCAATTTCTTCTTCCCAAGCATCATATGGTAAGTCTCCTACTATCATCGAATTAGTAGTTAATGCTACCAATGTAAATGTAATATCCCAAAATTGGGATTGCATAGAAAGCCTGCTGAAATAACGCACTCCTGAGAAATATATGCACAGAAATGAGTTTGCAGCTCCTGGATCCCTTAGATAATATCATATAAAATCTAAATCCAAAAGGAGATAAAAAACAAATCAAACTAGGTGGGTTAAACAGATCTCCCACAACCTACTCTAGTTGAAAAACACCCAAAGAGAGGGGCTGCAGCTATATGCAATGGACTGCTTTAGAAATAACGCAGTTTATCAATTTACAAGTGTGATGCCAACATGGAGGTTCATCTTTCAGCTATACATCAGAAAATTAGATCTACAATGTATCTTATACAGTGTATAACAGATATAGAAAGAATGTACAAGACAAAAGCCTCAAAATGAGTTGCTACAAAAACATGAAATGGCAGAATAATCTTGACAGCGTTATTTTCATTGCTGAAGCATGCAGTATATTACAACTCATATCTAGAGTAGATCTGTACATAAAATGATAGATCTATTTACGATCTGTGTACAATATAGGCTCCTCTATACACTCCCCTTGGGGATCTCAGCAAAACATGAACAACGGAGAGTAGATCTGAGATCTAAGTCATTGATTTATAGAATTATTCATAAAATTATAAATCATAACATATACAGTAGATCAGATCTAAACTAACATGGATTTTTTGGCCAATCCACAGATCACCATAGTGAAAGGAAGGATCTAATCACTAGAGATCTCTCCTCTAAAATGATGCCAAGTCTCCCTGCAACTTTGCTTTTGTAAATAATACAGTCATGGAAGAGGGACTGTGCTATAGGCCCTGATAATTCTTTGGCTTGCTTCAAATATTTGGATCTAAAGCTCAACCCACTAATGCACTCTTTGAGGAGGTTAAAAGACACACTCACTTAGAAGAGGCACTAGTACAAGCTAGATCTGAACAGATCTAGTGTTCCACTTGTTGCAGCTCACATGGAAAACCAAATCCTAAGCAGGACTGTGCTGTAGATGCAAGATGTGGCCTGGCCAAATGCCGGATAGTGGAATAGGAAAACAAGACTCCTCTAAGAGCTGCTCAAGGAAGGAGGCGGGATTCCTAAAAAGGAAATCCCAACAAGGAATGTCTAAGAAGACAATGCCTTCAGAAAATAATAACATCAACAACCTTTTCCTATTCCCCTCCTCCTTCTTTTATAAGACAAACGCCTTTCCAAACCCTAAACCACCTCAATGAGTTAGCTCCTTTCACATGTGGAGCCTCCATCTAAAACTGCGATGTCTATCCATGAGGTTCATTGCATCTAGACTACGATGTTGACTTGGTCAAGTTGACCCAATTTCATGATTCAAACCCATTCACACCTGCAAGAGTTTATTTACATGGCCTAGATATGTCTCTGTTTACATAGGCATTGATTTATTTTGATGTTTTTAGGAGTTTTACATGTCCTCCTTCACATTTTATTCATCAAAATGAAAATCAAAGTAAGACAAAGAAAAAATGAATATTCCCATTAGCTTGGGATAATTGGGAATATTACAGTAAATTCCAGATCCACATGCCCCCCTTTTCTCTAAACATTTAAAATTTTCAATTATAATATCCATAATTTCCTTGTTGATTTTGGTCTACGAATGTAATGCCTTTATCTGTCGCAAAGAAAATTAACACAAAATGTGAAAATATTGACACCATAATCATACAATTAGATAGATCACTAGTGCAGACAATTGGTGAACTAAACAATGTTATAATTATCTTATCTTCCGATCATAGAGTTCACCAATGTATCGGCACTGTTATTGTGGACATTCAGAAGCCTATGGATTTATTCTAAGTATAGATTGGTCTAGAAATTTGAAATGATATTTGGCCACATACTGGTCCCATTTGTGGCTTCCTTATAAGGGCAAGAATAATCATTTAGAGTTGAAAGTGAACCTTTTATGAAGCATATATTTATGACGCTTGAAGCACATAATGAGCCGATTAGCTTTGCGCAATAAATATTCAGAAATTTGTTTTTAGAAGTTAATCTTGGATGTTATCTTGTGAAACCATCTCCTTTACCACCATATACACAATTGGAACTTGTTCCTTGTAATCCAACTGGTGCAAATGATCTTTGTAACATATATGTAAATAATACTAGTGTAGAAACTAACCCAGTTGATACTATTGTTTGGAATTTGTATTTTTATTTTTAGAAAACATAGGAGGGTTCTGGAGTTGGTTTCATTCTAACTAACCCTTATAAGAACAAGTATTTGATATCATCATTATTGTAGTTTGAGTGCATGAACAACATTGCATAATACAAAGCACTCATATCGGTACTAAAGAAGGCCATCGACCTCAAGGTGGAAGCATTAAATGTAATAGGTGATTTATAGGTTGTTACTCATCTAGTATGAAAAATTATTCATTTTGTATCGCCTAATATTAAAAACTACCAAAAAGATATATGGAGTCTTATATCTTTATTTCGAGCATTTGATATTAAATTTGTTCCTAGATTTCACAATGCAGCCGCAGAAATTTTAGATAATGTAGTTGTTAGGTTGTCACCTCTTAGAGATGATTTTTATGTTGATGTTATTTATAAGCCATCCATTCCTGATAAAATTACTAATTTACTTGTATTCAATGATGACCAGTAGATACTAGATTTCATGGATAATTTTTATGTGTTTAAAGGTGCGGTGATCGATGAAGATGACCTTGAAAAGTATTTGCAGGAAACAAATCAAGCACATAAAGGAAACCCCATGCCCAAGGTTGTGGTATCTCTAGAGAAACTCTATGATTTTTAGAACCGCTATAAGGGACTAACCAACACAAAGACCCAAAGTTCCACATTGTTGCATGAACAAGTTAACTTGGGCACCAAGGAAGATCCGAAGTATGTGAACCTAAGTACATGTTTTTCTCCCCCCAAGTATGACAAGTTTTTATTTGTCTTTTCAAATAATACAGAGATGTATTCCTATGGGAATATGATGATTTGAAAACATATGATACATGAATCATACAGAACATGGTACCAATGAAGGATGTGTGAATCCATTTCAACAAAAGTTTATAAAAGCACATCCTATGCTTGAACCTCTTATTCAAAAATAACTAAGGAAGTTTATAGATTCTCGGATAATCTTTAACGTTCATCATTCTACCTGGGTTTCTAATTTGGTTCCAGTCATAAAGAAGTATAGAGAAATATGATTATGTGCATATTTTCACAACCTAAAATTGGATTTTGACAAGGATAATTATCCCATTCCAACTATGGAGTAGATACTCTAGATGATATCTGGATCAGAGATGTTCTCGTTGCTTGATGAATTTTTAGGATACAACCAAGTTCTAGTAGCGGAACTCGAGATATTAAAAAAAACATTTAGAACTAAGTGGGGTACATTCGCATTTAGGTGAATGCCATTTGGACTTATAAATTTTGTTTTTTCCTTTCAAAGTGCTATGGACATCGCCATATGAGGACTGATCGACCAGAGTGTGGTCATTTAATTGGATGATGCTACAATTTTTTCAAAGAAAGTATCAGACCACCTTCATCATCTAAATAAAATCATTGAGTGGTGTGATAAATATGGCATATCATTAAATCCTAAGAAAAACATCTTTGGTGTGTATGATGGAATCCTCTTGGGACACATCATAGCAAAGAATGGAATTAAGGTGGACATGGAGCGGGTCTGGACTATTTCTCATATTCCCTATCCCGTGAATAAAAAATCCATGCAATCCTTCTTTTGGAAAATTATTTTTCTTGGTAAGTTTATCTCTAATTACGCACAAATGTTTAAACCTTTGAAAGGGATGATCAAGAAGGATGCGAAATATAAATGGGACCAAAGGGGGAAATATTTTTTTTCCCATGTTAAACAAGAGATATTTGATGCCCCAACGTTATATATTATGGACTTTTAATAGAGATTTATTGTTGTATACTTTTACTTCTGACACATCTATTTTTGTCATTCTAACTTAGAAGGATAATCAAGGTAGCGAATGACCAATATAGTTCATGAGCGTTGGCCTACATGGATCGAAATTAAACTACCCCTTCATAAATAAAAAAACCTATGCATTTTACAAGGTGGTGAAGCACTTCAGGCCTTACCTCTTGAAAATTCATGTGATCATCTTTGTACATCATCTGACGGTTAGATCACTCTTTGTATAACAAGAGATGAAAGAGAGGACGGTGAACAAGGTGACAATTTTGCAAGGATATGATCTAGAATTCAATATGGTTCATACAGTTAAAGGCCACAATATTTGTTAGCTTGCAGCAGAAGCAATTAATTCACCAGAATAAGATTATTCTGGTTGGGAACAAGAAAATAATATGTACAACATCTATCAAGCTACCCCTTCAAATTCAACCACATCTTAGCACACTAATGTACGACAATATTTAGGGCAAGGAAAATTTCCCTCATTCTTATCGAAAATATAGAAGAGGATGATTCATCTCAAAGTGTTATCTTATCATCTTGTTCATGGTTTTATTTTTCGAAATCACCACAATGGTTTCTTACTGATATTCTTGGAATCACCAGAATTGGAAATGGTGTTAAAGGACCTTCATGACGGGCCAGTTGATGTACATTATGCAGGCGATACTAAAAATCATAAAGTAATACATGTTTTATATTAATGGCCCACATTATTTAAAGATGCACATGCCACACACCTATGTCATAAGTGTAATGTATCTCAAATATGTGTTGGTCATGAGAGGAATTCAACTGCCCCATTGTAGCCCATTTTCATTAAGAACAATTTCAATAATGGGGGTTAGATACTATTAGAGATATTTTTCCACATTCATCAAAGGAAGACCTATATATATTAACTACCACATATTACTTTACTCTGTTGGCTGAAGTAGTTGCATCAAGACAAGTGAACGAGCAGGAAGTCATTCACTTCATCAAACAAAATATCATTACTAGTTTTGGCATTCCTACGACACTTTTTTTTGACAATGAAACTTTTTTCTTTTTGTTAAAAATTTATGAATTTTCATTTAAAAATGATATTTTTTTAAATGGTCTAACTGAATCTACAAATAGTAATTTAATTCGCATCATAAATAAAATCGTTTACTTTGAGCAAAGGAACTGGCATAATGCATTGGTAAATGCCTTGTGGGATGATTGTGTTACCCCTAAGCCCTCTCTAAAGACCTCTCCTTACTTCCTCATGTATGGAAAAGAAGTGATCCTTCCTCCAAAATTATACCTACCAGCCTTACATCTCTCCCAAGAGTCTCGAGGTAAAACATGTATTGTTGTTCAGAGAAGGATAAACACCCTTCTCAAATTATAGGAAGAAAGGCGTAAGACAAAATAAAAAAATTTTATGCTCCAGATTCATATCAAACGCTGGTTTGACAAGAAATCAACATGGACTAAAGAATTTTGTGTAGGATACCTAGTACTGAAATGGGACAAGGCTCATGAAAATGAAGGTAAACACACCAAGATCTAATCCCTCTAGATCATATCCTTCACCATTCATGATAATCTTGGTCATCACACTTACCATTTCCAATCCTTAGATGGGAGGATGGACCCTCTTCCCATTAATGTCTAAGATTTGAAACGTTACTTTCAGTAACAACCTTCAACTATGTTTCTTTCTATGTACATATTTTCTTCCTTGTCTATATTTCATTGTTATTTTCCTTAGCTCGACATTGTAATAAAATGATGTTTTTGCCTTCTGATCCAATCAAGTAGAGAATGGAAAGTGTAAAACCAAAAGTGAGCACATAAATTTCAGAGGTATATATAAGAGTCTTTGCAAACAATTAATAACCTATCTTGCTTATAAAATAAGTGGGGATACCTCTTCCATCCTAGTGATATAAATGTTGATAAAATGCCAATAAGCATATTGAAGATACAAAAAGGGGTGAAGGAAGAGAAAGGCTTCCTACACAGAGAGGTGAAGTAAGAAACTTTGTCGGGAACCTGAACAGGCTCACTGGAAATGAAGAAATGCATGTGTTCCCTTTAAGTGACTCCTTCGGGGTACTGAACAGGTATGTTGGAAAAAGAGAAACACTAGAGATGACACTAAAAATATGATCATCTTGAACTCATGAATATATTATTCTTGTCCCAATCGAAACAATTGAGTTATGGCAAGCCTTGTAAATGTGTTTGAGCCAAGAAAGGGAATAAGATATACTACCTCTAATACCATGGAAAAATTAGGTTGTATATTTGTATGTTCTCATGAATATTTAATACAAATCACTAGACACAAACCTACTCTACTACTCTGTGGAAAATTTTCACAATTTAGAAAAAAAAAATTAGACATGCAAGAATAAATCACACATGCAATAAGAATTTTTCCTGGGGAAAATAATCTGATAAAAACCCTAACTCCTGCTTGCATTAATCAAATCGATAGAGATGTATTACAATTTATTTTCTCAACTAAGCACACCCTGCAACTGCATAACCTATATCTCCGCTCATTTAGAAAATCTAATCCAGACTTAGTCAATTTTTTCCTCTGCTTGAGCTCCTATTTCCTTTTGTTTTTCCTTGAGGAATTAGGCCCCTATTAATTAGGAAAATCCTCAAATTTATTTCACAATTCGAAAGGATGGTCCACCTATGTTACACAATAATTTTTCACCATGTTCACTTCTCATCCCTAACCCTGAAGTTCCCTGTGATGAATACTGTGAAAAATATCCACCTTGGAAAAATACATTGTGATATCCTATAAAGACTAAAATAAACCTGCCTTGAATAATTTCTGAAGAAGCTTAGCTCAAACTCTAAATATATGGGTCAACGCTTTTCTCTAGTTCTCTTCCTGTGGTGATGGTAGGGTGCACATTCTATCCTAGTACTATTAGCACCCTTATGATTGGTAAAAACATGTTGAACCCTTTTTGATAGTGTTTCCTCAAATGGAGTATTAGCCTAGGTATGTCAGTGATCAAATGACTCTTTCAATTGTTTTCCACAAATGCATAGGTAAAAAATTTTGTACTTTTTCAAACATGTTCTCAAAAAATAATTTTTCTCACAGAAGAGGTCTAAATCATGTATGTTGCTCCTTCATTTAATTTATCATAAACATTTTCAAGGTCATCACCATCATCAGTTTCAAGGACACCATCACCATCATTCAAAAGGTCTAGGGTTATGTCATCTCATTTCATTTAGGTCAAGTCTAGGTTAAGTCCTGCCTTTGGAAAAATCTTCAAATTCTCACTAAAAATAAGGCATTAATCATCCATATCATCCATGAAGCCCTAATGAAGGAGAAATAAAGTTTATGAAATTAAAATAAAGCCATATTTCTTGTTTCAGATGGCTCAAATTTCAAGAAAAGTTTCAAACGTCTTATCTCGGTCTCATTGTTTCATGAAAATTGAAGAACTCTGTCTCACTGTCTCTTTTAAAGGATCAAAAAGTCATCATCCACTATCAGAGCTCCAAGGGAGGTCATTTTGACCTACTGTCCTAGTCAAATGCAAAAGAGTGTCATTTCAATCTTCAAAGACATCTTATCTATTTTAAAAAGTCATGTCCAATGTGAAAGTTCAAAAGTGTTCAAAAGAAGAGGCTCACTATCTCATTAAAAGGAGAAAATTTGTCTCAAGGTCTCATTTTAAAAGCCTAATAAGGTCATCTCAAGTGTCAAGGAATGGAAAATAGGTTAACTTTGTCCTCCCATCTTACTCAAAGAGCCAAAGAGTCACCTTTCATGTCAAAGGGTTCAAAAAGTGTTTTTCTGTCTTCATACCTCATTTGAAAAAGCCAACATGTCATTCTCCAAGTTGCACAAAAGGTTTAAAAATATCATTTCAAAAGTCAAGAAGAGTTTATGAAATCAAATTTATTTTATTTCATCCCATGTGAAGGAGTAAAAAATCACTTTCAAAAGCATAAAAGGGTCAAAAAGGTTTTTGTAAGTATCAAAGGGAAAAGGTAAGGGTTGTCAAAGCTTATAAGGGTGAGTGAACTTTAGGTTTATTCATTGTTACCCTTTGATATGTGTGTGAGTACCTCTCTTCCTAATTTTCCCTCTAAGGTGTTCCAAACTCCAAATCCAAGCATCGAAATTTCCTTTATTACCCTTCTGAGCTTCATTTTTCACTAATCGAATTAGTTGTTACGCTCTTGTGTGAGGTGAGAAACACATTGTTACCTTTCTGTCTTGGCATAGATCTCTGGTGTTACGCTTATGAGGGGGTGAGAAACCTTTTTTTACGTGCCTGTAAGGTGAGAAATCCATTTTTACATTTATGTGGCCAATAGAAACATTGCATTATTACACTCCTGTGGGTGAGAATAAGTGCATTGTTACACTCCTGTCAATTGAGAAACTCAAGTGTTACACTCCTGTCAGTTGGAGAAAAACGTAGTTGTTACACTTTTGTGTGTAAGGAAAATCATCGTTACGTTTCTCTGGTATATCGGGACATTGTTACACTCATGAAGGTGGTCAATTCCAGTGTTTTGGAAGCCCGAAACCCTACAAAACATCCAACCTTCGAGCTCATTCATGGTGTGGCTAATTCACAAGGTAAATTTCCATATTTGCTTCTTTTGGATCAGATTTTCATTTTTTTATATGTCATTTAAGCCTTATCTAGCTCTCCACTATCCACATTAAAAAATAAATAAAATATTTTCTCAAAGCCCTACACTATTCAACCCAAACCCTACCCTATTCAAACCTAAACCCTAACCTATCACATTCATACACCCACATGCCCATCTATATTCCTATCACATTACCCTCATAACATGTCAAGAATAATAAAATCCTAATCTGAGGTTATTTTACAGAGTGAGAGGAGTGAAAACATATAAGATTGTGTTTTAGGGTTTTTAGGTACTTAAGATTATCCATTTTCAACCATTCCACTTTCATTGTGGAGCTAAGGTGTAGGTATATCCTCTCAAATTTTATCAAAAAATAATTTCTAGCTCCATAACCCTCAAAAAATCAAAACACTTCTTCACTAGTTTTTTCCCACATCCAAAATTTGTAAATGACTGTGTTTTGAGGATTTGAATGACTTCCACTGATCCATTTGCCTTCATTTCACCTTTATTATGGAGACAAGACACCATCCTACTCACTGAATTTTTTTCAGAATTTTTACTGAACCCCATCACCCCTTTTTCACCTCACAAACTTTTCCTACTGTTGCACAGGCTATTCTCATAGTCAAAATTGGGAATTTCCTATGTTTTAGACATTTTGACACCTTCCACTCATCCATTTTCTCGCATTCCACCTTCAACTTGAATCTGGCACACAAAACTACCCACTCAAATTTTCTAGAATTTTTCTCAGCTTCTAGGCCCTCCATTTCATCCACCAAACTCACACCTTTATACACTTTGTTTTCCAAATTTCCATTATCATCCACTCATTTCATTTACATCCTAGGGTTTTCATCATTCCAGTGACCAAAAAAATGGAAGTGACAGGAAGAGATTCAAAGGAAGGCGCCATATCAGACTTGAGTCGTTCACCATGCACGATATTAATGCTTCACCATTGGCCAGAAGATGCTTTCAAATAACTCAGTGCTTAACATTTTATGAAAGGCTTATGGAAGGAGGGCATCATCTTCAGTTGTCCAGCCTTTTTGAAACCAAATACAATATGGGAAAGGTCACTCTTGCAGGCATGTAGATCAGCTTATCATCTGACCTAATTGCTTCAACTACACGTATCCCTTCTTATGGACAACAATGGTTCAAGGGTATGGATCTTGACATTGAAAACTACAAGCAGTTTCTAAAGCCTCATGCTAGAGATGATCCAAAATTTCTCTTTCCTTTTAGAAACCTCATAAACAAGTATGCTCCTTTGATGATGTTATAATTAAATAATTTACATGCAAAGGAATATTATCCAGGCTATACAGGTATCACATCACCCTTTTGATGCATTTTACGAGAGTCAAAACACTTGATTTTCCTAATTATTTATACAGGAGATTGATTAAGATGGATGAGAAGGTTCTGAGTAGAAGATAAGTTCATCATACTAGTCTCTTTCATCATGGCCTTATCAATATCATTGTGTTGCATCACTTTTCCTCCATAAACATGACATGGGAAGACTTCTTGGAGAGGTCGTCAACAACGCTTTCTGTCTTACCTATTACATCATCAACATATCCAATGGAGATTGGCTCTTCTAGCATGCATATTCAACTTTTAGATGTCCCTAGGTTTGTGGGATTTTCTCACACATATGAGAGAGGCAGGAGGCAATTTTTGGTGCCTAAGTCTACCAGGAGATTTCTTACACTTGGCACCCATGATGAGCAATGTCAGATAGAGGAGCAGCCTCTTTTGCATCAGCATGATGAGTCAATTCCAATGGAGCTTGAGGTATTAGAATAGGAGGAGGTCAGATCAATTGAAGACATCATCAAAGAGAAGGATAAACATATTACAGAGTTGAAAGAGACCTTCTCCATTTCCCAATTCCAAATTACTTTCCTTGAGCAGGGAAATATTCAATTACAAATGAATCAGCTCCTCCAAAGTAAATAAAAATCAGATATGGAGGAAAACAGAGGTAAATTCAAGAAGATTTTTGTTTTTTACCAAGTTCAGGAGATGGAGGTTGAAGCACATGTAAAAATACCAAGAACAAGAGGCCTAAAAAGGGCATTGGAGCAAGAGAGACAACAAATTCATCAATCTGGATAATTGACATTTGATGAGCTCATTTCCATGGAGATCAATGAGGATAGAGAGATTTGGCTATCAAGAGTTAATGAGAATTTAGAGAATCTATTGACAAATAAAAATGATAACAAGCTTCAAAGGCACATGACAAGTCATTATCGTACCAGGGATACCATTTCTCAAGTAAGGCTGAAACAAGTCAAAAAGAGGCTTAAAGAGGTGCAGATGAAACTCAAGGAGAAGAAAAACTTGGATTTATTGGTTGAAGCTTAATTATTTGTAAATTATATCTCTTTCAAGTGTCAAATAACTAATTTTGAAGGCTTTGGAGTAATTTTGGTATTTTACATGATTTTTGGCAGAATTTTGGAAATTTCTCATTGCAGAAGGGTAACAGAAATTTATGAATTTTTGTTTTGGAGGTAGCCGAATGGTTATTTCCTTATATGGAGGGATTTATTTTTATTATTACATCATAGATCAGTAATCCTATTAGCATGACAAGTTGCAATTTGGGAGAAAAAGCTCAAAAACCACCTATTTTTCATGTTTCTGCCTCCTTTTTGGACCCTTTGTTACGCTTTTGAGTGACCCTGGGAGAATGGAATTTTGAAGGCCTTACCTTGGTCCATTTTGAAAAATTCAAGATGTTATGGAAACTATACACACAGGGAAATTTTTCTTTAAATCTTCAATCAGAATTGTCACATATCAGCTTTGGATTCCCTTAGGACACTTGTCAAGATCAGAAATGGTCACAAATTCAAGGCTATGAGTTTTCATTAGAGTTATTAGGTTGGCTTTTCTTCCTACTATGATGGAATTTGTAATTAATGTAAGGGACAAACACTCCTAGTTTGTAGCTAAAATTCAGGGAATGGTTTCTAACTTCCTTAGAAACTAGGAAATGACTCATCTTTTTCATTTATGATCCATTTGGATGGGATTTCGACCTGATGAGGTGTCATGGTATATATTTTCTATAAGTAGACTCTCTTTTGTATTTTTTGGGGTTGGATAGTCTCATTTTTTGCATTGGATCTCTTGTAACCAGTTTGTGGAATGAAATCAAAGACAAATTTATAGGAAATATTGTGAGATACTTGTGGTATGCTTTGGAACATCTGTGTTTCTCATGTTTTCTTATCATATTATGCTTAATTGAATGTCTAATTCTTCATATATTTCTATCTTGTGAGTTTGAGAGCATAATTCATGTTATGCATGCTCTCTTTTTTTACAAGATTCACCATATTGTGTTTATTTTCTTCTTAAATTGAATGAATTCGCCTCAGTGATCATTCAATATTTACTCCATATTCATCCTATACTCAATGATTGAATAATATGTTTCGAAACTACCTATCTTGCCTCACACACTCTATGCAGGTAAACCTTGACGTTAAAACCTAAAAATCTCATTTACAGTCCATTCACTGACTTTCCTATCTGTTGTACTATACAACACCCCCATTTATTTTAATAATAAATGGGGACCCTTTAAAAAGATAAATAGATTTTAAGAAACATTATTTCGTTTAGCGTAAAGCTTTAAACTTCAGGAATAAAAGGCATGCTCCTTTTGCTTTGATTTCATTGTGCTTAGCGCAAATCGCAAAGCTCACAAGCTGACAAAAGTTAAAACACATATAAAAATTGTGAATTGTGATAAGCGCTCCAACCTTTTTGAAATTATATGAAATTTCCTGTTGAAAAAATTTAAAAACCCTTAAAGTTATAAATCACGTCATGCCTCCTTAAAAGACAAAATTATATCATTTCAAAAGGAATTGCGATGAGTAGGACCCGATAAGATAATAAACGAACAATTAAATGTATCCAAAAAATCTGATAAATCACAATACTTTGATTTTTTAGCGCATATCAAATTCTGTGGCATCAAACCAAATGAAAAGTTATATCCATCGTGATAAAGTCTGATGTAGGATTTGAGCATATCAAATTTCGCATACACCTGCAGTGAAAACATATAGTATTGATATCTGTAATAGTTGTGATTTGTGTTATAACATTTATTACTAAAGCGCTCGAAGTGATTCTTAATCAATCGATTAATTAATAATATCTAATGATTTAGATCATTGGATGGGACATGTTGTGTAAGCATGTAAATATTTTATGAATGATTAAAGAGTTATTAACGACATTCAATGGGTATAGGGTTCAAAAAGATCGATATCTTTCTTAAAGTGTGTTTTAAATTAAAGCGTAGGATTTTTATTTATGTTGATTTAACTCTATTCTTTGTCCTTTTCTCTCCTCATCTCAAATATGAATTTACTTTTCTTGCTTGAATTCAGGAAACCACCTAAGAAAGTGATATCAACATAAATGACAAAGAAAGGAAAATAAATTTCCCAAGCATCCACTTCTGAAGTTACAGACATGCCTCCACTATTTTCAAATACTACGTGCAATAAGGACAATGGAATTTCTTCACGTGAAGCCATGTATAATCTGTTTGAAGAAGAACATCCAAAAGAACTAAAGAAAATAGCAACAGCGGATAAGGTTGTTTCATCAAAACCTTCTTACTTGGAAGTTTCATGTTCATTCTACATAGGATAGATGTAAGGCCAAAGATATTACCATACATTGATATGGTAAAATGGGTCATTGAAAATATCAATATTGTAGACAGGATATTCAATAATTCTGAACTGGAGAACATGGGTTCATTCACCATTGAGGATTTGTGAACAATGTATCATTTGCCTACGCCACAAAAAAAATTTGATAAATATTTCCTGGAAAGCTTTACAAAGAAGAATCAAGACCTAATGAAGGTGGTGAGAGGATGGAAGGAAGATCAAGGCAAGTTAAAGTTGGACAAACTCGGTATGTACCCAATAGCGCAATTACCATCACCTTATTGTTTTGTAGTAGGAATGTTGAGTAGATTATTTTCTAGACGTGTAAATTTTCCATTGAATGGGTTCCTTTAATTGACACAATCATCAATTCTACTATCATGAACTGGGAAAACATTTTATCCTATAATTTGGCCAAAACCATTATGGATTACAGAACAAATAGTCTTTTCGACTAGAACGATTCCTCCTTTTTACATGAGTGCATATATCATAGACGCTATATGTCACTACTCGAAATTTCCTGTTATGGGCTGGAAATGGACTAGCCAAGACCCTAACCCTATTCATATTTATCATAAAGCCCTGTGGGATTCTAAATTTCATTTCCATTTCTACAAGATTTGTCATGGAGTTAGGTTTCCCATTCATCAAACCATTTTTAATGAGAGAGCTCCTAGAATTTCTAAAGAAGCCAATGCAGATATTTTATCTGTGGCCAGATGGTTTGGAGAGGAAAATTTTACTTATGTCAGAGTTTTTGAGAGTCTTTCTTCCCCTCATGTTCTACCCGACTATGTTCCAGATAAACTCTTGGCTAGAGAAATTTCATATCAAACCCTTGTAAATGGTATAACCAAGCAGCTAAAAGATTCTAAGAAAGCCATCTGGCCTACATTCCCATTACAGTGTCGTACCTTCGCCCTTTTTGAAATAGGTCATGTAGCGAAAGAAATTTCAAACATTACTTCATTGAATCTGGCTTTAATGCTAGGGAGACAGTATGATCCTAATGATGTGGTCCAAAATTTTACCACTAATCTTAAACTCATACCTTTCATGAATGAAAAGGATATGTTTGATGATTTATTTGTAGAGAAATTTACAGATGTTTTAAAAATGACATCTAAAAAGATCAGTGTAGCAGAATTTAAATCTTTTCATGAATATAGAAACAAGAGACTAGAAATAGTCCCATTGGACTTGTTACTAATGGAGGATGTCTGAAGTAAAACTCCTAGCATAAGTTTCGAGGGTGAATCAAAAGAGATTTCAGAAGATAAGTCACAAGAAAAATCAATTTTAGATTCAGAGCATTCACAACACTAGTCTCAGAGTTCAGATCATTATGATAATGAATCTGAAAGAAAAATTGAAAGCTCTGAGAAGATAATTGAAGACATGATTAAAGGAATTGATATGAAAACTGAGGAAGAAACCGGTGAAGCTAAACTATTAGAAGCATCTTCAAAAGAAGTTCATCATGTTCAAAATACACCTGAATAAATAGTAAAATCTCAAGCAGATAATTTGGGCACAGAATGGACAAAGTTCACTCAAGTATTGAAGACACCACTCAATCCTAATTCACAAGAATAAAAAAAAATTCAAACTCCTGAGCAAACTCATAAACTAGAAGATTCAACAATGGAACTTCAGCAGATACCAGAGGTTTAGGAATAGGAGATCATCCCGACCTATCCAAAAGAATAAATCATTTTAAATATTGAGGAAATACCTCCACTAGATTTTTCTACAGCCCAAATCACAAAGTTGTAGTAAAGAGGAGGAAAATAAGAAGAGTTGATGAAATAGTGACAAATCTCAATAATGAATCAGTAGATGTTGTCTGGAAAGACACTTTTGCCAATCCTATATAACATCTTACCAAACTGTCACAGTTTGCAAGTGCATATGCAAATGCCACAAATGATAAAGTAGAAGAAGTGAAATTTCTGCTCAAACAAAAATAAGATAAAGTTCAAGAATTCTAAAGACAACTGGAACAAGAAAATATTAATGCCAATAATCGAGTTGAGATGAAAATGACACAATTCCAGAAAGACTTTGAAAGACTAAAGTTGCAGCACCAAGTACAAATTGCTGAGAAGGATACACAGATAGAGGCAGTAATAGATAAGTTTAAAAGCCAACCTCAAACAGGACAGTTTATAAAAGAGGCACTTGAATGGAATGCAAAATTGAAGCAACAGTAAGAGAATTTTTGTCAGCAAATATCAACTACCAATTCATATTGTGAAACAAATAAAATTTTGATTCAACAAGTGGTGAACAAAAGACTAGAATGTGAAAATATTCAAAAGAAAATTTCTGAATTCATCCTATGGAAAGAATCTGATATAGGAAAGAAAGTTGATCTCCTAAAAATTGATAAGTTTCGTAAAGATATTTTATTTAAAGACTGGGAAATACAGTTGAGACAGGCAGAGAAGGCAATGTCAAAGGCAACAAACTTAGGGAATGAGATTGTTGAGTTTGTTAATGGACAGCTTCTAAACATTGAACTTATTAAAGAATATACAGCCGAAGTGATCACAGAGCTCAAACTGTTGGAAACATAGTGGAAGAAAAGCATTGAGACACAAGTGTAAGCTATTAAGAAGATAACCAAGTTAGATCAAGAAAATTACTTGAAATTTTCTGTAATGTCCCAATTTTTGCAGTTAAATGGGGAAATTGTATTTTAATTCTAGTTTTCTCTGTTCATGAATAAAAGTATGTGAAGAAATTTTATTAAACTCCTAAGTTAAGAATAAATACATGCCCAATGTGAAAGAGGATAAATCTGGGCTATTATTTTAAACACCCCTAAGTGTGAAAAGGGGAAAATCATTTGCATGGGTCAACTTGGCCCCACCTACAGCGTAGTTTGAAGGGAAGCTTATCCATCAAGCACAATTTACTGCTAGAAAAGGATCACATGTGTGAAAGGGGATAAGTTGAAGAAGATGGTTTAGGGTTTTGGCAAACCCTCATGTTATAAAAAGAAGGAGAGGAAGCAAGAAAAGGTTGTTGAAGAATTTTGAGAAGTTGTTGCAACAACTCAAGTCTCTTGGTTGTTTAGCCTAAGGGAAGAGGATTTCTTGTTTAGGAATCCTCTCTCCCTCCATGGAGTAGCTCTTTGGAGGGGATTGTGATGCATCTCTCCACTATCCGGCATTATGGCCAAGCTACATCTCTATAGCAGCGCTGGTCCTGTTGAGGGTTTTGCAGTTGTTTGTGAGTTGTAGCAAGTGGGGGAACTAGATCTGCAAGATCTAGTTCTTTAGAGGAGATTTCTCTTAGGGAGGGTGTCTTGTGACCACCCAGAAGAGGATCTTACTCTCATTTCACTTTCAGATCTGTAATTGTAATTTGTTGTATCAGTTCATTCCAGCTACTACGCAGTCTCTTCCTTATACTGCATTATTTTCATGTACATGCTTCAATATTGTCCAGATTTCTTATGGTACTTGCTCTCTGGTGATTGAGGCTTGCCTCTCCCTTTAAGATTTGTAAAGTAGCTTGCTGAAATATTCATGCTCAAATCTGATATGTAATGTAATGAAAGCCATCTTCAGAAATCTCTGAAGTTTTCTGCAGTTCAGTGTATTAAAAGCTAGATCTACAAAATGTTATTCATTATTTTGATAAAACCCCAAGGGGATCTTGTTAAGAAGGCTGAGTATTTTCCAGATCCGGTATGGATCTGATGTTTTATCCATTTATCAGTTTTAGATCTGATATTTAACCTACATCAATTGAAGCTCCTCATCTAGGACATTGGCAGGTCTTTCTGCAGCTTTTCCATGTGTTTCCGCTATAATTTTTGAAGGAATCTTGCTCTTGCTTCATGTAAACTTAATTCTTATAAACGAGAACTTCATTATGGATCTGATTTCTTGCTGCCATATTGTAATATGGGTTTGATGACTGATTTCCAGTGATTTCCAGCAGAAACTGTGCAATTCTTGAAGGAGGGTTTCTTCATTAACCAGCTCTCTCCTTTAGCTAATTTTCAGCTAGTGTTGTTTGTGGGAGATCTGTTTAAGCCCTCTAAACTCATTTATTTTTGTTGAAACTCTGCACAGAGGTCCCAAATAGCCTGAAATAAGGGAACCCAGCCCTGGTATAAGTTATTTTAACACTGGCTTGCTTATACAGCGTCCTCTTTGAGCCTATTGCAGATTTTCCTGAGAGTGGAATTTCCCGCTTCTCACTTGTTTAGTTTTTGCTTCTCTTTGGATCCATTCTTTAGATATGTAGATATAATTTTCCCAAGAGCAGAAAAATATAAGATGATTTTTCATTCCCACACTTGTTGTGTTTCATCAGTCTTCTATAGACAGAGTCTAGAACGGGCCAGGAAGCCTCTGGTTTTCATCCTCTCCTTGGAGGTGATATAACCAGTAAATGCCCTACTAGTCTATCTCTGGTTTAGAATTTTCTGGTGTGTTTTCCACACTACTGTGATGCCATAGAGGAATATCTTAATATATTCCCTATTGTGCCTATTTTTCCCCATTTGGGACATTACAGTGGTATCAGAGCATGATCTCTGGCACAGCCTGTGAGATCAAGCTACCAGTGAATCAAAGAGAAGAAGAAGAGATCAGTTGATGCAGAATATGAGATGATCCTCATCATTTTTAAGATCTAAGAAGAGCCTCTCCCAAGAGGTAAATCATAAAAGAGAAAGAAGAAGCACCGAGACTGCTAGAGGAGAAGAAGAAAGTTGCAGTAAGAGTTGCATGAGATTTCAAGAAGAAGAAGGAAGCCCTAGCACTTCCTATCAGCAAAGTAGAAGAGTAGAGGATCCAAGATCTACTCATAGATCCACTATTCCCACTTTCTTTGAAGAAGGTGAGAGGTATAGAAATGAAGAAAAGAGGTGCAAAGAAACTCCTAAAGGGTTTCAAGATGGAGAGGATGAGCCATAAACTTCCTGTTATCACAAGGCAGAGAGAATGACTGAAGAAGAGATATCATTGCTTCTTTTTCAAGCATTGAAGAGTATTGAAGAAAATCTCAACGGATTTGAAGAGAAGAGGAAAAAAAAGAGCTACAAAGAGACATCTCCCAAGGAAACAAAGGAGAATGTCAATCTTTTCACTTTGGGCAAGAGATCTTCATTTTCACTATCTGCTGCTAAGGAGCTTGCATCTTTGCAAGGTAGCCTTGAGTTCTTATCATATTGGATTCCATGCATAAATCTGAAGATGCATGAGGAGGAGAAGAAAGATTATAACACTGGTGTACCTAAAGAAAGGAGGCTATCATTCTTACCAGCAGTTGGAGGCATCATTGGTCCGAATGGAGGAACTCTTTTGTTCTGTCAAGAGGTCCCCACATATCAGTTGATCCAAGGTATGCATAAGATTTCAGCACCCATTTTTTCAAGATCTATGCATAGCCAAGGGTTAGATCAAAGTGCTTATTTGGAGCAAAGACATATCACAGCGCAGAGGACCCTTGATCTAATCAAGGAGGAGACTGGAAGCTATCCCTATGCATCATTGTTGAGCTGCATTCAATCTCTTGGGTTGATATGTAGGGTCTCAAGAAAAGGGACTAGTACTATCCTATGTTCAATGGCTGATTGTAAGATCAGCAATGACAATTTCTTTGAGACAGTGCATGCATCACTTTGCAGATCTACAACGCTGTCACTTAGTGGCTATGACAAAGAGGCTTCATCATTCTTGGAGCATGTTGGAGGTATTGCTGCAGATCCAAAGCTTCACTGGTTTTGGGAGGATCATACATGAGAGGAATATCTCACTGAGAGATCTCAACAAAGATGCATTTCAGTATTTCATGAGATGCAAAGTTCTTCAGTGGGTTCGAGAAGATGGTATTCTACAAAAGGAGAATGCCATGATTTTGCAACACATCACTCAACTTCCACATTTGAGTGAATGGATGAGAATGGTGAGAAAGGGGTCACATGATCACTTGCAGACATATATGGACCAGCAAGCTTGGTTACGCTGGTTTCCTTTGAGAGACTCTTATCAGTCTCCAAAGGTACCTATTTTTCTGATCTATGCCTTGAAGAATGGTCATGAGATGAATAAGGAGGCATGGAAACGCTGGTTGCTTGGGGGTGAGCATGTTCTCTTATCTCATGCTTGGTACATCATTAGTAGATCATATGAAGAGGAAGCATGGATGATCTAGTTGTTAGAGGGAGATTGGGACATTACAAAGCTAAATCTTATGTCCATGTATTCACCTATGCTTGAAGTATGTCTCATATTTCCACATGCATTTCTGTTGGAGGTATATTTCATGCATGAACTTAGCTTGGGAGGAGGAGTGACTCCCACATGATGTGGTATGAGGGAGCTTGCTTGTACTATGTTGATGAGACATTTTACATGTTCATCGTTGTGTTTTTGCTCCAAGATCCACATGTTGATGAGGCAAGAAGGCTGCAAAGTCCTTGTTGCTATGGATGCTTTTGGGTGAGTGTGGTTGCTACCCAATAGCTCATTATTTTCTGAATCATGCCTTGAATTTCAATGTTATGTTGCAGCAAGAGAAGGCATGAACAATTTTGTTTCACTTGAGAAGGTATGGCCACCACATGACAACTCCTATGTCTATGTTTTTTTCATGATGAAAAATTTGGCATGACTATCTCAAGATGTGCATTGATAATGGTGCTTTGTATTGGGCTGATGTGACACATCCTATGTCCATTAGCATGGTTTGGTTTCATGATGCACATGAGGAGGAAAGAGGGCAGCAAGATCACTTGTTGCTATGGTGCTTTGAATGAGTATGGTGACCACCCCATGGCTCATAATTTTCTGATTCATGCCTTATGTACCAAAGAAAAGTTGCAGCAAAGAAAGGCATGTACATCATCTTTTTAGAAGCATGGCTTGTTCATCTTACATGGAGAAGATGGAGGATGGCAGAAAAGGGCCTTGCAATGGTGGAAATTTTGGGAGAATATGGTTTGACATCTTTTGTTTACCCATATTACTCCTTTCCCTCTCCTTTGTATAATGTTGAAATGATGGAGTTTGGATCCAACAAGGCCAACAGGGCTAAGAATGGAGGCATAGCAATGCTTATTCAAGTTCACAAACATGGGATGGAGGAATGCTCTACATGATGAAGTTTTTCCTTGTGGGAGGAGCTACCTTAATTTATGTCTCTCATGTGCTTGTGATGGTGTTGGACATCATGTATTTGTCATCTTGTGCTTCATGGTAAGAGGAGGACATCTAACCTCACAGTTGGAGGTCATCTCATGTATTGGTAGAAGACAAATTTGGAGCCAAACATACATAATCTATTGCATAAAATGGAGGGAGCATTCCTTATGTGGATGCCATTTGGAGGGAATGGATGGCTTGCATCTACAATAAGAGTTGCTTGAGGGTAAGCAACATTTTGCCGGGGGAGACTGTAATGTCCCAATTTTTGCAGCTAAATGGGGACATTGCATTTTAATTCCAGTTTTCTCTATTCATGAATAAAATTATGTGAAGGAGGTTTATTAAACTCCTAAGTTAAGAATAAATGCATGCCCAATGTGAAAGAGGATAAATCTGGGCTATTATTTTAAACACCCCTAAGTGTGAAAAGGGGAAATTCATTTGCATGGGTCAACTTGGCCCCACCTACAGCGCAGTTTGAAGGGAAGCTTATCCATCAAGCACAACATACTGCTAGAAAAGGATCACATGTGGGAAAGGGAATAAGTTGAAGAAGATGGCTTAGTGTTTTGGAAAACCCTCATGTTATAAAAAGAAAAAGAGGCAGCAAGAAAAGGTTGTTGAAGAATTTTGAGTTGCTGTAGCAACTCAACTCTCTTGGTTGTTTAGCCTAAGGGAAGAGGATTTCTTGTTTAGGAATCCTCTCTCCTTCCATGGAGTAGATATTTGGAGGGGATTATGATGCATCTCTCCACTATCCGGAATTATGGCCAAGATACATCTCTATAGCAGCGCTGGTCCTGTTGAGGGTTTTGCAGTTGTTTGTGAGTTGCAGCAAGTGGGGGAACTAGATCTGCAATATCTAGTTTTTTAGAGGAGATTTCTCTTAGGGAGGGTGTCTTGTGACCACCCGGAAGAGGATCTTACTCTCATTTCACTTTCAGATCTGTAATTTTTTTTTTTGTATCAGTTCATTCCAGATACTACGCAGTCTCTTCCTTATACTGTGTTATTTTCATGTACATGCTTCAATATTGTCCATATTTCTTATAGTACTTGATCTCTGGTGATTGAGGCTTGCCTCTCCCTTTAAGATTTGTAAAGTAGCTTGCTGAACTATTCATCCTCAGATCTGATATGTAATTTAATGAAATCCATCTTCAAAAATCTCTAAATTTTTCTGCAGTTCAGTGTATTAAAAGCTAGATCTACAAATTGTTATGCATTATTTTGATAAAACCCCAAGGGGATCTTGTTAAGAAGGCTGAGTAGTTTCAAAATCTGATATGGATATAATTTTTCAGCCATTTATAATTTGTAGATCTGAGATTTAACCTACATCAGCTGAAGCTCCTCATCTAGGATGCTGTCAGGTCTTTCTGCAGCTTTTCCATGTGTTTCCGCTATAATTTTTGAAGGAATCTTGCTCTTGCTTCATGTAAACTTAATTCTTCTAAAAGAGAACTTCATTATGGATCTGATTTCTTGCTGAAATACTTTAATATGGGTTTTCTGACTTATTTCCAGTGATTTCGAGTAGAAACTGCGCAATTCCTGAAGGAGGGTTTCTTCATTAACCAGCTCTCTCCTGTAGCTGATTTTCAGCTAGTGTTGTTTGTGGGAGATCTGTTTAAGCCCTCTAAACTCATTTATTTTTTCTGAAACTCTACATGGAGGTCCCACATAGCCTAAAATAAGGGAAATCAGCCCTTTTATGCGTTATTTTAACACTGGCTTGCTTATACAACGTCCTCCTTGAGCCTATTGCAGATTTTCCTGAGTGGAATTTCCTACTTCTCACTTGTTTAGTTTTTGCTTCTATTTGGATCCATTCTTTAGATATGTAGATCTAAGGTTCCAAAGAGAAAAAAAATCTAAGAGGATTTTTTCATTTCCACACTTGCTGTTTTTCATCAGTCTTCTATAGACAGAGTCTAGAATGGGCCAGGAAGCCTCTGGTTTTCATCCTCTCCTTGGAGGTGATATAACTAGTAAATGCCCTACTAGTCTATCTCTGGTTAGAATTTTCTGGTGTGTTTTCCACACTACTGTGATCCCATAGAGTAATATCTTAAGATATTCCCTATTGTGCCTATTTTTCCCCATTTGGGACATTACATTTTGATCAAACCACATCACCAGTGCATGACTCTACAATCCTTAACTGATTCCACTAGGAAAACACTTCCAGCACTTTCAAACGTCGTGTTTAAAGGCTAGGTCAGATCTGGGATCACACAACCAACTCAATTGAAGAAGATGGTGGATATTTTCCACCTCAAAGATCAAATGAAAAAAGAAGATCAGCCCACTTAAGCAATATTTTTATCTTTATCTCTAGATTGTAGTTTATTTACTTATTACAAGGAATGTTGTTTGAAACCTCCTCAAATTTCTATGTAATAATCTATTTTTGACTTATCTGGTTTAGTATTTAAACCCTTCTCATGAATTTAGAGAAGAGTCTAGAAATTTGTCAAAAAACATTTGCAAAGGAATGCACTTATGTATGTTTGTGAATTCCTTGATGAATTAATGGAACAAATTCTGTTTTATTTTGATATTGAAGTTTTTTAACTGAAGTTGCACTTTTGAACTCATTGAATTTATTTGAAGTAAAGAGGAGAAGATACTACTGTTGAATTGAATGAGTAGAACCTCGTATATATGGTATTTCTACACATTATGCTAGGTTTTACTTCTTGAATTGATAGCCATCTTTTATTTGTATTACATATGAAAACTGTTATTATAGGGAAATGTTAAATGCACTTTGTACCGATGTTTATCTATGGTTACTTATATCATATATGATCAAACTTATGAATGTGATATATATCTCACAATTATTTTTATTAAACTACTTTGTTAAAATAATTATTTTTACATAATTTTCATCTATTTCAACTATTGAATAATCTTCATTACCAATTGTTGAAAGATATCCTTCTAGATCGCATTAAATAATGAATAATCTTGTGTATATAGTAGAATAGATATTTAGTCACTACATATGATAGATTAAATCATTATTCCATTTTCATGTTATAAACAAACACACCCTCATTATCCTTATTGGTAAACTGGTCCCTTTATCCCTAGTCGGAGCCACTACACCAAACAGAAAAGGACTTGCTCTACGGTTCAGATAGGGTGGTTTTCCCCCATGTTGTTTCAACGGAATTTCAAGGTGATCCAGATTTATGTAGGAATGCAACAGAATACACATATAACCATAAATACAAAGATGCAACAGAAATAACACTTCATTTCATTAATATCAAAGAACTGAAATTTGCTTACAGACAGAATGGAAATAAACTAGCTAGGGCGCTGGTAGCTTATCTCTGAGAAGAGATGTGGTGGCTACAGGCCTCTGAACTATGTTATAATGAAGCTCGAGGGCCTATTTATTATTTAGAAACAATTGAAAACCATAAACGTCCAAAACCATAACCCTAGGAGATGAAGCGCCAAAACTATGGGCCTCGTCTGGGTAAATTGGTGTTTCAACTTCTCGGGGACATAACTTTGGCATACAATCTCCGTTTGACGTGCACCATACCTTGTTATAAAGATCTATCTGAGGAACACGACTTTTGATGTAATCAACATCAGTCCATGGACCCATGTTGCTCCTATTTTTCCCAAAAAACGTCATTTAGGGCCTCAAAACGACTTCAGAAGTTCATGACTCGAAAAACTGCTAAAAATAGTAAGTCATGCCGAAACTGAAAAAATGAAAGAGACAATGGTGGGGCCCCAAGTGGAATAGGTGGGTGGCCACCAATATCCACCTGGCTCATTCTTCCCCCCTTAGGAAGCAATGGTCCCCATTGCATTGAGTGCAATGGTCCCCATTGCATTGAGTTCATCCATGAGATGAGGAAACTTCTATTGAACTTGGTCCCTGGTGAACCACTTTCCTTGGTGTAGGAGTTGGCCAACTTTGACAACCCGATACAGTTGGATATTTTGTTGGCGAGTGTTCTTGATTTGCATGTCCATGATACAATGTTGGTGTGAGTTGTTCTGCAAATGTCAAAGGTGGGAAGTAGTGATGAAGGCGATCCACATTGAATACTGGGTGTAGACCAAGGAATGGTGGAATACTGAGCTCGAAGGTATTTTTCCCTATAGCCTTGGTGATGGTGTATGACCCATATCGAAGTGGTCGAAGCTTGCGGTGGGGTCCAGTGAGGCACTCCTTCAAAAAATGTAGCCACACTTTGTCTCCCACCTGGAAGTTGTGTGGCACCCTATGTTGATCATGTCATTGCTTGTACTTAGCATTGGCTCTATCCAATATGTCATGAACCTGTTGGAAGATGTGTTGAATGCGCTCGATGAATTTTTTCTCTTTCTTAGCTTCAGACTGGACATGACATGAATCGTCTTGAGTAGCCACAAATGGCATGGCTACGTCAATGGGACATAGTGGCTGGAATCCCAAACCCACCTGAAAGGGGTTGTGGTTGGTTGAGTTGTAGAGAGCCTAGTTATAATTGTGTTGTACATAGGGGAGGCTATCATCCCATGTGCGTGGATGCTTTGAATTGTACATGCACTGAATGTGTACAATCATCCTGTTGACGACCTCTGTCTGGCCATCAGTTTGGGGATGGAAATTTGTGGAATTGGTGAGCTTGGTGTCCAGCATTGACCAGAGGCTGGACCAAAATGTGCTAAGGAACCTGCTGTCCTGATCTAATATGATAGAATTTGGGATCCAAAAGTGCACCCATACTCACTCAAAGAAGAGTTTAGCAGTGGCTTTTTCTGTGATATTCTTTTTACAAGCCACCATAATTGCTATCTTTGAGAATCTGTCGACGACCACGAAAACACAGTCATTTCCATGCTTAGTAGAAGGAAGGCTCAGCATGTAATCCATAGAGATGGATTTCCAAGGTCAAATAGGGTTAGGTAGCGGAGTATAGAGGCCTTTCTTCTTGATGGTCGGTTTGGCAATGGGGAAAGCAGTGCGGGATCTGATGTACTTCCCAACATCTTGTCGAAGGTTCGGCCAATAGAAATACTTCAGTAGTACTGCCACTATTTTCTCGACCCCAAAATGCCCAGTGACTCGATTGTAGTGTGCTTCCCATATCATCTTGGCACGCTCACTCGAAGGAACACAAAGGTGTCCCAGGTGACATAACAGTGCATCTTGGAAGTGAAAATTTGGAACTTTCCTACCCCCCAAGAGTGCCTTGTATGTGTGGTCGAATTCTGGATCACTCTCGTAGATAATCAGCCAATTAGATGTCTCGTGCCCACAAGAGTTGAGAACGGTGGTTAGCACCACGATCAGTGGTCAGTTGAGGCAGTCTGCAACATTATTAGTGCTACCCTTCTTGTACTTGATGTTTAAATGAAACTGTTGCAGATATGTGGACCACTTCTGATGGTGATATTTCTACAACTTCCCTTGTCTCTGTATGAACTGCAGGGGCCGATAGTCTATGAAGATGATTTTTTCCTTCCCCAAAATGTAGTGCTTCCATTGTCGACAAGCCTACACAATGGAATACATTTCTTTGTCATAAGTGGGATACTTGCGAACTGTGTTGGAAAATGTTCCACTGTGATATGCCACTGGATGCCCCTGTTGAGTAAGAACTACTCCATTAGCATAGTTAGAGGCATCTGTCTTGTTCTCAAATGGTTGTTGCAAGTCTGGTAATGTGAGCACTAGTGCAGAATAGAGGCGATGTTTCAATTCTATGAATGCCTTCTGTTAAGGTTCTGACCAAAATAATTTTGCTTTCGCTCCTCCCTTAGTGACTTTACTCAAGGGCCAAGTGATATGAGAGAATCCAAACATGAACCTGGGGTAGAAATTAGCAAGACCCGGAAAGCTGCAAAGCTCTGTTAGAGTGGTTGGGGTTGGCCAATCCCAAATGACTTAGATCTTGGTTGGATCCACATGCACCCCCCTTTCATCAATAATGTATCCCAAATATTGAAGCTGGGTCATGCCAAATGTTAACTTCTCCAAATTGTCACACAACTTGTCTTGCCATAGTTTTTGGAGGACTTGTCGGATGTGGTGGAGGTGCTCTTCCCAAGTCTGGCTGAAGATCAAAAATTTCATCCAAGTACACCACTACAAATGAGTTTTTGAATGGCCACAAGATGTCATCCATCAACCTCATGAATGTTGCGGGAGAATTTGTCAACCCAAAAGGCATGACCAGCCATTCGAAAAGGCCCTCCTTGGCTTTGAAGGCAGTCTTCCACACATCGAACGGTTCGATTGGTACCTGGTGATACCTAGACTTCAAGTCGATCTTGCTAAAATATTTCAACCCTTTGAGTTGGTCCATAAGGTCATCAATCCGTGGGATCAGGTACCTATTCCAAACAGTGATCTTGTTCAGGACCCGATAGTCAATACAGAGTGTCCAAGTCCTATCCTTCTTCTGTACCAACACAATCGGGCTCCCACAGGGCAATGAACTTGGCCAAATGTGACCTTTCTGCAGCATCTCTTGAATCTGCCTCATGATTTCATCGTTCTCTAGAACATAGTGCCGATAGATTGGTCCATTGGGTAGTGATGCACCTGGGGTCAGATCAATGGGGTGCTTGACCTAACAGTGCAGAGGAATCCCTATGGGCGAGGTGAAGATGTCCCCGTACTCCTCCACAACCTTTTCCATTTGTTGTTGTCATGCAGAGGAGCCCTATCTGGAGGTCGTGGTCATCGTCTTCTTCTTTCCCTGGGGGCGAATCATTAGGAAAAAAATTTTCTTGGTTTGGGAAATGAGCTTACTGCATTGTTTTGTAGTAACCAAAGAGATAGCGGTAGGCGATGGTACCTCTAGTAAATTTTATTTCCCAAAGTAACAATAATAGCAGGAGATCAGGACTCATACACAACATGTTTCTTCCACAAGTATGGTTGGCCTAATAATACATCAGAAAAATCAAGAGGAACAATGTCACATAATACCTCATTCTTGAAGGGCTTGATGTTATAGAGAAGGTGACACTACTGGCTGACGCGGAGATCCTGTCCTTGGTGAATCCAACCGATGGTGTATGCTTGTGGGTGTGCTGTGGTTGGCAAGCCAAACCTCTTCATGAAGTCTACTAAAATGTGATTCTTTTGGCTCCCATTTTCGATAATGAACTGTATTAGGGAACCCTTTACCCACATTTGGGAGTGGAAGAGACGCTCCTCCTCCTCTAGATCTTCTGGTTCCTCCTTCTGGATCTTTGCAGTGGAAACAATGGCGTTGGGCTCCGCATCAATAATATGTTTCCCTTTATCATTCCCCTTTTCAGGTTCTGATTCAAATTTGGAGCATGCATCTGACTCAGAAGCCCTCATCTCGGCCACCAGGGAATGCTTGGCCTGACACTCACTTGTGTTGTGAGTGGAGCTCTTATGGAACTCACACCACTTTCTTGTGTCCTTATTTAGCTTCACGATGTTTTTCTTTGCTTGTGGCTTTGACAGGTTGTCTTGGGCCCTCATGCCTTGGCTTTTTCCTTTTTTCTGTGGTTAGGGGGCACCTTTCCCTTGCTTTTGATTCGCAGACCCAAAGTCTCGCTTCTTCTGTTTGAATTTCTGCTCAATCTTGGCAGCATACCGGTATGTCGCACCAAGCAAGGATATTTTGAGGAACTCCATTTCCTTATGAATGTATCTATTCAAAAAAACATGATACTTTAGCACCAAATGTTTCTTCGAATATTTGATACCCAACTTTGTGCACAGGGCATGGAACAAATTCATTAGCTCATGCACATCTTGATCCCTTTGTTGCCGCAACGTGGTCTATTATATGTACTTGTCCTAATATCTCCCCATGGGATAGTATTGTTCCTTGATGGCATCTCAGAAAGAATTTCAAGTGGGTACGACTGAGAACAGAGAGGGTTATGTCTTGTCCTTTTTCTCACAGTGGGTTTCCCACCAGTCCTTGACATGGGGGGTAGCTTTGAGGAGTGCAAAAATAATCTTCTCCTGGTCGGAAAAGTAATGAACAGAGAAATATCCTTCTAATAAATTGAACCACACATCTATGAAATCTGCATCTATTTTACCCTCAAATATGGGAATGTAAAAGTTTACTTGTACCTTGAAGGAAGTCGTGCCTCCAAAGTGGCTGCTAGATGCAGATGCGCCTCTGGTGGGCAATCGTTGAAGGATATCGGCAAAGTTATCCATCATCGTGCTCTTTTTTTTTCGAGGGCCTCTTCAAGAAATATTTTTATACTCCTGCTCCCTCATCTTTCTCTTTGTCCCCCATGGGTGGTCATTGGGGTTTGCGAGGCTGATCTTGCAAATGTTCCACCATATCGAGCCCTAACTCCTCATACCTCGACCTCATTAGGGACATGTAAAGAAGGATCGAGAAAAAGCAGACTGTTATGATACCACTGATCCAGATTTATGCAGGAACACAACAGAATACACATATAACAATAAATACAAATATGCAACAGAAATAACACTTCATTTCATTAATATCAAAGAACTGAAATTTTCTTACAGCCAAAATGGAAATAAACTAGTTAGGGCATTGGTAGCTTATCTCTGAGAAGAGATGTGGCGGCTACAGGCCTCTGAACTGTGTTACAATGACATTCGAGGGCCTATTTATTATTTAGAAACAATTTAAAACCCTAACCCTAGGAGATGAAGCGCCAAAACTATGGGCCCCGTTTGGGTAAATTGGTGTTTCAACTTCCTAGGGACGTAACTTTGGCATATGATCTTCGTTTGATGCACACCATACCTTGTTAGAAATATCTATCTGAGGAATACAATTTTTAATGTAATCTACATCAGCCCATGGACCCATGTTACTCCCGGTTTTCCCAAAAAATGTCGTTTAGGGCCTCAAAACGGCTCTCGAAGTTCATGACCCAAAAAACTGCTAAAAATAGTAAGTCGTGCCGAAATTGAAAAAATGAAAGAGACAATGGTGGAGCCCCAAGTGGAATAGGCGGGTGGCCACCAATATCCTCAACATTTTGGCGCTAGAAGGAGGGCCATCGTGAATGGAAAAAAGTTCTGATGAAACTAAAATCCAATCTAAGAGTCTCTCTCCCTCTATATCTCCCTCAACTTCTAGATGATTATCTAGATCTAAATCCTTAAGATCTGAAGTTGAACATCCTTTCCCTAATTCTCCTAGTGAAATTCAACCAATACTATCTTTAGATTATCACCATAACTCCCCAAAAGTTTAGTCTTTGATAGAAAAATTAGAGAGAGTATCCATTTCTGCTTAAAAGCCTGAAACTTCTCAAACATCTGAAACTAGTGTTTCATCTTCTTTGCAACCAAGACGAATATTAACTCGATTATAAACTCAGAATAAAATAATCCCTCCTTTTGAATTTCCTAGGATACTTCTTGAAGTAAAATAAAAAAGATTGAGTCAGAGTCATCCACCAGCGAGGTCTTATCCAATAATCCACCTCATTCACCTCCATTAACTCCACTCATTTCAACAACTTCTATTCCAACCATCAGTTTTAGTTCAAATAGTTCCAGTACCCAAACTACTTCACCTTCAACTAGTTCAAGAACTCATCCTGGCTCTTCTTCAACTCAAACCTCACTCATCATCCCTACCCAAGGTCCAATGGTAGGCCAACAACCTCCACCAAATGTAAAACCATGGAATAATCCAGGTGATGTACAAATTCCTTCTCCTCTTCGTCCTCTTCCAAAATACCATGAAATATGGTTACCTAAATTCAATCGAGATGACGGTCTCCCAGCTCAAGAAAATATACATAATTATATGTTAGCCATCAATTTGAAAGAGGTAATTGAAGAAGACTGTGTAGTCATATTATTTTCATATACTCTTACAGGATCTGCAGGATCCTGGTATTTTTCATTACCTTCTCGCTCTATAACTAGCTGGAATATGTTTGAAGAACAATTCTTAGCTAAGTTTGGAGATGATCGAACCACTATGTCTCTCATCAACGACATATCAAATCTCAAGGCTAAAACAAGAGAGAAAATAAAAGACTTTAATTCTAGACTTAATAAATTACTCAATAAAATCCCTGTTACATCAGTTCCTGGTGTTGAGGTTCAAATTGAATGGTATATTTCTTCTCTTCCATCTAACATAGCCATTTTTGTTGATAGGGAGAAGTTAGCTACATTAGCAGAAAACATGAAGGAAGCTTTGTCTATAGAGAAATGTATTATATCCCTTGAAAAGAAGAGTTCTCAAGAAGACAAGAAATCCAAGAAAGTGTCTTTCAAAGATGATTCAAACAAAAAGCCAACAAAATTTCCTTTTGATGTAGAAGGTCTCCAAAAATTACTAAAAACCATGACAAATGAAATGGAAGACATCAAAAAAAAAATTGTTGAAAGTTCCAGTACTAAGAATACTTTTAGGCCTTTCAAGAAAAATCAGTCTTCTACTTCTCATCCGCCCAACGTTATATCTAATGCTAAGTATGATCAAGACACAGAAGAGGAGAAAACATTGGAAGAAGAAACTAAAGTCAAAGAAGAAATTGAACTAAATGGCATGTGGGATTTCATCCTACCAAATGATGAACAACATGATTCTTTACATGTTAGTACAAGAAGCAATAATACCACTGATGCAATGCATCCTAATCAAAAATAGAAGAATTTAACTCCTACTAAAGAAAAAATAGTAAGTAAGAAGTCTACATCTAAGGCTACACAGACTAACCCTTCTCCTTCATATGTTCCATCTACATCAAAGACAATGGTAGCCTTTGACACCATTGAATAAAATATAGTGGAAGATATGAAAAATACCAGGGCTAATATCTCAATTCATGAAATTACTAAATCGAAATAGCAGCAGAAGATTTTACTTACAGATTTGAATGTAGTTCTTCCTTCATCTTTACCTACTCCAGTAACAGTTCAAGTTGATAATCATATGGGTAAATGCTCTTCTCTTTCAACTAAAATAGATGCAAAAGATCTTATTATGATAGGTGACCGATCCATTTATCATACTCCTCCATTCCTCTTGACCTATGAGATCTTTAATAAGAATGTCCATAATTTCTTAATTGATTCATGGGCTTCCTCTAATATCATGCTGAAATCAGTATGTGTTAAATTGAACATAACTCCTCAAAGTTCTCTTGTTCATATTTTACAACTCAATATGACAAAAGTAGAGGTTCTAGGAGAAATAAATTATGTTTATATTAGATTATCATCAAACCATAAAGTTGCCCAGATAATTGATATTTTGGTAGCTGATATTCCCGAATTTTATGGTTTAGTATTGAGCAAAGACTGATCTGAGAAACTTAATGGATATTTCACAACATACTGGTCACACATGTGGCTGCCCTATAATGGAAAGTCAAACCAAATTCGAGTAGACTGTGAGAAATTCATGAAATATATAATTACTAATCTTGAAGGAATCAATGAGGCAGTAGCATTCAATAATAATGTTATTGGAAATTACTCGGCAGAATCATTTCTTGGAAACTTTAATGCCTAGCCCTCACCCTTCTTCGATAATGTGGTTATCTCTCAAATTGAAAAAAATTCTCAAACATACACTTGAAATGTAAATATTTTGTAAATAAACCAGTAGTTAATTCATTATTTTGGATTATTTATTTTGATGGTTCTAAGTCAGAAGATGATGTGGGAGCTGGCTATATTTTGATAAGCCCTGAAGGATAAAATACCATGCTATCCTGCATAATTGAATTCAATTGCACAAACAACACAGTAGAATATGAAGCACTAATTCAAGTTTTGTATAAAGCAATCAACTTGGCATTAAATATCTGCAAGTACTTGGAGATTCATAAATCATTATCAAACAAGTAAGAAATACTATCCATTGTCATTATGGACATCTTAAACATTATCAGTCATTAGTCCAGGATTTTAATTCTCATTTCTTAGCTTTTAACATCTCCTTTGTACCCATAATACAAAATTCTAGTGCAGATTTATTGGCCAATGTAGCATCAAAATTAATTCCATCTCAAGAATTTAGTCCCGATATGTTTTTTATTGAGTTGATTTTTAGACCATATGTTCCTGATAATATTACTAATTGGAGAGTATTTAATCATGATTCCAATATCATAGATTTCCTCACATCTGAAGGATATTATGGTAATCAAATCTAGATGAGCATGAACATGACATTGATATAAAGAAAGAACAGGATGAAAATCCAATAACAAAGTCAGTTGTCAAACTTGAATACCTTTATGATTTAAAAGATAGGTTCAAGAGAGTTACTAATTCTAAAACTCAAAGTTCAAATTTAAGATTTGAGCTAGTAAATCTTAGAACCGATGATAAAACAAAAAATTTCAACTTAGTTCTTGGTCTGTCTTCTGAAGAAAGAGTATTGTTTGCCAAGTTATTAAGGACCTACAAAAGTGTTTTTTCTTGGGATTATACGGATCTCAAAACATATGAAACTTTTTTTGTTCAACATACTATCCCTATGATTTCAAACGAGAAACTTGTGCAATAGAAGTTAAGGAAGATTCATCCTAATCTTGAAAGTCAGATCAAATCAGATTTGAATAAACTCCTTAAAGCTAAAATTATCTTTCCCGTTAGACATTCAAATTAGGTATCAAATTTATTTCCTATCGAGAAGAAAAATGGTGACATTAAGATTTTCATTGATTTTGGAAATCTAAATAAATCATATCAGAAGGACAATTTTCCATTACTAACCATGGAACAAGTACTGCAAACTGTAGTTGGTTCTGAACTTATGTCTTTTCTAGATGGATTTTCAGGATATAACCAAATCCTCGTACACCTAGACGAAAAATTAAAGACCACATTCAGGACTAAGTGGGGAACTTATGCCTATCAAAAGATGCCATTCGGGTTAATCAATGGAGGCGCTACTTTCCAAAGAGTCATGGACACATATTTTAGAGGACTCATTAACAAATCAATGGTTATTTATCTAGATAACATCACAATCTTTTCTAGATAAATAACCAATGATGTGAATGACCCAAAACAAGTCTTTGAGCGGTGCAAAAAGTATGGAATCTCACTTAACCCTAAAAATTCATACTTTGCTTTAGATGAAGGAAAAATTTTAGGATTCATCGTGTCCATAAAGGTATTTATATCAATCCTAAAATAATTGAAGAAATTAAAAGGATTCCTTACGCACATAATAAGAAAACCATGCAGTCATTTCTTGGACAGATAAATTTTGTAAATATATTTGTCCCTGACTTTTCCCAAATAGTTTTACCTTTACAAATAATGATTAAGAAAAATGTAGTCTTCAAGTAGGGGCATAATGAAAGGGAAGCTTTAAATTTAATCAAATAATATATTACCAATGCTCCATTATTGACTACTCCTAATTTTCTTAGTCCTTTCACTTTATATACATTCTCATTGGATACATCATATGGTGTTGTTTTGACACAACTCAATGACCAAGAAATTGAAGCACCAATATCATTTTTCAGTTATAATTTGCAAGGTGCAGAACTAAACTATTTGTCTGTTGAGAAACAAGAATTTGTTGTCTTCAAAAATATAAAGCATTTTAGGTCATTTCTCCTCAAAACTCACACCAAGATAATAGTTCCATTCTCTGCAGTAAGGAAATTTTTTATGCAAAGAGAAGTAGGAGAGAAAAGGGCTAACTGGGTAACTGCTTTACAATAATATGATGTAGAAATTAGAGCTTCTAAAATTATTAGAGGTGAAGGTTTTTGTAGAATGCTAATAGGAGCATCCCATTTATCATTATAAGCATATCTAGGTAATGATGTACAAGTGTCTGAGGTAAGCCTCAACGATGCTCAGTCTCAATATGTTGATATTAAGTTTTATTTGAAAAAAGGATATGCCCCCATGTAGCTCAATTATAAAACAAAGTGTGCTTTAAGATTGAAATATAAACAATACGAAATGATCAATGATGTATTGTTTAGAAGGAACTTCGATTCCATGTTATTACGATGCTTAACGAAAACTGAAGCAGAGAAAGTTTTGCAAGAACTCCACGATGGACCAACTAGAGGACATTTTGGACGAAATACGACAGCACATAAATCATGCATGCAGGTTACTATTGGCCAACAATATTTAAAGACGCTCATGATTATGCGAGGAAATGAAAATTCTGCTAAAGTGCATCTAGAAGACAAAGGAAACTAGCTTTTCCATTACAACCAGTTAATATCAAACAACCATTCGAGCAATGGGGATTAGATATAATTGGTGAGATCGTTCCTAACTCTTCCAAACAGCATAAATACATCCTCATAGCTACCGATTAGTTTACTAAATGGATGGAAGAAAATCCACTAAAAGTAGCCAACTCTGAGAATATTATTGAATTCATTGATAATTTTATCATAACTATATTTGGTTTACCCACTGCTTTGATGTTTGAAAATGCATCTTATTTCTCAAGAGCTGCTATGATAGAATTTTCCATTAAAAGAGGTTTTAAACTCAAATATTCTGCTAAATATTATCCTCAAGGAAATGGTTTAGCAGAATAAAAAAATAAAAACCTTATTAGAATCATTAAATGAAATGTTGACCAGAATCAAAGAAATTGGCACAAATCATTAACAGTTTCTCTCTGGGCAGATTGAATAACTCAAAAGGCCTCCATTGGCACTTCTCCATTTAATCTTCTTTATGGGAAAGAAGTTGTCCTTCCTACTAATGTAGTTATTCCTTCTCTTTCCTTGGTCCAATTTATTGATGAATCACCCTCTTCTTATTTGCAAGTAAGACAAATCCAAATCCTTAAACTTGAAGAGGAAAGAGAAAAATCTAAAGTTACTCATGCACATCATCAACATTTAGTTAAAGCTTCATTTGATACAACTTTTGTCACTCCAAAAACATTTCAAATTGGTGATCTGGTACTAAAATGGGATAATGCACATGAGGAAAAAGGTAAACATACCAAATTCCAAAGACTGTGGCTTGGACCATTTCAAATCATAGAAGAAATAGGCCCATCAACATTTTTAGTGCAAGATCTATCAGGAAAAAGAGATTATTTGACTGTTGATGGGAAATTTTTAAAGAAATATTTTTCATAGGAGGTAAACCGTTCTATTCCCTGTAAATTATTGTATTTTCTTTTCTTAGGAAAATAAAAGTTGAATAATATTTATTTTTGGCTTTTCAAATAAAATATCAGAAAAACTTTTTGATTTATCGCTTCTATAAATAAGAATTGTTACGGAAATAATTGTAAAATTGGAATCTCTTATAGATTTTATTTCACTGAAAATTTTGATTTCACTGAAGTTATTTATTCTTTGATTAACTCTCACTTTTGTAGAGTATGGTCACTCTACTATCAGTCAAGAAAAGAAACTTTGAAATAGTAAAGACTCTTTACAGATAAGCAATCTTAAACTCTAAAATTATCATCCAGAATCCTCAAAAGGGCCAATGATTAACCCCATCCGACAAACTTTTCAATTTTCAAGATGTAATTCAAAAAAAATATGCTAAATCTTAGAAGATAATAAGTCTCATCACGAGCTTGTTTAACATGTTCATAGGAAAATAGTTAAACTGGCATTACCAATATTGCCTACCAAAACAGGGAAATGACTTGAGATTATAACAAAAGCCAAGGGGTCTCATCAAGAGCCAACTTGATCAGTTTAGTTACCACTAGTGAATGGCATTGTAAATATTTGGTTACCAAGCCAAGGAAATGGCTTTTAAGTGATAATATATATATATATATATATATATATATATATATATATTTAACAAAAAAAAAAAACAAGTTTCCAAAGAGATAAAGTATATAACATTGAACTTATTTTTGAAGATTGTAATAGTAGCTGTATGGGACAATGAATCATTGTTGGTTAAAAGGTAACCCTGCCGAGGCTATAAATTCCTACTGGTATCAGAGGCTCTACCTGTGATAAATGAGTATATATATATATAAAGCTAATCTGAATGAGCCACCTACTTTATCTTTTTAAACTTAGTAAAGATAGATATAGGCACTCATATTTTCATTTTAAAGAGGAAATATTATGAATTATAATCAAGTGAGATTTTATTACTTAGTGAAATATTATTTGTATTGAAATTCATTCCCGCGACTATTTTTATTTTGAAAAGTTTTAGAAATTTCAAAAAACAGATCAGAGATATCTGGTTCACCCAAGTGAATCGTAAATCGTTGTACTATACAACACCCCCCATTTATTTTAATAAGAAATGGGAACCCTGTAAAAAAACAAATAGAGTTTAAGAAACATTTTTTTGTCTAACATCAAGTTTTAAACTTTAGGAATAAAGGGCATGTTCCTTTCGCTTTGATTTCATTGCGCTTAGTGCAAATCGCAAAGCTAACAAGTTGACAAAAGTTCAAACACATATAAAAATTTTGAATTGCGATAAGTGCTCCAACCTTTTTGAAATTATATGAAATTCCCCGTTGAAAAACTTAAAAAAATCCTTAAAGTTATAAATCGTGTTGCGCCTCCTTAAAATACAAACTTATATCATTTCAAAAGGAATTGTGATGAGTCGGACCTGACATGATAATAAATGAAAAATTAAATGTATCCGCAAAATCCGATAAAGCACAATACTTTGAATTTTTAGCACATATCGCATTCCTCAACATCAAACCAAATGAAAAGTTATATCCATTGTCATAAAGTGCGATGTGTGACTTGCACAGATCGCATTTTGCATACACTTGCGGTGAAAACATATAGTATTGATATCTGTAAAAGTTGTGATTTGTGCTATAACATTTATTACTAAAGCACTTGAAGTGATCCTTAATCAATAGATCTATTAATAATATCTAATAATTTATATCGTTGGATGGGACATATTGTGTAAGGCATGTAAGATATTTGATGAACGATTAAAGGGTTATTAACGAAATTCAATGGGTATAGGGTTCAAAAATATCGATATCTTTCTTAAAGCATGTTTAAATTAAAGCGTCGTATTTTTTATTTATGTTGATTTAACTCTATTCTATGTCCTTTTCTCTCCTCATCTCAAATATAAATTTACTTCTCTTTATTGAATTCAGGAAACCACCTAAGAAAGATATATCAATAGAAATGACAAAGAAAGGCAAATTAGTTTCCCAAGCATCAACTTCTGAAGTTACAAACATGCCTCTGTTATTTTCAAACACTACGTGCAATAAGGACAGTGGAATTTCTTCATGGGAAGCCATGTATAATATGTTTGAAGAATAACATCGAAAAGCACTAAAGAAAATAGCAACGGCAGATAAGGTTGTTTCATCAGAACCTTCTTACTTCGAAGTTGCATTTTAATTTCTACATAGGATAGATGCAAGGAAAAATATCTTACCATACACTAATATGGTAAAATGGGTCATCGAAAATCTCAATATTGCAGACAAGACATTCAAGAATTCTAAATTGGAGAACATGGGTTCATTCACCGCTAAGGATTTGCGAACAATGTATCATTTTCCTACACCACAAAAAACTTATGATAAATCTTTCCTAGAAAGCTTTACAAAAAAAATAATCAAGACCTAATGAAGGTGGTGAAAGGATGGAAGGAAGATCAAGGAAAGGTAAAGCTGGACAAACTCGGTATGTATCCAATAGCGCAATTTCCTTCACCTTACTGTTTTGTAGCAGGAATGTTGTGTAGATTATTTTCTAGACGTGATACCACTAAATTTTCCATTGAATGGGTTCCTTTAATTGACGTAGTCATCAATTCTACTATCATGAATTGGGAAAACATTTTAGCTGATAATTTGGTCAAAACCATTATGGATTACAGAACAAATAGAGTATTTTCTACTAGAACAATTCCTCCTTTTTACATGAGCACATATATCTTGGATGTTATATGTTTCTGCTCGAAATTTCCTATTATGGGTTGGAAATGGACTAGCCAAGGCCCTAACCCTATTCATATTTATCATAAAGCCCTGTGGGAGTCTAAATTTCATTTCCATTTCTACAAGATTTGTCATGGAGTTATGTTTCTCATTCATCAAACAATTTTTAATGAGAGATCTCCTAGAATTTATAAAGAAGACAGTGCAAATATTTTACATGTGGCTAGATGGTTTAGAGAGAAAAATTTTACTTATGTAAGATTTTTTGGGAGTCTTTCTTCCCCTCATGTTCTACCCTACTATGTTCCAAATAAACTCTTGGCTAGATAAATTGCATATCAAACTCTTGTAAACGATATAACCAAGTAGCTCAAATATTCTAAGAAAGCCATCTGGCCTACATTCCCATTACAGTGTGGTATATTTTCCCTTTTTGACATAGGTCATGCAGTGAAATAAATTCCAAACATTACTTCATTGAATCTGGCTTTAATTCTAGGGAAACAGTATGATCCTAATGATGTGGTGCAAAGTTTTATCCCTAATCATAAACTCATACCTTTCATGAATGAAAAGGATATGTTTGATGATTTATTTGAACGGGTAGAAAAATTTGTAGATGTTTTAAAAATTGCATCTAAAAATCTCAGTGTAGAAGAATTTAAAGCTTTTCATGAATATAGAAACAAGATATTAGAAACAATCCCATTGGACTTGTTACTAATGGAATATGTCAGAAGGCCAACTCCCAGCATAAGTTTAGAGGATGAAGCAAAGAGATGTCAGAAGATGAGTCACAAGAAAAATCAATTCGAGATTCAAAGCATTCACAACACTAGTATTAGAGTTCAGATCATTTTGATAATGAATCTAAAAGAAAAAATGAAAGCTCTAAGAAGATAATTGAAGACGTAATTAAAGGCATTGATATGAAAATTGAGGAAGAAACTGGTGAATCTAGACTATTAGAAGCATCTTAAAAATAAGTTTAGCATGTTCAAACTACACCTGAACAAACAATAAAATCTCAAGCAGGTCATTTAGGCACAGAATGGACAAAGACACCACTCAATCCTAATTCAAAAGAATCAATAAGTTTTCAAACTCCTGAGAAAACTCAGAAACTAGCAGAAACAACAATGGCACTTCAGCAGATACCAGAGGTTCGAGAACAGGAGATCATCCCGACCTAACCAACAGAAGAAATAATTTTAATTATTGAGGAAATACCTCCACTAGATGTTTTCTACAGCCCAAATCACAAAGTTGTAGTGAAGAGGAGGAAAAGAAGAAGAGTTGATGAAACAATGACAACTCTCAATAATGAATCTGTAGATGTTGTCTGGATAGACACTTTTTCCAATCCTACATAACATCTTACGAAACTGTCACAGTTTGCAAGTGCGTATGCAACTACCACAATTGATATAGCAGTACAAGTGCAACTTCTGCTCAAAAAAAAAAAAAAGATAAAGTTTAAGAATTGGAAATACAACTGGAACAACAAAACCTTGATGCCAATAAGCAAGTTGAGATGAAAATGACACAATTCTAGAAATACTTTGAAATACTAAAGTTGCAACACCAAGTACAAATTACTGATAAGGATACACAGATAGAGGCAGTAATGGATAAGCTTAAAATCTAGCCTCAAACATGACATTTTATAAAAGAATCACTTGAATGGAATGCAAAATTGAAGCAGCAACAAGAGACTTCTTGTCAGCAAATATCAGTTACCAATTCGTATTCTGAAACAAGTAAAATTTTGATTCAAAAAGTGGCGAAAAGAAGACTGGAATGTGAAAATATTCAAAAGAAAATTTCTGAATTCATCCTATGGCAAGAATCTGATATAGGAAATAAAGTTGATCTCTCGAAAATTGATAAGTTTCATAAATATATTTTATTTAAATACTGGGAAATACAGTTGAGATAGGCAGATAAGGCAACATCAAAGGCATCAAACTTAGGGAATGAGATTGTCGAGTCAGTTAATGGCTAGCTTCTGAACGCTAAACCTATTAAAGAATATACAGCCGAAGTGATCCCAGAGCTCAAACTATTGGAAACATAGTGGAACGAAAGCATAGAGACACAGGAAAAATATATTAAGAAGATAACCAAGTTAGATCAAGAAAATTACTGGAAATTTCTGATCAAACCACATCACCAGTGCATGACTCTACAATCCTTAACTGATTCCACTAGGAAAATGTTTCCAGCACTTTCAAATTTCGTGTTTAAAGGCTAAGTTAGATCCAGGATCACACAACCAACTCAATTGAAGCTGATGGTGGATATTTTCCACCTCAGAGAACAAATGACAAAGGAAGATCAACCCACTTAAGAAATATTGTTATCTTTATTTCTAGATTGTAGTTTAGTTTACTTATTATGAGGAAGGTTGTTTGAAACCTCCTCAAATTTCTATGTAATAATCTATTTTTGACTTATTTGGTTTAGTATTTAAACCCTTATCATGAATTTACAGAAGGGTCCAGAAATTTGTCAAAAAACATTTGCAAAGGAATGCACTTATGTATTTTTGTGAATGCCTTGATGAATTAATGGAACAAAGTTTATTTTCTTTTGATATTGAAGTTGTTTAACTGAAGTTGCACTTTTTTACTCATTGAATTTCTTTGACGTGAAGAGGAGCATATATTGTTGTTGATTTGAATGCGTATAACCTCGCATATATGGTATTTATATAAATTATTTTAGGTTTTACTTCTTGAATTGACAACCATCTTTTATCTGTATTATATATGAATTTTTTTATTATAGGTAAATGTTAAATGAAATTTTGTACTGATGTTTATTTATGGTTACTTATCTCATATATGATCAAACTTATGAATGCGATATATATCTCACAATTATTTTGATTAAACTACTTTGTTAAAATAATTATTTTTACATAATTTTCATCTCTTTCAACTATTGAATAATCTTCATTTCCAATTGTTGAAAGATATCCTTCTAGATCGCATTAAAGAATTAATACTCTTGGGTATATAGTAGAATAGATATTTAGTCACTACATATGATAGATTAAATTATTATTCCATTTGAATGTTATAAACAAACATACCCTCATTATCCTTATCGAGAAATTGGTCCCTTTATCCCCAGTCGGAACCACTACACCAAATGGAAAAGGATTTCTCTAAGGTCCGGACTGGATGTTTTTCCTGCATGTTGTTGCAATAGAATTCTGAGGCTTCAACACTATCCAGCATTCAAAATATCAAACAAATTTTACTCATTTAAGCTTATATATCTAGCCTAAAATCTTATGATACTCATCCATTCATTTGACTAGAAAGCGACATAGAGAGATCCCTATCTGGTCAAGGTAGGGCTACCTACCTGACCTAAAGTTTGGTTTTTGGTTACCTTTCTCTAATCCTACTATAAGCCTTAGGAAGTTGGGGAGAGTGATAACATTCTTGGCGCCGTTTCTGGGGAGCGATTGCTAAACATTCCCTTGGAGTATTTCTTTAATCCTTTGAAAGTTAGACTTGTAGGTGAAAAGCTCTAACATTCAAAATATGTTGAATTTTAAAAATTGAGCCAAAGTCTAAAATTCCTATCATAAACGAGCACCTAAAATACATACCAGGTCAAATCCAGACCCAAATTCCTCACCAATTGTGTATGACCCTGAGATCATTTTTAGAAAACATAAAACCAAGTCTCATAAGGTTGGAAGATTTGTTCGTCCACTTGTCAAATCAAATTCTCTTCCTACGAGATTTGTTTTAGAAGATTTGGTCTATAGTCCAAAATCTGAAAAATATTTGTTCAGAACTAAGTCTGAAACTTTTCTTTTTGAAGCCACCTTTGATCCTTTCGATTTCGATTCCTTTGCACCATTTTCTGAATATTTTGAGTCACAAATCGATAGTAATGTCTGTTCTATTTTTCATAAACTCAAGGGTTTGGTAGACATATTTCAAGAAACTTCATAGAAGGCCTATTTTCAGTATCAGCAGCAAAATTTTGCTCCATATTTCATCTCACCTTCTTACATAGCTACATCATCAATCCCTCCTTTCATTCCATCATTACATCTGTAATTTTTCACTCCATCTTCACCTTCACCACCTCCTCCATTAGTCGTGGCCATATTTTCTCCGCTAATTCTACCGCTTCAGCTCACTCCACTACCTCAGAATTATGGTTAGAGGCTTCCTCTTTTTGATGGAACATCATAGGTTACAGCCTATTAGCATGTTTCTAAAGTGATTGACTTCATAGATCTTGAAGAGATCCACAATGACGATGCCAAGATGTGCATTATTGCATAGAGAGGTAAAGAAATGGATTCACTCACTTACAGTTGGTTCAATAGGTACCTCATAGTAGTTGATTGATTTTTTTATGGTGAAATGGGAAGAGCATAAAAATTCATTTCAGATCCTAGCTGACTATAATGTCTTAAAAAGGAATCTCAATGAGTATGTCCAAGACTTTACAACTAGATTCAAAAAAATATATGATTTAATTCCAGAGAATATTAATCCTTATACAGGCCCTTCTTTACTTCATTATCCTGATGGTTTTGATCCTGACATGGCCTATCAGTTGAGGGAAAGAAACCCATCAACTCTTAAAGAAATGGAGTGAAACGCAGTGAGCTTGGAAGCCAATTTGATCATCAATACGTCTAAAATCAAGACAGAAAAAATAGTCACTATCAAAGAAGAAACATACACTTAATTTGAAGGAAAATTAGATTCCTTGATCAAGACCATGGAGAAGATGATGGATAAATTTCCATTTTTGATCAACAAGCTGAACCCTCCATTAGAAATCCCAATTTCAGGGGTCAAAATCAACAACCACAATAGAGGATCAAGAAAAGGGAACAGAGGGGTTAGGATCCATAAAGTCGGCAGAAAATTTGCACTCCATTTCAGTAGAATTATACTGAAGGCCCTGATGAATATGATGAAGAAGAAATTTCTAGCGAGAACCATTTATTTAAAGAAAATAAGCAGTCAATTTTCCTCACTGAAGAATATCAATTTTCTGAAGAAATTTGTGCACTTGATGATTAGAAATTTTTATTTTCAAATGATGAAATATTATCAATACGCACAGAATATTATCAGAGGGGATATCAGAATTCTCTTTCTCAAGTGAAAATACAATATGGCTTGAGGAATAGGAATTTTCCTATAACCTCTAATCAGAAGAAAAAAAAAATAGAACGCTCAAGTATATGCTCACCCCAAAGAAGTTGTTGCCCTGAATATAAGTAAAGACAAGGGACCTGCTATTCCTAATCATGTTAAAGGAAGCGAATATTCTTCCAGTGTTCAAAGGAAAGATAAAGAAGTCCAAGAAGCAGGATAGAAGAAATAATATTCACACAAAGATCAGCCTGATAAAGAAGATGCATCATTGAAATAGGTAGAAAAACATTCTACTCTTTTTTCTCTTGAAAATGAAATTGCCAAGTTTAAATTATCCATTCCTCTAACTAAAATAGTTAACAATGATCAGTAAAAAGTTCAATTTGCTAAGTTTAGTAGATTTTATCAAATTTCCGATATGGTTAATGTGAGTGAAAATCATCCTAAGCTTGTTTTTGGTCCTGTTGTTCGATGGAAATTTAGAAGATAGTGAAGTCCCTCCATTTTACCTAAGCCTCAAAATCCATGAATTCATTATTCATAATTACATGCTTAATTATAGAGCCTCTCATAACCTCATTCTCAAGGCCATTATGGAGAGATTAGTACTAGACATCACAAGAACTTATCATGATATTTACTCATTTGATTTAGGGAGGGTGAAATGTCTTGGCCTCATCAAGGACCTATTGGTGTCATTAGAGAAAATCCCAGCCAATAATGTCCTCGTGGACGTTTTTGTGGCTGATATCCTTCCCATATATGGAATGATACTTTCTCATTGATGGGGAGCGAAGCTTAGAGGTACCTTACAGCTTGATTTTTCTTATGCTACCATTCCCGTTTTTGGACATCTTAGGAAACTATACCCGGAAATTAAGATGAAGTACATAATTAGGAGCCAAGAAAAACAAAATAACCATCCTATACATGATGTTCATACAGATTTAGAGTCCTTTATATTATTCAATGATGAATGTTCAGCATCTTCTGAAGATTCGATCGAAGAAATTGCAGAAAATTTTGTTTTAGAATTGGCAAATGCAGAAATTTGTAAAAAAGTGCCAAATGGTTTGGAGATGAATGTATCACCTAAAAAAAGTGAAGAAACAATGAAATAATTAATTTTTTTTGGTACAACAGAGGTCTCTCAAACAACAAGCAAAGTCCAGCCATCTGATTTGCATTTTCCGTATGAGGAAAGTAGTCTGTGGACTATGGACTTCGATGGAGCTTTGGGAAAAGAAGGGGCTGGAATTGGAGTGTGGATTCACAGCCCTATAAATCAGTCATTAAACATCCCTCCCAATGTTCGAATGTCCTCCTACAATTTGGCCTTTGAATGTTCAAACAATGAAGCTGAGTAAGAGGCTTTAATAGCCGGTCTGAAAATTATTAAGAAGATGGGTGCAAAGAATATTTTTGTATATGGTGACTCCAAGTTAGTGATAAAGAAATTCAAATGGGAATACTAGGCCAAGCATCCAAGGATGCAAGATTGCCGAAATGCAGTGCTAGACATCCTCAAGACATTTACATAGTACAATTTATCTTTGATTCCAAGAGACAACAATGTTATTGTTAATTCTCTAGCTACTTTGGGCAACATGTTCAAAATTCCCTTGTTTCTTAATCAGAAATATCAGATAAATGTAAAACACTGCCCTGTTGTCATAGATAATGTTTAGTATTGTAAATTCTTTCAAGATGATAAAAAGATCAGCAACTTCATGCAGACAGAAGAATAGTTCGTAAATTCTCAAATGGACAATCAGTGCTATGAAGATGACCAAGAAATCCATGTAGCAGAGATGCAAGTGCTTCAGCTGAAAGATAACTCCATTCCAAAATGTTTGGTACCTTTGGAATATTTTTTTGATCAAGATGATGTTGCACGCAAACCGACCATGTTACTAACAGAAGTGGGAATGGAATATCTCAATCTTGGCACTCTGAAAAAGCTAAAAATTGTGAAAATTTCTAAATATTTGAGTGCAGAAATGAAAGGTAAATATGAAGTGCTAGTGTCTCAATTTTCTGATGTATTTTCTTGGGAATATGTTGATCTTAAAGTCTGTGATAAGAGCATAATTCAACATACCATTCCCTTGAAACCGAATCAGAAACCTTTCTGTCAGAAGCTACGAAGAATGAATCCTAAGTTGTTGCCCACTATCAAGAATAAGGTAAATAAATTATTCATTGCTGGTATCATTGTGCCTCTTCGCTTTACAATTTGGATGTCTAATAAGATAGGAGAGATTCGCTTGTGTATTGATTTCATAAATCTGAAAAAAATGTCATTGAAGGAAAATTACCCACTATTCAAGATGGACCGTATTCTGCAAAGGGTAGTTGGATCTTCTAGACTTTCATTGTTGGATGGATACTCCGATTATAATCAAATTCTTGTTCACCTAGATGATCAAGAGAAGACAGCCTTCACAACACTTTGGGGTACCTTCATGTACGCAAAAATTCCTTTCGGATTGAAGAATGCAAGGGATACTTTTCAACGAGCAATTTACATTGCTTTCGCTAATGGAAAGGACGTATTTTTGGTCATTTATCTTGACGATATCACTATTTTTTCTAGAAAAGATGAGCAGCACTTGAACACAGTCTTCCAGAGATGTAGAAAGGTTGGCATATTGGTGAACCCAAAGAATAATCTTTTCTCTATGGAGGAAGGTAAATTTTTGGGTCATGTCATATCAAAATATGGAATTAGGATAGATCCTTCAAGAATTGAAGCAATTAAAACTTTGGACTATCCTAGGAGAAAAAAAGGAAATTCAGTCATTCAATGGAAAAATCAATTTTTTTAGAAGGTTTGTTCCCAATCTTGTTGAAAATTTAAGGCAGATTAATGACATGTTGAAGAAATATAGTGAAGTAAAATGGACTGAAGAGGTGAAAAAATCATTCAATCAAGTCAAGTTGGCTTTGTCTCATGCTTCTATCCTCATTAGTCTGAATTATACACTTGATTTTATCATTTTTTCATTTTCCTCGGAGCATACTCTTGTTGTTGTCCTCATGCAAAAGAAAAATTAGAACACAGAGTAGCCCATTGCCTTCTTTAGTAAAACCATAAGAGACGTAGCCTTGAAATATAACATCGTCGAGAAACAGGCCTTGGCATTAGTTAAAGCATTGAAGGACTTCCAGGTCTACATTTTACATTCTCATGTCATTGCATATGTTCCAAGTGCTATTGTCAAATATGTGCTTACACAGAATGATCTTGAAAGGCAGTGAGGTAAATGGATTTCTTCCATGTTAGAATATGAATTAGACATCAAGCCCACAAATCTAATCAAAGGACAGGTCTTGGTGAAGCTCATGGAAGATTCAAATCTTCATGCTTTAGAAATCAATTTAATTGTTGCATTATCTGAAGAACAAGATGTTGAAACTGAGGTAGCTGAAATTTTCTCTTTATAGCCTTGGTATGCTGATATAGTACATGTTTTGCAACATTTGAATCCTACTCTCGGCTTTCCAAGTAGTAAGGATAGATATTTAAAGTTAAAAGATCTTAAGTACTGCATTCTTAATGGTGTCTTATATTGGAAAGTTCCGGGTGGATTATTGTTGAATTGTTTGGTTGAAGGATAAGTTGAAAAAGTCATGACAGATTTTCATAAAGGTGACTATGGTGGTCATCTTTATTGGAAGACTACAGCTAATAACATCTACAGGGCAGGCTTCTATTGACCAAGATTATTTTCTGATGTTTACAAAATAGTCATGAGTTGTCATGAATGTCAAATATTTCAAGGAAAGAGAAAGCTCTTGCCTTTACCTCTAAAACTAATTGAAGTGCAAGCACCATTCCAGCAATCAAGACTTGACTTCATTGGCGATATTCATCCTCCATCGTCAGCTTAGCACAAATGGATACTCACTGCCACATATTATTTCACCAAATGGATTGAAGCCATCCCCATGAGGAAAGTTACCGATACTATTATCATTCAACTTCTTGAGAACAATATTCTATCTCATTTTGGTTATCCACACAAGATCATCACTAACAATGCAGTTGCCTTCAATTCTAAGAAGATGATTGACTTTTGTGACAAGTATGACATTAGGATTTTTCATTCAACCGCATATTATCCTCAGGGCAATGGGCTTGTTGAATCATCAAATAAATATTTGGTGAACATAATCAAAAATATGTTGCAAGAAAACAAGAGGAATTGGCACAAGAAACTCACCAATTCTCTATGGGTGGATAAAGTTAGCACCAAGAGATCAATCAACATGTCACCTTTCCAGCTCATCTATGGTGTTGACACAGTGTTTCCTTCTTCTCTAGATGTACCGGTGATGAAAATTCTACAAGAGATTGACAGTGAACCTAATGACATTCAGCGAAGAATCAGCCAAATGATCCATCTACAGAAATACAAAGAAAAAATTCTTAACAATACTTCAAAGCTTCATGAGAAAATTAAAAATATTTTTGATAAGAAGACCAAAGAAGATGATTTCAAGCTTGGGGATTTTTTTATTCACTGAAATGCCCGGAATGAAGACAAGAGTAAGCATGGGAAGTTCAACAATCTAGGGAAAGGACCTTACAATATCACTGCATTGATAGGAAACAAATAATTTCTACTAGAGGATCTTGAAGGGAAAGAAGTGTTGGGAGGACCAATCAATGGTAGGTTCCTCAAACACTATCTATCTTGATCATTGAAGAAGAAGTTCATTGTCATTGTAAATATCATTTTAAATTTGTTGTCCCAGCAAATCAGGAATTTTTTATAGAAGTTTGAAGCCCGAGGAGAAGGCCATGTGACTTATACAAACAGATCATGTTTTCTTTCAAAAATTTAAAAGGTTTCAGTCAGTTCTCAAGTCAGATTCAAGTCAGTTGTTTTTAACCGAAGTTTCCAGTTTGTTCAATTTTTTCAAAGTTCAGTCTAACTCCATTTCCCAATGGTAAGGCTACCTAATATATGGTGTTATTGACACCTCCTAAAGGATTTTCCATCCCCAAATGGAGCCAATGTTACACCAGTTATGTCAGTGATAAAATGACTCTTTCAGTGGTTTTCCAAAAACTCATAGGTCAATATTTTTTTACTTTTTTGAACATGTTCTCATAAAATAATTTTGGCCATTGAAGAAGTATAAATCATGTATTTTTCTCCCTCATTTCATTTATCATCACCATTTTCAAGTTCATCCCCATCATTAGTTTCAAGGTCACCATCTCCATCATCATCATTCAAAAGTTCTAGGGTTATGTCATCTCATTTCATTTAGGTCAAGTCTAGGTTCAGTCCTGCCTTTGGAAAATTCTTCAAATTTTCACTGAACATAAGGCAGTAATCCTCCATCTAATCCATGAAACCCTAATGAAGGAGAAAGACAGTTTATGCAATTCAAATAAAGCCATCTTTCTTATTTCATATGGCTCAAATTTCAAGAAAAGTTTTAAACATCTCATCTTTGTCTCATTATTTCATGAAAATCAAAGAACTTTGTCTCATTGTCTCTTTTAAAGGACAAAAAATTCATCATCCATTGTGTTGAATCCCCAAAAATCGGGTCTTACAACAAGGGGGATACCCACCCGGTCCAGACCTTGGTTAGCAGCTCCTTTTCCGTTTGGTGTAATGGGTCTGTTGGGATAATGGGACGATTCCAACGATTTCCTAATATGTGTGTGTTGAGAATATATATTTCCTTTCTAAAAAAGGTTCCTAAGTGAAATACTTTATTCTATTTCTAATCCTAATCATATGCACAAATTGTATTCTAATTTAAACGAGAAAAATTAATTCTAAACTAACTTCGGGATGTAATCTTTCTTTTGTCGTCTAAAAATGATTCATAGATTTCGAATAACAATTGATAATAAAGATCATTCAACTATTATAAGAAAAGAATTCAATAAAGATAAACCATTTCATATAAAAATTTAGATGAAACAGTTGTGAAAAACATATCGCATAATAAGTTATTCATACATTAAGCGTAAATAAATAGCTATCACCGTACAAAAGTGCCAAATGATAACTTAAGCATTCAAACGTCAATATCTGGTTCTACTCATGAGCTAGAAGCAATAATGATTTGTCTCTTCTTAATTCAACATCTACTAAGAGTACAGAAATGCAACATCAGTAGCAGATATTAGACACAGATATCAATAAATCTCATTCCATTCATTCATCAAAACCTCCTCTGAGGGTGCAGAAGTGCATGTTCTAAGGACAAGTTTTTGACAAATTTCAGGACCCTTCTCTAAATGCATGAGAAGGGTTTAAATACTACTAACTAAATCTAAAAATAGTTTATTACAAAAATTTAGGATTCGGTTTAAATGACCATCCTTTTTCTAGGCAAAAAATAAGTAAAATTAACACTAAATCTAAAATTAAAAACTATCAACTAACTACTTATGAATCTGATCTTTGAATTTGCAAGCATCCAACATTCATTTGAGAAGAGGAGGCTAGCCGACTTCAGATTTTAACTGTCCCGAAAAAACAGAATCAGCAAGTGTTGGTGCGATCTTCTCAGCAGAACTAATGATGCAATTAAGAGCACTGCATTGACTATGTGGTTTTACCAGACATGTCCAGTAAGAATCCCAATTTAATTTTGTCAATCCTTGAATTGATTTTTCCTTTTCTTCAACTTTCTGTTTCCACTCTATTTGCAATTGTTGTGCTTGTGGTAGGTATCCTATAATAGTTTCTGAAATCAAATTAACCTTGTGCAAATTTTCATTTACACAATCAGTAATATTACTTGCTGATGTAGCTGCTTCCTCTGCTGCTTTTTCTGCTTCTCTGATCTGTGCATCTCAATTATTGAAGAGAATTTATTTATGACTGTCATTGATGATTGGTGCTCCTACTCTTTTTCCTTCCTCTATCTTTTGCCATGCCAAATAATTAGTAACTCTTTCATTAGTTAAATCATAATCATGTCGTAATTCTACGACATAATTAGTGATTTTATCACTTTCTTGACAAAAAGAGTTCCATTGTGAGATTTTTTGGCATAATATATCTTGTTGTTGCAGTAGTTGATTATTCAAAGAAATAGACTCTGAGATAAACTCCGTAAGCTTGGGGTCATATTTATGCATCTCTTGGATAATCTGTATTTGTTTCTCTTTTTCGGCCAAAATTATCTGATATCTGATTTGCATTTGTTGAAACTCTTGCTGTAACTTTTCCAGTTTTATCTGTGCTTCACTGTTAGCATGAGCTTGTTGCAATTGTTGTTGCAGAACTTGTATTTGATCTTATTTTTCATTTAATAATAGTCGTACCTCAGATGTTGTGTCAATAGTTGCGGAGGCATAAGCTCCTGTAATCTGAGATAATTTAGTAAGATTTTCAGTTGGATCCGTAGTAGGATCTTTCCATAAAACATCCAATTGTTCTGCATCAGTAGAGAGCACACTTTCTAATTTCCTCTTCTTTCTTTGCTTCCTTACTACTGCTTTATCTTGTGGACTATAGAAAATATCCAGAGGAGGAATTTCTTCTATTTTAAGTACAAGCTCAGAGGAGGGAGTAATGGGTATATGTTCTATTTCTGTGACATTGCCACTTATTCCTATGATTAAACCTTTTGTTGTCTGTACAGGAGTTTTTATGTTCTGTCCTTCAACATTAATCAAATCATTAAATGTTTCCCATTCTTTATCTAACTGAGTGCTGACGGATGGTTGTTGTACATTGAGAGGCGTAAGGTTCAACTGTGGAGTGGTTTAAGTCTATTGTTGTGAAAGCTCTTTTGATTGAGCTGTATCCTTCACTGAGCCTTCAATTTTATCCTGATCATTATCAGACTTTTTAGACCGTTCAGAAGTTTCTTTCCAGACTTTGACTTAGACCTTTCTGTTTCTGAGCTGCCACTGAGACTAACACTAGGGGTTGGTTCCCTTCCGAGTTCCAATCGCAAATTATCCAAAGGGATAGTGGTTAATATTCTTTCTCTGTACATTTTAAATTCTTGAAATTCTTCTGGGGAAAACCGTGTTTGAGCTAAATGCAAAATTTCTTTAAATGAACATTTTTCTTGAAACATATCATCAAAAATATCTTCTTCTCCAGAAAATACTCTTACTTTGACTGCAGTGGTGAAATCCTTGACAACATCATATGGATCAAATAGCCTTCTCGGAAACTTAAACAATTTTAAACATGTAATATTGTTTACTTCCTTAAACGCATGACCAACATCAAATAATGAAAATGCTCCGCAGGATACAGGAAATTGTGGCCAGATGGCCTTCTTTTTATCCTTTAATTCTTTTGTCAAACCTCCCTCTCCACAGGTTTGATATGCAATTTCCAGAGCTATGAGTTTATCTGGAACATACAAGGGTAAAACATGAAGAGAAGAAAAGCTACCAAAAACCCTCACATAGGTAAACAATTCTTCTCCAAACCATCTTGCGACAGGGAGAATGTCTACTTCTGCTTCAGGGGAGAACCTTGGAGCATCTTTATTATACAACACTCTGTACAGAGGCAACATTATGCCATGGAAAATTTTGTAAAAATGAGGAATGAATTTTGATTCCCACAATTCTTTGTGATAAACGTGAATGGGTAGGGGATCCTGAATTGTCCATTGCCAACCCATTAAAGGGAACTTAGAAACAAAGCAGATTGAATCCATAACAGAGGCAGACAGATAAAAAGGAAGACAAATCCTCTGAGAGACAGTCCGTTTAGACCGGTAATTGAAAATAGTCGTGGCTAAGTTATCAGACAATATTTTAGCCCAGTCCACAATGGTAGCGTTAACAACAACATTCAATAAGGGAAGCCATTCAGGCAAAAAATTATTAACGTCAGGCTTTCCAAAAAGCCTACATAGCATAGCAGAAGCAAAACAATATAGAGAAGTGAGTGAACTAGTACTGTACATACCGTGTTTATCTTTCTTCAGTGGTTCATCTCTTCTGGACCATTCCTTGGTGCATTCCGCCAAATTTGCATTTTCCTTGGCAAATTTCTCCATAAATTGTTTGTTGTAAGTTGCCTGAGGCTCCGGAAAATGATACATAAGCCTCAAATCTTCTGGAGTAAATGACCCGATGAGCTCTTGACCTTGAGTTCTAAACTGCCTATCCGTAATATCAGTGCTATCCAGCACCCATTTTACCATGTCTGTATATGGAATAATTCTAGGTCTTGCTGCTATCCGGTGCAAAAATGAACAAGCCAAATCTGTAAGAGATGCTTCAGAAGAATTACTTGAACCTGCAGTAGCCGCAACATCCATTACTCTTGGGTTTTCTTCTTTCTTTCCCATAATACTCTATATATCGCTTTGTATAATCTCCTGTTCTTCGCGCCTGTGGTTTTCCGAATTAAGTGAGAATAATGATATGAGAAAGGTTATGGGATAGTTTTAAATGCTGAAGGCGTATGAAATATATTATTTTAATGTTAAATAACCTTTCAATCAAAACAAAATCCTTTTCATTAATAATTGACAATCCATTCATTAATTTGACATCAAAGCGCATAACGGATATCGATTTATGGAAATATTTTCTTCGTACAACGAGCTTTAAGAATCTGTGATAATGCAATCTGCGATTTTCTTTGCAATATCGCAAATCGCAACTTTCGCAAATCGCAATCATCGCAAAATCACAACTATTGCAAATTGCAACCTCGTAACATCGCAATATCGCGAAATCGCAATATCGCAAAAATATAACATAAGAAACATATCCGTTAATATATTCTCTGCGATATGCGATAACTGTTGTCGCACAACAATGATTTGAAGCATAATATATGAAATGCGATAAATATTTTAATGCATAGTTTTGGATCGCGCTATCGCAATTTAGAAAATTCTACTTGCAAAAGATATCTTTTACTCACTTGCAATGGATGCGATATTTCTTCAAAGAAATATTTTATTCTAATCTATCATAAACTTAAGTTTATTTAAAGATTTTCTAAAGAATTTTCTTAAGTTAATGATAGTAAGTTTTATTGAAAATGAAAAAAAACACCAATAAATTTTTTGGGTTTTTAAACTAAGGGTCCCCACTTTTTTGGTATTATTACTAATACTAAATAAGAAGGATGTTGTTGCTAGCCACAACAATTGGCGATTCACTTGGAAGAACCAGTTATCTCTGCTTTTCTTTTGGATTTTCCAAACTTTTCAAAACAGAAAATTTTCCAGAAAATCAAACTTTATTATAAAAAGACAAAGTACATTATGCTTTAATCTATAGATGATATTTCATTTCTTCTATGTTCAACTTTGACTATTCACTTCCTCAAGCTAGTCTTTGTATCTACATCAGTCATTACTTAGTTTATAAAGATAAAAACAAAAGGCTTCTCTGTAAATCAGTTTTAAATATGCTCATTTTTCATAGGTAGAGCCACTGCTGCCAGCAAGCGTCTATAGCCTCGACAGGGTTACATGTTACCCAGCAATGATCCTGTGTTCCACTTAGAGAAATATACAATTTTCAAAGAGAAATCCATATTCACACTTATTGCTTTTATTTTATTTTTTACCCTTAAAGAACAATGTCTTGGTTTGGTAGCCAATCTATGACAGTGCCATTCACTTGATTTATAACTTTGCTGAACAAGCTGGCTCGTGATGAGACCCCTTGCCTTTTGATTGCAGTAATCTTGAGTCATTGCCCTGTTGTGGTATGCAGTATTGGCAAAGTCAGCAAGCTATAATATCTATGATCATGATAAGCCAGCTCATGATGAGACCTCTTACTCTTTAAGTTAGAAGTGTATCATTGGATTATTCCCTGAACATTGTAATTTTCTAAGTGGGGAGGAAGTCATTGTTTCCTTAAGATAGCTCTGGACGACAATGATAGAGTTTTTTGGAAAGAATTTTTCTACAGAGAATCTTCATTTTGTTATAGATACCTTTCATTGGACTGATATAAAACAATCTTTCACTAAAAGTTTCTTTTCATCAAAATTTTCAAAGTTGAAACTAATATCATTTCTAGATTTAAAGATTTTAACTGTATCTTTGAATAATAATGATCAATATTCTAAAAAGAATTCTATTTATATAAGTGAAGAAATAAAATCTAAAACAAAGAATTTGTATCTTTTTCGTGAATTCCAAATGTAACCGTTAACAACTGGTTTTATTAAAATAAAGAAAACTAATATACAAATTAATAGAAGAATAATATCCTATGGAAAATATTTTTTAAGGATCTGTCCATTAACAGGTAAAGACTATCTTTTTCCTGTTAAATATTGTAACATAAAAGTATATGGACCTAAGATCTCTGCAATTTGGAAAGGACCAAGCCACATTCGTTGAAATTTTGTATGTTTTCCTTTTTCTTCATGAGCCTTGTCCCATTTTAAAACTAGATCTCCTATCTGAAAGTCCTTTCTGGTTATCATGTTTGAATCAAAAGAAGCTTTCACTAAGGCTTGGTGATGAGCATGAGTTACTTTGGCCTTTTCTCATTGTTCTTCTAGCTTAATTATTTCCATCTGCCTTAGTTGTAAGGAAGAAGTTGGTTCTTCATCAATATATTGGAATAAAACTAAAGAAGGGATCGTTAGATGAGTTGGAAGAACCACTTCTCTCCCATAAACTAAATTAAAGGGAGAAGTGCCAAGAGAAACTTTTTGCGTTATTCGATCTGCCCATAAAGCATATATTAAAGATTTATGCCAATTTTTATGATTTTGATCAATGGTTCGCTTAATGATTCTGATTAAGTTTTTATTTGTGGATTCAGCTAACCCATTTCCCTGTGGATAATAATTGGCAGAATATTTAAGTTTAAAACCTCTCTTGAGTGCAAATTCATTCATAGCATTACCAGAAAAATACGATGCATTATCAAACATTAAAGCAGAAGGTAAACCAAACCTGGTGATTATGAACTGATCTATAAACTCAATGATATGCTGAGCATTAGCAGTCTTGAGAGGGACTATTTCTACCCATTTCATAAAATAATCAGTTGCTATAATGATATACCTATGTTTTTTAGAAGATTGAGGAACGATCTCACCTATTATGTCCAATCCCCATTGATCAAAAGGTTGCTCAATGTTGACTGGTTGTAATGGCAATGATGATTTCTTTTGTCTTCCAACCGCAGTTTGAAAAATTTGACATTTTCTTGCGCAGCTATGTGAATCTTTGAATAAAGTGGGCCAGTAATAGCTTGCACGGAGGATTTTACGTGCAGTTGCATCTCCAGCATAATGTCCACCTACTGGCCCATCATGAAGTTCCTGCAAGAATTTCTCAGCTTCACATTTCCCAAGACATCTAAGAAGAACAAAATCATAATTCATCTTAAAAACTACATCATTCACAAGCTGATATTGTTTAGCCTTCAACCTTAAACCCCTTTTCTTGGTGTGATCGAGATTTGGAGGAGCATATCCATTCTTCAGATAAAATATGATATCAGCATATAATGATTCAACATCGTTTAGGATTACCTCATATGTTTGTATCTCTTCAGATGGTTTTTCAGAAATAAGCGATGCTCTAGCTAGTATTTTGCAAAAGCCTTGGCCTCTTACAATACTTGCCGGTTTGATTTCTACATCATATTCTTGTAAGGAAGTAACCCAATTGGCTCTTTTCTCACCCACATCTTTTTGGACTAAAAGATTTCTTACCGCTGAAAATGGTACTATGATTTTTGTATGGGTTTTGAGTAGAAAGGGTCTGAAGTATTTAATTGCTTTGAAAACAACATAAGCTTGTTTCTCCACATCTGAATAATTCAACTCAGCTCCTTGTAAATTTTAACTGAAAAAAGAAATTGGAGCTTCTACTTTGTCTTGATTTGCTTGAGTGAGTATCGCAGCATAAGATTTATCAGAGGCAAATGTATACAAAATAAAAGGATCGGAAAAATTTGGAGTAGCTAAAGATGGAGCATTAATAATTTCTTGTTTGATCAAATTGAATGCCTCATATTCATCTTTGCCCCATTTGAAGTTTGAATTCTTTTTAATCATTGCTTGTAAAGGAGATACAATTCTTGAAAAATTTGGCACAAATCTCTTTACAAAATTAATCTGGCCAAGAAAAGATTGCATAGCTTTCTTGTTGTGAGGTAGGGGTATTTCAGAAATTTCTTTGATTCTATCAGGATCAATATGAATTCCAGATTTTGATACTATGAATCTGAGAAGTTTTCCTTCACTTAATGCAAAAAAATATTTTTTCAGATTAAGTGAAATCCCATACCTTTGACAACGTTGGAAAATTTGCTTCAAATCTCTAAGATGATTGCTTCGTTTTTTGGAATATACAATTATAACATCCAAGTAAATTACTACCGATTTGTTAACTAATCCCTTGAAAGAAATTTCCATGGCTCTCTGAAATGTGGCACCAGCATTGATCAGACCAAAAGGCATCTTTTGATATGCATTAGTGCCCCATTTGGTCTGAATGTAGTTTTCAATTGATCATCAGGATGAACCAATACTTGGTTATAGCCAGAGAAACCATCTAAGAAAGACATTAATTCTGATCTTGCAACTGCCTGTAATATTTTCTCCATAGGAGGCAAAGGAAAATTATCTTTTTGGCAGGCTTTATTAAGATTTCGAAAGTCAATACAAATTCTAATGTCTCTGTTCTTCTTTCTAACAAGAACCATATTGGAAACCCATTTAGAATGTCGGATGGGAAAAATAATCTTGGCTTTCAATAATTTATTGAGTTCAGATTTGATCTGATTTTCTAGATTGGGATGGATCTTTCTCAACTTTTGTTGGACAGGTTTTTCATCATTTATCATTGGGATAGTATGTTGGATGATAGAAGTGTCATAAGTTTTGAGTTCATCGTAGTTCCAAGCAAAGACACTTTTATATTGTTTCAAAAGATGAACATACGCTAATTTTTCTTCAGAAGCTAGGCCAAGGCCTAGGTTGATATTTTGTGGTTTGGCATCAGTTCCTAGATTTACTAGTTCATAATTCAAAGTCGAACTTTGCAGTTTTGAATTGGTAGATTTTTTAAATCGATCTTTCAAATCATAGAGGTCTTCTAACTTGACTACTGACTTCGGCATAGCATTATTGGTGCTATTTTGGAGCAATTGTCTGTCATGTTGGTCTTCATCAATTATTTGATTGGTGTAAGATCCTTCATATGTAAGAAATTTTACAATATCAGGATCATCATTGAAAATCCTCCAATTGGTAACGTTATCAGGAATCAAGGGTCTAAAGATTAATTCGATTGAAAATCGATCAGGACTAAAGTCTTCTACAGGAATGAGCTTGGAAGCTACATTAGCTAGGAGGTCTGAACTAGCATTCTGAATTCTGGGAATTGATGAAATATTAAATGCTATAAAATGTTCAGTCAGATCTTGGACTAAAGATTGATAATGCTTTAAATGACCTGATAAACAATGTATAGTATTGCGTACCTATTTAATTACAATTTTCGAATCTCCGAAGACTTGTAGATATTTGATGTCTAATCCAATTGCTTTATATAATCCTTGGGCTAAAGCCTCGTATTCTACGATGTTATTAGTGCAATCAAACTCAAGTCTACAAGTCATCATAATTTTGTTTCCCTCTGGACTAATCAAAACGCATCCTGCTCCTGCTCCTTCATTAGACTTAGAACCATCAAAAAATAATTTCCAAAATAAAGATTTATTTACAAGAGTATCTACAAAATTAATACATTTAGAACTATCTGTCTGAGAAAAATTTTCTATTTGAGATAAAACAGAATGTTCTAAATAAGGTGAAGTATGAGCATTGAAATTTCCTAAGAAAGAATCAACTGAATAATTGCCAATGATATTATTGTTGTATGCAACTGGTTCATTCTCTCCTTCCAGTTCTTTTACTATGTATTTCTGATGTTTTTCTCGTTCAACCTTTATCTGATTTGGTTTACCATTGTAAGGAAGCCACATATGTGACCAATCAGTTGCAAAATATCCATGAAGTTTTTTCTGACCAATCTCTGCTAAGAATTAAGCCATAAAATTCTGGAATATCTGCAACTAAAATATCAATGACTTGACATACCTTTGGATTAGATGACAGTCTTATGGTAACCTGATTTAATTCGCCAATTACTTTAACTTGCGATCGATCTAGCTGGACTATGCGCACAGCAGATTTTTGTGGTTGAATGTTCAACTTTGCACATATTGATTTTGGTAGAATATTAGATGAAGCTCCAAAATCCACTAAACAATTATGCAAATTTTTATTGAAAACTTCATAAGTAAGAAGAAATGGAGGAGTATGAGAACTTGACCTTCCTCCAATTAAAGCGCTATTTTCTAGATCAACTTTACTGATCGCATTAGCTGGAGGTCTTCCCATCTCGTTGGAAGCTTGAGAAATCACAGGATCAGGAAAAGGTTTTTCTGGTACAACATGTAATTCTTTCAAAAGTACCTTTTGTTGGTGTTTTAACTTGCTCAATTCATAAAAAGTGATGTTAGCCCTAGTCTTCTTCATGTCTTCTATGATATTATACTCCATTTCATCCGGAACAATCAGTGTTCTTGATGGAGTTGATGAATCTGTCTAGACTAGGCTGGTTTGAATTGCTTTAGATGTCGTTTTCTTGGGTGCAGCTTTATCTTTAGTCAATGAGCTTGTGTTTTTTGACTTAGGAGTAGGTTGAGGAGGATCAAGTTGATTTCTACTTCGAGTGCTAACTGGGGATGCTTCTTGATCTTACTCATCCGGGAGGATAAAATCCCACATACCTTGTACTTCTACGACTTCTTCTTCATCGGTAGTTTCTTCAGTAGCAGTTTCCTCTTCTTCTTCTTCTAATTCAGCATTAGTAATAGCATTTGGTGGATTTGAATCATTTGAAGGGTTTCTTCTAAAAGGCTTAAAAGACTTTTTAGAAGATGTTTCTGCCACTTGTTTTTTAATGTCAACCATTTCGTTAGACATGGTTTTCAAAACTTTCTGCAATCCTTCTAAGTCAAACGGATCTTTTGGTTGTTTTTTCTTGGGATCTTCCTTAAAAGTGACCTTCTTGGATTTTCGTTCTTCTATCGCATTTTTCTTATCTAGGGATATGATACATTTCTCTACTGCTATTGCTTCCTTCATATTTTCTGCTAAAGTTGTTTTTTTAGCCCTATAAACAAAGATTGCTATGTTTGATGGTAAAGCAGAAATGTACCATTCACTTCGCACTTCTTCGCTAGGCTTGGAAGCAGTAGGAATTTTGTTTAACAATTTATTGAAACGTGAATTAAAATCCTTGACAAGTTCTTTTGAATCAGCTCTAAGATTAGACAGATCATTGATCAATGTCGCTGTAGACCTGTCATCACCAAATTTAGTCAAAAATTGATCTTGAAAGATATCCCAACTAGTGATAGATCCAGATGGTAATGAAAAATACCATGATCCAGCTGCTCCTTGTAAAGTATAGGGGAAAAGTCGGACAACAACATCTTCATTAATAACTCCATTGATATTTATGGACAGCATAAAATTGTTTATGTGTTCTTCTGCTAGCATGCCTGCTTCAGGATTAAACTTAGGCAGCCATTTTTCAAGATGGGCTGGTAATTGACTCAAGGGTGCAGGCATTAAGACTGCCCCTGGATTATTCCACGGAATTTGGGCCATCGCTGAACTACTAACATAGGAAAGTGTAGAAGATGATGTCTGTAATTGGGAAGATGAGGATATTACAATTATAGATGATTGAGAAGGTGATGTGGAAGTTCTAGTGGAGTGGGGGACAATAGTCTGAAGTGGAGGGGTGGACGATTGACTTCGTGATGAAGAGGTTGAGATGGATGATGATGATGAAAGAGTCTCGCTATCAGACCCTTTAGGTGATTTCCTTGCTCTTTTTCTTGTAGGTAAAGGTAATACAGTTGGCTGAATGCCAAGCTTCTCGCTCTGTAATCTAGTAAGAGGATGAGCAGGGTTATATTGTGAAGTCACACTGCCTTGAGATTTATCAGATCTTTGAGGTGATATTGAAAATCGTTGAAGTTTATGACTCAAAGATTCAACTTCAGGAGGTTCAATAGCATATTCTTCTGAAAAGTCAGGGTTTGTAGCAGTGTCTGTTCTTCTTTCGACTTCTGGCTCTAGATTTAAAATTTCTGAGTGCGATGGAGAAGTCGGGGGAGATGGTGAGGGTGATTTACTCTTAGAATGGTATTTTGATTTTGATTTACTTGCCATTCATAGTTCGTGGCCCTCATTCTAGCGCCAAATATGTTGAAGCCCTGAAAATCGGGTCTTACAACAAGGGGGATACCCACCCGGTCCAGACCTTGGTTAGCAGCTCCTTTTCCGTTTGGTGTAGTGGGTCCGACTGGGGATAATGGGACCAGTTTCCCAATATGTGTGTGTGTGTTGAGAATAGATATTTCCTTTCTAAAAAGTTTCCTAAGTGAAATGCTTTTATTCTATTTCTAATCTAATCATATGCAAATTGTATTCTAATTTAAACAGAAATATCTAATTCTAAACTAACCCGATATGTAATCTTTCTATTTATGCGATCTAAAATGATTTCGAATAGCAATTGATAATAAAGATCATTCAACTATTATAAGAAAATAATTCAATAAATATAAACCATTTCATATAAAAAGTTAGATGAAACAGTTGTGAAAAACATATCGCATAATAAGTTATTCATACATTAAGCGTAAATAAATAGCTATCACCGTACAAAAGTGCCAAATGATAACTTAAGCATTCAAACATCAATATATAAACAACTGAACATAAATATTACTTTAACACAGAAGCAGAAATAGTTAAGAGATAAAAGTACCATTTATAACTGGTTCTACTCATGAGCTAGAAGCAATAATGATTTATCTCTTCTTAATCCAACATCTACTAAGAGTACAGAAATGCAACATCAGTAGCAGATATTAGACACAGATATCAATAAATCTCGTTCCATTCATTCATCAAAACCCCCTCTGAGGGTGCAGAAGTGCATGTTCTGAGGACAAGTTTTTGACAAATTTCAGGACCCTTCTCTAAATGCATGAGAAGAGTTTAAATACTAATAACTAAATCTAAAAATAGTTTATTACAAAAATTTAGGATTCGGTTTAAATGACCTTCCTTTTTCTAGGAAAAAAATAAGTAAAATTAACACTAAATCTAAAATTAAAAACTATCAACTAACTACTTATGAATCTGATCTTTGAATTTGCAAGCATCGAGCATTGATTTGAGAAGAGGAGGTTGGCCGACTTCAGATTTTAACTGTCCCGAAAAAACAAAATCGGCAAGTGTTGGCGAGATCTTCTCAATAGAATTAATGATGAAATTAAGAGCACTGCATTGACTGTGTGGTTTTACCAGACATGTCCAGTAAGAATCCCAGTTTAATTTTGTCAATCCTTGAATTGATTTTGCCTTTTCTTCAGCTTTCTGTTTCCGCTCTGTTTGCAATTGCTGTGCTTGTGGTAGGTATCCTGGAATAGTTTCTGAAATCAAATTAACCTTGTGAAAATTTTCATTTACACAATCAGTAATATTACTTGCTGATGTAGCTGCTTCCTCTACTGCTTTTTTTGCCTCTCTGATCTGTGCATCCCAATTATTGAAGAGCATTTCCTTATGACTGTCATTGATGATTGGTGCTCCTGCTCTTTTTCCTTCCTCTGTATTTTTCCATGCCAAATAATTAGTAACTCTTTCATTAGTTAAATCGTAATCATGTCGTAATTCTACGACATGATTAGTGATTTTATCACTTTCTTGACAAAAAGAGTTCCATTGTGAGATTTTTTGGCATAATTTATCTTGTTGTTGCAGTAGTTGATTATTCAAATAAATAGACTCTGAGATAAACTCCGTAAGCTTGGGGTCATCTTTATGCATCTCTTGGATAATCTGTATTTGTTTCTCTTTTTCGGCCAAACTTTTCTAATATCCGATTTTCATTTGTTGAAACTCTTGCTGTAACTTTTCCAGTTTTATCTGTGCTTCACTGTTAGCATGAGATTGTTGCAATTGTTGTTGCAGAACTTGTATTTGATCTTCTTTTTCATTTAATAATAGTCGTACCTCAGATGCTTTTTCAATAGTTGCGGAGGCATAAGCTCCTGTAATCTGAGATAATTTAGTAAGATTTTCAGTTGGATCCGTAGTAGGATCTTTCCATAAAACATCCAATTGTTCTGCATCAGTAGAGAGCACACTTTCTAATTTCCTCTTCTTTCTTTGCTTCCTTACTACTGCTTTATGTTGTGGACTATATAAAATATCCAGAGGAGGAATCTCTTCTATTTTAAGTACAAGCTCAGAGGAGGGAGTAATGGGTATATGTTCTGTTTCTGTGACATTACCACTTATTCCTATGATTAAACCTTTTGTTGTCTGTACAGGAGTTTGTATGTTCTGTCCTTCAACATTAATCAGATCATTAAATGTTTCACATTCTTTATCTAACTGAGTGTTGACGGATGGTTGCTGTACATTGAGAGGTGGAAGGTTCAACTGTGGAGTGGTTGAAGTCTATTGTTGTGAAAGCTCTTTTGATTGAGCTGTATCCTTCACTGAGCCTTCACTTTTATCCTGATCATTATCAAAAATTTTAGACTGTTCAGAAGTTTCTTTGACATACTTTGACTTAGACCTTTCTGTTTCTGAGCTGCCACTGAGACTGACACTAGGGGTTGGTTCCCTTGCAGGTTCCAATCGCAAATTATCCAAAAGGATAGTGGTTAATATTCTTTCTATGTACATTTTAAATTCTTGAAATTCTTCTGGGGAAAACTGTGTTTGAGCTAAATGCAAAATTTCTTTAAATGAACATTTTTCTTGAAACATATTGTTGTGAATATTCCCCCCTCCATTTAAATTTTGACCGCCAGTTCCCTTTGGATCTGTTCAAAATATCTTTCGTAGCCAAAAACCTCCATGTTACGCTCGTCGCCACCTTTTTCGCCCAAAAATACATTGTGCAAAGTTAAAACCCATAATTTAAAAACTTATTGGGCCCAGCCCTAAGAGCTTATCCCTCCATGCTTTGGCTTCCATATGTCCCGAGAGCAAAACCTCAGCCCAGAAGGAAAAGGAGCTTAACAATAAATGTTTTCGGGCGCAATGGTAACCGCTAGATCCGAAGCCAATCGACGGAGTGGAGATTGTTTTGTATGGTGGTCCCCGCGCGTAGAAAACCACTGGTTCCATTCCGCACCACCTCCACCAGGTTGGCGGTTTTCAACCAAATTCCAGCGATTCCATTGAAAACACGCCGCGTGTCCTTGAGTATGGTTTCCGAAACCACTTTTTCGCGCGTTAAATGCCGAACAATGACCGGGCAGCGGAATTCGCCCGCGCCATTGGATCTGTCGACCTCCATCCAATGGTGGATATCCTCCAAAGCTGCTCGTGCATTAGCCCATGATTGTTGTGTCCTGTGGCCCACCGTTACGTCGCCCCCGCGCCTTCGAGCCGTTGATCTATTTTCGAAATCTGACGGCCCATAATCCAGTCTTCTCTGTCTGTTGACCCCGCAGCCACGTCATCCACCCACCTGTCCTTCATACGCCCATGTGTCTTATTCCCGTGTGTCCGTGTCATTTTCTCCTGCCTCATATATATATGTGTGTGTTTTCATTTGTGTTCATCGTTTTCAGTCATCCCGTTTAAAACTGTTTCACGTAGAAAGGTTACGTTCCAAAGCCTCCATCTTATTTTCTCCATCACCCTGCATGTTCTTGTCGATTGTCCATATCTGCGACGTCATCACCATCTTCACCTCCTCGTCCATCCCACTTCTACCTGGTTTTTCTAATGTGTTGGTGAATTTTGCAGGGTTTCGACATACAGAGAGATGTTTTAATTCACAGTTTCGGTTGCAGCGATAGAGCATCTCAGAAGGCAATTCAATTGGAGCTGTCATTATGAAGAAGGGTCCTGAAAGCCACCATGATAAGACATCCATCGCAGGAGCAGGATTTAAAATCTTTTGAGCCCTCCAAGGACAATTTAAAGATGCCGGTTGGAGTATGGTGATATAAATGATCCAGCAAAGAACATCAGCAGAGAATTAAAGATTTCAACAACCCCATTGAAGATCATGAGCTCGTATCTGGTATTAAAAGACAAGGGTATCGGACCAGAGATTTTCAAGATCAAGCCGAGGGTACAATACATTAAAAATCATACCCCACAGATTATATTTCAGCTGATTTTCTTCTCAGGAAAGTACTGAAGGTTCATGAAGATTTTCTCTTATGCCGTGTCTCTGGAGAGATCTTCTTCCCAGTTCTTTTATTCTTGCAAGCAACCTCAAGGTTTCATCGCAGCGGATTTTCCTCCTTCAGACAAGTACATAGCATTTGTATATTTTATTATTTGTGTCTTGTTTATAAGGAGATTTTCATCTCCCAACATTTATTTCTAAAGGCAGATTGTAAAGTACAGTCATTTATATTTAGTCATTCACAGTGTGGGCGCGAATATTTCCACCATTTTGTTCAAATTAAGTCATTAAATGTGCCCCATCTACCTCCTTCTCGAGGGTTCTCTATCTTTTCTATAAAAACCCAGAAATAAGACATTAGAAGGGTTCCAGATTTCTATCAGAAGACTGTGCAGTGAAAAGGCTTTTGTATACATTTTGTAATATTTCTGTATGAAAGTTCAGAGCCCGTAGGGTCTCAGTGAGGAGGAGTTATAACTGTAATGAGGATTCTGGTCTTTGGTATCTCACAGTATGTAATTTTCTCTTATGTGTTAATACAATATCTCATTTAATGCTATTTATCTTCTTGTATCATGTTCTAGAATGCGAGTGGCTCACTAATCTTGAGTAAGGACTCATCTTGCCTGATGCCCATACTGGGGCTAGTCAAGCGCTTTAAATAGGCCTAGTCATGATATATTGTTCCATGTTCGCCTTATCCATATTTTCTACTATATCAGTTGTTTTAGGAGGGTGCTTTTAAAATGCCAGGATTGTGTATGGATTCTTGAATTGGCAAGCCCATACATGGTTATGTTGTATATCTGGGTATCAGTCTAATATCAACTGGTATTCTCTTATTATTTCTCTCACTGCATCCACTTTCTGATATTTGATTTCTGTGGCATATTATTTGAACTGGCCCTCTTTACAGTAAGCTGTCTCTTAACTGTCTGATGCCTTTGTATTGGAGTTTTGCATGATGTTCCTACACTATTCTTATCTTTGTACCAGCTTCTGAGAGAGATTGGTCCCATTCTAAACTAATTTCCTTGTTCAACAAGAGATAGTAAGTGAGCTTTTGGATTGACAACCCAAGCTATATGAAGAGCTCCTTGCTATATTAAGATGTCCTAGGCACTGGTCTATGGCAACTCTAGACTGTCTCTAGGGGTGACTAAATTGTCCACAACATCTTTCTGGCACCGTTGCCGAGGATTGAAGTTAAGAATATCAGTTTCCCTGGGCCTCGACAAATTGTTTTCACTCTCTAATCAGGTGAGCACAGAGAGTTGAAGAGTTGTGTATCTCTCACCTTGGCGACTCCACTGCTGTTATTTGATAAATTTATTGTTAGTCCTGGCTCCTCGTAAGCCACATTTGAGGTCAGATACATCTCAGTCAAAGACACCTTACGTGTCTAACCCAGAGAATATCATTCACAAAAGAGTTTGGAAGGAGAGGAAATCTGCTCGTGCTGAAGACCCTGAATATTCCGTTGAAGATTATCCGCCCTCTTCTTCTCAAGAAATCAGAACAAAAAATCCTGAGTTTTACTCAGAAACTCCACGTAGAGGAAGTGCCTGGATTGAAGAATATTCTCATCCTACTCTCGAGGCTGAGGAAATCAAAGAGATCACAGAAGTAGCTGCTGTTAACCGTGAACTATTCCCATCCACACCTCAGGCCTCTGTGCAATATATTCCCATTGTTATTCATACTCCACTTCCTCCTACTCCTCTCCCTTCATTTGTATCCCAGACTGTTGCACAACCCCCACCTCCTCCAATGGTTAATGTTCCTGCTTTTATATTAAACAAATACGCTCCATTAGCTTTACCCCAAGTGCTAAATGATATGCCACAGGATTACTTGAAGATTCTGCCTAGATTCAATGGTGAAAATGAAATTGATGCTCAGAAACATCTTGAGACCTTCTGCTCTTTTGCAGAAAACTTAAATGTTGAACATTTGGATGTGGTCTTGAGATTATTTGTACAATCTCTGGAAGGTGAAGCCAGAAAATGGTTTAAGACATTGGGAAACCGTTCAGTAACCACCTGGGATGTGATGGAGAATATTTTTCTCAGAAAGTGGGGAGAAAAGAAAGATCATGGTCAGTGTCTTACTGAGTTTAATACTATGAAGAAGAAACATAATGAAGGAGTGTCAGAGTTTATTAAAAGATTTAACAAGTTATATTTGAGCCTGTCTCCTGAAATGAAGCCCCATGAAGCTGCTGCCAAGATAATTTTCATAGCAGCCTTTGCTTTTGATTTTGGATTCTCATTGAGAGAAATAAAACCTACCACTTTAGATTATGCACAGTCAGATGCTCTGGAGCTGGAAGCAAACTTTTCCTCCACTGGGAAATTAAAGGGAAAAGTTGAACAAGATACTAGGAGGAGAGGCAAAGAAGAGGTTTCCACCTCTAATCAAGATAAATATTCAGACAAGATGGATGAAATAAGCAAAATGATAAAGAAGATGGTCAAGCTGGAACTGGAAGCTAAAAATGCAACTCCCAAGAATTTCTATAATGCTCCAAACAGAGGATACAATCCCCAATATAGAAGACCACCATTGCAGATATTACCGAGAGAAGCAAAGGAGAAACCAGACCAAGTACCACATCCGTTGTATTTGGAAGGCCCAGCAGATGACTCCACTGAAGATGCAGCTTATGGATTAGAAGATTCAAATCTGGCTTTTTCAAATAATGATGATATAGAATGCCCATTGCAAGACGAAGAAGAAGAAGCAGAGATTGATCATTATTGTAAGCAATTTGCTGATTTCATGCAAGCACAGTTCAATGTGAAATATGATCTCAGGTCTTCAAGGAAGAGGACCCGAACTCAAGATCAAGAAGAGGAGCCACCTCAGAAAGAAGCATCTGCTCAGAAGGAATCAGCAACAAAAAGAAGCATAGAAAAAGGTAAGAGTCCTCTAAATGCTCCCTTGCAGCCTAATGACCAGATTCCTTCTTCTTCAAAAATAGTCAATCCTCCTAATGTTGAATCTGTGTCAAAAGAAATTAAATCTTCAGTCGAACATAAAGAGTCAAAAGAAGTAGTGATAGAAAAGCCCCCACCTGCTTTCAATCTGCAAAAAGAACTTGAGAAAATTAAGATTCTAGTCCCCCTGACCGAACTATTAAAACAGCCTGTATATTAGTCTCAAGTTACTTCCTTCATCCTTCCTCCTGAAATACCAATTGTACCTGATAGTTTGAACCTTCAAGAAGAAATACCCATGGTAGTCTTTGGCCCACATGTCGAGGAGATAGACCCCTCTACTCCTCCTTTTTATGTCTCCCTAGTTATCCATGACCTGCTATTACACAATTGTATGTTAGATTCTGGGGCTTCCCATAATCTTATGCCTCTGTCTGTCATGGAACAACTAGGACTGCAAATTACAAGACCATAAAAAGACCTATATTCATTTGATTCTAAAAGAGTTAAATGCTTGGGAATGATTAAAGATTTAGTGGTCAATTTGGCCCAAATTCCAGCAAAGAGTGTGGTCATGGACATTGTGGTTGTTGATATCCCAGCCCGCTTTGGCATGTTACTGTCAAGGTCCTGGGGTACAAAAATTGGTGGGTCAATCAAATTGGATTTAACATATGCTACTGTCCCAGTCTTTGGAGGCCAGGAGAGGAGGCTATACAGGGAGACTAGATTTGTTAAAATGGTAACTAAGGCTGACTGCTCAGAGAATTCCCCAGTTTATAACAAAGATGGAGACTTCTCATGTTTAATGTTAGAAGAAAACAAAAATTATGCTCATGAGCCCCTTTTTGGTCAAATTCAAGCTGAGCAGCCTAAAGAGGATCAGGAATCAGGAATTTGGACTTTGCATTTTGATGGAGCAAATTCAAGGGAAGGCAATGGAGCTGGGGTGTTATTAATCTCTCCTTCAGGAAAATGGGTGCCACTGTCCTTTAAATTGGAATATGAGGCTACAAACAATGTAGCTGAATATGAAGCACTCTTATTGGGACTGCAGACAGCAAGAAACATGGGCATACAAAGTCTAAAAGTCATGGGAGACTTTGAGCTGGTGGTAAGGCAGATCAAAAATCAATGCCAAACTAAGCATCCACGGCTGAGAGCTTATAGAAACGAAGTGTGGGACATGATAGAAAATTTCTTCTCAGCATTTAACATACAGTTCATGCCCCGAAAGCAAAACAGAATAGCAGACTCTCTTGTTCTAGCTGCCAGTACATTCCGTCCTCCTCAGAATCCGCTTTTAAGATATGAAGTGGAGGTACGTTACAAGCCATATATCCCAGATAATATTAAGCACTGGCAGGTGTTTGAAGACGATGAACAGATGAAGAGATTCATGGAGACAGTGGGAGAATTCTCCAATATGGAGATTGATGACAATGAGGAGGAAGAAGTTGAAAATATTGTAGAAAACAGATGGGAAGAGAAGATAGCAGGTAATAGAGTGTTGCAGCTGAAAGGAAATGTCATACCTAGAGGTCTGGTGCCTCTAGAAAGATTATTTAACAAGGATGACATTCCATTGCAGCCAAACAAAGTGATAGAAGAAAATCAAGTAGAAGATTTAAATCTGGGTACTTATGCTGATCCCAAAATTGTAAAATTATCTAAAAGGGTCCCAGATGAATATAAAGAAAAATATTTGAAGTTGTTTCAATCTTATAAAGATGTATTTGCTTGGTCCTATCAGGACCTTAAAAATTTTGATGTTAATATAATGCAGCATAAAATTCCTTTGAGGGAAGATGAAAAACCTTATAAGTAGAAGCTCAGACAGATAAATCCTCTGCTGCTTCCCTCTATTGAAAAAGAAATAAAGAAGTTATTGAAGGCCAAAATAATTGTGCCATTGAGATACTCAGAATGGATAGCAAACCTTGTTCTTGTTCAGAAGAAAAACGAAGAAATAAGGCTGTGTGTGGATTTCAGGAATTTAAACAGAGCATCTCTAAAGGATAATTATCCACTGCCTAAGATGGACCACATCCTGCAGAAAGTGGTGGGAGCATCCAGAATGTCAATGATGGATGGATTTTCTGGTTATAATCAGGTAGCTGTGTTTCCAGAAGACCAGAATAAAACTGCATTTACAACACCATGGGGAACATTTATGTATGCCAGAATGCCATTTGGATTAATTAATGCAGGAGCTACTTTTCAGAGGGCAATGGACATAGCCTTTGTTGGAGAGCAGGACAAGTTTTTGGTGGTATATCTTGATGATATCACATTGTTTTCAAAGAACGATGATGAGCATATTGAGCATTTAAAAAGAACTTTTGAAAAATGCAGAAGGTATGGCCTATCCCTCAATCCTCAAAAGTCTTTATTTGCATTAGATGAGGGAAAACTCTTAGGGCACATTGTAACTAATTTAGATGGTGTGAAAATTGACCCTAAGAGAGTTGAAGTAATAAACAGTATTCCTTTACCTAGGAATAATAAGGAAGTACAGGTGTTTTTAGGCCGGATCAATTTTCTGAGGAGGTTTATTCCTAACTATGCTGAGATAGTTAGGCATATAACTGATATGTTGAAAAAGGAGAATGAAGTAAGATGGTCCCAGGAGTCTAGAGATGCATTCACCAGAATAAAACAGGCATTTTCTGAAGCTCCCGTGCTAGTTGGGCCAGATTATACAAAACCATTTATGATATTTTCATTTGCGTCTCCCCATACCATTGCTGGAGTATTTTTGCAGAGAAATGAAGATGGATATGAGCAGCCTATAGCTTTCTTCAGTCAAGTGCTGCATGATGCTGAATTAAGATATAATATATTGGAAAAACAGGCATATGCCCTAGTAAATTCCCTTAAAGCTTTTAGAACCTATGTTTTGCAATCTCACATTACTGCATATGTTCCCACATCAGCTGTCAAAGACATTCTTGTTCAGGGGGATAGTGAAGGTAAAAGAGGAAGATGGATTGCAAAAATACAAGAGTATGATTTGGACATAAGGCCTACTAAGCTGATTAAAGGACAGGGACTTGCTAAAATGTTGTCTGAATCAAATCATCAAGCTTTGGGAATTAATTTATCCATGATAGCAAATGAAGAATCTGAGAAAGGAGAAGAACAGCAAGGACTGGAGATGGCCACTCAAAAGGTACACATGAAATATCTCACTAGTCCTTGGTATAAAGAAACAATTGAATATCTTTTAACACTTAGCTTTCCTCCAAGTTGTGATAAGATAAAATACAGAGCTATAAGAATGAAATCCCAGAAGTATATAATTGCTAATGGACAGCTATATTGGAGAGACCCTTCAGGTATATTACTGTTATGCCTCACAGAAAATGAAGTGAAAGGTATAATGACAGAATTTCATGAGGGAATGTGTGGAGGACATTACAGCTGGAGGGCTTCAGCTCAAAAGATCCTAAAGGCTAGTTTTTGCTGGCCAAAACTATTTACAGATGCTTTTGCTTGGGTCAGGGCATGTGACAAGTGCGAGATATTTGCAGAAAGACAGAAATTAGCAGCTCTACCCTTGATTCCTATTCATGTAAATGAACCATTTCAGAAATGGGGATTAGATTTTATAGGAGAAATACATCCCCCATCAAGTGGCCAATATAAATGGATACTAACAGCCACAGATTATTTCACAAAATGGGTGGAAGAAATACCTACAAGAAATTCTACAGATACTGTAATAATCAAATTTATGGAGGAAAATATCATATCAAGGTTCGGCTGTCCTGCTAGGATCGTAACTGACAATGCACAGGCTTTCAAGTCTGCCAAATTTGTAAATTTCTGCCAACAGTATAGCATCATATTGACCCATTCCACAGCTTACTATCCACAGGGAAATGGTTTAGCAGAGTCTTCTAATAAAACCCTGGTGAGGGCCTTGAAGAAAACAATAAATGAGAATCAGAAGAATTGGGACTCTCAATTAAAATTTGCTCTATGGGCGAATAGGATAACCAGTAAGAGAGCAACAAGAAAACCTCCCTATGAGTTGGTATATGGGTGAGCAGCTGTGTTTCTTGTGCAATTGGCGTTGCCAGTAGCACGTTTTATGCAGGAAAGCCTGGAAGAACCAGATGACATGGTCAGAAGGATTAATCAGCTGGTAGAATTGGAGGAAACACGGAACCAGGTAAATCAGAGATTGATAGAATATCAGGAGAAAATGAAGAATGTATTTGATCGGCATGCGAAAGACAGGAAATTTTAAATTGGAAACCTGGTTCTCAGATGGGACGTTCGAAGAGCAGAGAAAGGCAAGCATGCTAAATTTGACCCATTGTGGTTTGGCCCATTCAAAATTGTAAATCAAGGAGGAAACAATACTTTCATGTTAGAAAACCTACAGGGCGATCTGCTGGACGCCCCTGTGAATGGCCAATTCCTCAAGCCATACTTTCAATTCTGATCCAGGCTGAGAATGCCTGTTGTATTATATTTTATATAAGTTGTTTTAGCTTTTATTCTTATAAAGAAAGACTGCTGGCAAATTATCAAAAGAAGCGCAGAGGAATTGAAAGACAGAATGTACATACAGAAATGTTCAGTGGTCTGCGTGTTCTCGACATGTCCAAGGATGAACATGCCGTCCCCAGATGGAGCCGATGTTGTGCATATTCCCCCCTCCATTTAAATTTTGACCGCCAGTTCCCTTTGGATCTGTTCAAAATATCTTTCGTAGCCAAAAACCTCCATGTTACGCTCGTCGCCACCTTTTTCGCCCAAAAATACATTGTGCAAAGTTAAAACCCATAATTTAAAAACTTATCGGGCCCAGCCCTAAGAGCTTATCCCTCCGTGCTTTGGCTTCCATATGTCCCGAGCGCAAAACCTCAGCACAGAAGGAAAAGGAGCTTAACAATAAATGTTTTCGGGTGCAATGGTAACCGTTAGATCCGAAGCCAATCGACGGAGCGGAGATTGTTTTGTATGGTGGTCCCCGCGCGTAGAAAACCACTGGTTCCATTCCACACCACCTCCACCAGGTTGGCGGTTTTCAACCAAATGCCAGCGATTCCATTGAAAACACGCCGCGTGTCCTTGAGTACGGTTTCCGAAACCACTTTTTCGCGCATTAAATGCCGAACAATGACCGGGCAGCGGAATTCGCCCGTGCCGTTGGATCTGTCGACCTCCATTCAACGACAGATATCCTCCAAAGCTGCTCGTGCATTAGCCCATGATTGTTGTGTCCTGTGGCCCACCGTTACGTCGCCCCCGCGCCTTCGAGTCGTTGATCTGTTTTCGAAATCTGACGGCCCATAATCCAGTCTTCTCTGTCTGTTGACCCCGCAGCCACGTCATCCACCCACCTGTCCTTCGTACGCCCATGTGTCTTATTCCCGTGTGTCCGTGTCATTTTCTCCTGCCTCATATATATATGTGTGTGTTTTCATTTGTGTTCATCGTTTTCAGTCATCTCGTTTAAAATTGTTTCACGCAAAAAGGTTACGTTCCAAAGCCTCCATCGTATTTTCTCCATCACCCTGCGTGTTCTTGTCGATTGTCCATATCTGCGACGTCATCACCATCTTCACCTCCTCGTCCATCCCACTTCTACCTAGTTTTTCTAATGTGTTGGTGAATTTTGCAAGGTTTCGACATACAGAGAGATGTTTTAATTCACAGTTTCGGTTGCAGCGATAGAGCATCTCAGAAGGAAATTCAATTGGAGCTGTCATTATGAAGAAGGGTCCTGAAAGCCACCATGATAAGACATCCATCGCAGGAGCGGGATTTAAAATCTTTCGAGCCCTCCAAGGAAAATTTAAAGATGCCGGTTGGATTATGGTGATATAAATTATCCAGCAAAGAACATCAGCAGAGAATTAAAGATTTCAACAACCCCATTGAAGATCATGAGCTCATATCTGGTATTAAAAGACAAGGGTATCGGACCAGAGATTTTCAAGATCAAGCCGAGGGTACAATACATTAAAAATCATACCCCACAGATTATATTTCAGATGATTTTCTTCTCAGGAAAGTACTGAAGGTTCATGAAGATTTTCTCTTATGTTGTGTCTCTAAAAAGATCTTTTTCCTAGTTCATTTATTCTTGCAAGCAACCTCAAGGTTTTATCGCAGCAGATTTCCCTCCAGCCAAGTACATAGCATTTGTATATTTTATTATTTGTGTCTTGTTTATAAGGAGATTTTCATCCTCCAGCATTTATTGCTAGAGGTATATTGTAAAGTACATTCATTTATATTTAGTCATTCACAGTGTGGGCGCGAATGTTTCCGCCATTTTGTTCAAATTAAGTCATTAAATGTGCTCCATCTACCTCCTTCTCGAGGGTTCTCTATATTTTCTATAAAAACCCAGAAATAAGACATTAGAAGGGTTCCATATTTCTATCAGCAGACTGTGCAGTGAAAAGGCTTTTGTATACATTTTGTAATATTTCTGTATGAAGGTTCAGAGCTCGTAGGGTCTCAGTGAGGAGGATTTATAACTGTAATGAGGATTCTGGTCTTTGGTATCTCACAGTATGTAATTTTCTCTTATGTGTTAATACAATATCTCATTTCATGCCCCTGACACGTGTGCTATGGGAATTGGGAGGACTGACAGGACGCTGGGCGAAAGGACGGGAGGCCACCTGCCTACCCGCTTATAACCTTCCAGCCCACCTGATATCATTTATTTCCCGGAACGTTTTCTTTATGACCCGGATATGGAGTCGATCTTCTTCATTGCGTCTGGTTCTCGAGGCCACCTCGAACGCTGTTATCGTGCTATGTATTCGACCGCCATGTTTTGTCATTCAATGCAGTTTTGGTTTGCAGTTTCGATTTGCAGTCTGGGGTGGCTATTTATCATGGAGCCGTCCGCCCCTTCGCCTCTGCTTATGGTCATGCGCTCTCGTGTCAATGTCGGACGCGTGGCTACTGTTATTTTTTTTGTTCGTGTCAATGTCCGGACTCACGCGATCCCCGTGACTTTTTAGTTTCACTTTCTTTGGTCGGTTTCCCTCTCAGGCGCCCTTTTTCGGGCCCCGGTTCGTTAATATGCCTCCCGTAAGGTTTCCGTTGCGGCCACGCGCTGTACATTATTTCTTGTACGAATAGATTACCCCAACTTAGAAAAAAAATATCTCATTTCATGCTATTTATCTTCTTGTATCATGTTCTAGAATGCGAGTGGCTCACTAATCTTGAGTAAGGATTCATCCTGGTTGATGCCCATACTGGGGTTAGTCAAGTGCTTTAAATAGGCCTAGTCATGATATATTGTTCCATGTTCGCCTTATCCATATTTTCTGCTATATCAGTTGTTTTAGGAGGGTGCTTTTAAAATGCCAGGATTGTGTATGGATTCTTGAATTGGCAAGCCCATACATGGTTCTGTTGTATATCTGGGTATCAGTCTAATATCAACTGGTATTCTCTTATTATTTCTCTCACTGCATCCACTTTCTGATATTTGATTTCTGTGGCATATTATTTGAACTGGCCCTCTTTACAGTAAGTTGTCTCTTAACTGTCTGAAGCCTTCATATTGGAGTTTTGCATGATGTTCCTACATTATTCTTATCTTTTTATTAGCTTTTGAGAGAGTATGGTCCCATTCAATCTTATTTCCTTGTTTTACAAGAGATAGTAAGGGAGCTTTTGGATTGACAACCCAAGCTATATGATGAGCACCTTGCTATATTAAGATGTCCTAGGCACTGGTCTATGGCAACTCTAGGCTGTCTCTAGGGGTGACAAAATTGTCCACAACACATATCATCAAAAATATCTTCTTCTCCAGAAAATACTCTTACTTTGACTGCAGTGGTGAAATCCTTGACAACATCATATGGATCAAATAGCCTTCTCGGAAACTTAAACAATTTTAAACATGTAATATTGTTTACTTCCTTAAACGCATGACCAACATCAAATAATGAAAATGCTCCGCATGATACAGGAAATTGTGGCCAGATGGCCTTCTTTTTTATCCTTTAATTCTTTTGTCAAACCTCCCTCTCCACAGGTTTGATATGCAATTTCTTGAGCTATGAGTTTATCCGGAACATACAAGGGTAAAACATGAGGAGAAGCAAAGCTTCCAAAAACCCTCACATAGGTAAACAATTCTTCTCCAAAACATCTTGCGATAGGGAGAATGTCTACTTCTGCTTCAGGGGAGAACCTTGGAGCATCCTTATTATACAACACTCTGTACAGAGGCAACATTATGCCATGGAAAATATTTTAAAAATGAGGAATGAACTTTGATTCCCACAATTCTTTGTGATAAACGTGAATGGGTAGGGGATCCTGAATTGTCCATTGCCAACCCGTTAAAGGGAACTTAGAAACAAAGCAGATTGAATCCATAACATAGGCAGACAGATAAAAAGGAAGATAAATCCTCTGAGAGACAGTCTGTTTAGACCAGTAATTGAAAATATCCGTGGCTAAGTTATCAGACAATATTTTAGCCCAGTCCACAATGGTAGCATTAACAGCAGCATTCAATAAGGGAAGCCATTTAGGCAAAAACTTATTAACGTCAGGCTTTCCAAAAAGCCTACATAGCATAGTAGTAGCAAAACAATATGGAGAAGTGAGTGAACCAGTACTGTACATACCGTGTTTATCTTTCTTCAGTGGTTCATCTCTTCTGGACCATTCCTTGGTGCATTCCGCCAAATTTTCATTTTCCTCGGCAAATTTCTCCATAAATTGTTTGTTGTAAGTTTCCTGAGGCTCCGGAAAATGATACATAAGCCTCAAATCTTCTGGAGTAAATGACCCGATGAGCTCTTGACCTTGAGTTCTAAACTGTCTGTCTGTAATATCAGTGCTATCCAGCACCCATTTTACCATGTCTGTATATGGAAGAATTCTAGGTCTTGCTGCTATCTGGTGCAAAAATGAACAAGCCAACTCTGTAAGAGATGCTTCGGAAGAATTACTTGAACCTGTAGTAGCCGCAACATCCATTACTCTTGGGTTTTCTTCTTTCTTTCCCATAATACTATGTATATCGCTTTGTATAGTCTCTTTTTCTTCGCGCCTGTGGTTTTCCGAATTAAGTGAGAATAATGATATGAGAAAGGTGACGGGATAGTTTTAAATGCTAAAGGTGTATGAAATATATTATTTTAACGTGAAATAACATTTCAATTAAAACAAAATCCTTTTCATTAATAATTGACAATCCATTCATTAATTTGACATCAAAGCGCATAACGGATATCGATTTATGGAAAGATTTTCTTCATACAACGAGCTTTAAGAATCTGCGATAATGTGATCTGTGATTTTCTTTGCAATATCATAAAATCGCAATATCGCAAATCACAACTTTCGCAAATCGCAATCATCGCAAAATCGCAACTATTGCAAATCGCAACCTCGTAAAATCGCAATATCGCGAAATCGCAATATCGCAAAAATATAACATAAGAAACATATCCGTTAATATATTCTCTGCGATATGCGATTTGCGATAACTTTTGTCGCACATCAATGATTTGAAGCGTAAGATATGAAATGCGATAAATATTTTAATGCATAGTTTTGGATCGCGCTATCGCAATTTAGAAAATTCTACTTGCAAAAGATATCTTTTACTCACTTTCAATGGATGTGATATTTCTTCAAAGAAATATTTTATTCTAATCTATCATAAACTTAAGTTTATTTAAATATTTTCTAAAGAATTTTCTTAAGTTAATGATAGTAAGTTTTATTGAAAATGAAAACAAACACCAATAAATTTTTTGGGTTTTTAAACTAAGGGTCCCCACTTTTTTAGTATTATTACTAATACTAAATAAGAAGGGGGTTGTTGCTGGCCACAACACATTGTCAAAGCTCCAAGGGAGGTCATTTTGACCTACTATCCTAGTGAAATGCAAAAGAGTGTCATTTCAAGCTTCAAAGGCATCTTATTTTTTTTTAAAATTCATGCCCAATGTGAAAGTTCAAAAGTGTTGAAAAGCAGTCTCACTATCTCATGATAAGGAGAAAATTTGTCTCAAGGTCTCATTTTAAAAGCCCAAGAAGGTCATGTCATGTGTCAAGGAATGCAAAAGAGGTTAAATATGTCCTCTCATCTTACTCAAAGAACCAAAGAGTCACCTTTCAGGTTAAAGGGTTCAAAAAGTGTTTTTATGTCTTCTTACCTCATTTGAAAGATCCAGCATGTCATCCTCCATGTTGCACAAAAATTTTAAAAATTTCATTTCAAAAGTCAAGAAGAGTGAATGAAATCAAATTTATTTTCTTTCATCCCATTTGAAGGAGTAAAAATTCACTTTCAAAAGCATAAAATGGTCAAAAAGGTTTTTGTAAGTATCAAAGGGAAAAGGTAAGGATTGTCAAAGCTTATAAGGGTGAGTGAACTTGAGGTTTATTCATTGTTACCCTTTGATATGTGTCTGAGTACCTCTCTTCCTCGTTTTCCCTCTAAGGTGTTCCAAAATCCAAATCCAAGCCTTGAAATTTCCTTTGTTACCCTTCTGAGCTTGGTTTCTCACTAATCGAATTAGTTGTTATGCTCCTATGTGAGGTGAGAAACATGTTGTTACCTTTCTGTCTTGGCAAAAATATCAGGTGTTACGATTCTGAGTGGGTGAGAAACCTTTTGCTATGCGCCTATAAAGTGATAAATCCATTGTTACGTTGATGTGGCCAGTAAAAACAATGCGTTGTTACACTCTTGTGGGTGAGAAGAAGTGCACTGTTACGCTCCTGTCAGCTGATAAACTCAAGTGTTATGATCCTTTCAGTTGGATAAAAATGCAGTTGTTACGCTTCTATGGGTAAGTAAAATCATTGTTACATTTATGTGGTGTATCGAGACATTGTTACGCTCCTTCAGGTGGCCAGTTCCAGTGTTTTGGAAACCCAAAACCCTACAAACTCTCCAGCCTTCAAGATCATTCCTTGGTGTGGCTAATTCACAAGGTAAATTTCCATATTTTATTGTTTTCGATTATATTTTCATTGTTTTTATATGTCATTTAAGCCTTCTCCATCTCTCCACTATCCACATAAAAAAATAAATCTTTTTTCAAAACACTAACCTATTAAACCCAAACCCTACCCTATTAAAACCTAAACCCTAACCTATCACATTCATACACCCCCATTCCCATCTATATTCCTATCACATTACCCTCATAACATTTCAAGAACAATAAAATCATAATCTAAGGCTATTGTACATAGTGAGAGGAGTAAAAACAGTTAAAACATAGAAGACTGTGTTTTAGGGTTTTGAGGGACTTAGAATTATCCATTTTCATCCATTCCACTTGCATTGTGGAGCTAAGGTGTTAGAATATCCTCTCAAATTTTATCAAAATTTTTGTCTAGCTCCATAACCCTCAAAAAATCAAAACACTTATTCACTAGTTTTTTCCCACATCCAATATCGGGAATTGACTATGTTTTGAGGATTTGAATGACTTCCACTCATCCATTTTCCTTCATTTCACCTTCATTATGGAGACAAGACACCATCCTACTCACTAAATTTTTTTCAGACTTTTTACTCAACCCTATCACCCCTTTTTCACCTCACAAACTTGTCCTACTGTTGCACAAGCTATTCTCACAGTGAAAAATTCAGAATTTTTGTGTTTTATACTTTTTGACACCTTTCACTCATCCATTTTCTCTCATTCCACCTTCAACTTGAATATAACACACAACACTAGCCACTCAAATTTTTCTAGAATTTTTATCAGCTTCAAGACCCTCCATTTCATCCACAAAACTCACACCTTCTTACACTATGTTTTCCAAATTTCCATTCTCATCCACTCATTTCATTGACATCCTAGGGTTTTCATCATTCCAGTGACCAAAACCATGGAAAATTACAAGAAAATATTCAAAGGAGGTCTCCATCTCATACATAAGCCATCCACAATGCACGATATTAATGCTTCACCATTGGCTATAATATGCTTTTAAAGAACTCAGTGCTTAACATTTTGTGAAAGGCTTATGGAAGGAGGGTGTCATCTTCAGCCTTTTTGCAACCAGCTGCAATATGGGAAAGGCCAATCTTGTAGGTATGGATATCATCTTATCATCTGACCTAATTTCTTCAGCTATAGGTATCCCTTCTCAGGGAGAGCAGTGGTTCAAGGGTATGGATCTTCACATTGAAAACTACAAGAAGTTTCTAAAGCCTCATGCTAGAGATGATCCTTAATTTGTTTTTCCTTTTAGAAACCTCGTAAAAAAGTATGATCCTCTGATGATGTTTATAATGAATTAATTTACATGTGAATGAAGTTTTTCCCGGTTATACAGGTATCACATCAGGCTTTTGATGCATTTTACTAGGGTCAAAACACTTGATTTGCCTCATTATTTATACAGGAGCTTGATTAAGATGGTTGAGAAGGTTCAGGGTAGAAGAGAATATCATCATACTAGTCTCTTTCATCATGGCCTTATCAAGCTCATTATGTTGCATCACTTGTCCTCCATAAACATGACATGGGAAGACTTCTTGGAGAGGTTTTTAGCAGTGCTTTCCGTCTTACATATTACATCATCACCACAACCAATGGAGATTGGATTTTATAGCATTCCTATTTATCTTTAAAATTTCCCTAGGGTTGTGGGATTTTCTCATGCTTTTGAGAGAGGGAGGAGGCAATTTTTTGTGCCTAAGTCTGCCAAGAGATTTCTTACACTTGGCACAAATGATGAGCAATATCAGATAGAGGAGTAGCCTCTTTTGCATCAGCATGATGTGTTAGTTCCAATACATCATTAAATAGAAGGATAAAGAGATTGAAGAGTTGAAAGAGGCATTCTCCATTTCCCAATCTCGAATTACTTTCGTTGAGTGGGAAAATATTCAATTGCAAATGAATCGGCTCCTCCAAGGTAAATACAAATTAGATATAGAGGAAAATAGAGGTAAAGGCAAGAAGATTTTTTTTTTAACCAACTGCGGGATATGGAGGCTGGATCACATGCAAAAATACCAAGAACAAGAGGCCTAAAAAGGGCATTGGAGCAAGAGAGACAACAAATTCATCAATCTGAAGAATTGACATTTGATGATCTCATTGCCATGGATATCAATAAGGATAGAGAGCTTTGGATATCAAGATTTAATGACCATCTGGAGAAGCTATTGAAGAAAGCTAAAAAGGATAACAAGCTGCAAAGGCACATGACAAGTCATTATCGTACTACTAATACCATTTCTCAAGTAAGGTTGCAACAAGTCAAAAAGAGGTTTAAAGAGGCACAAATGAAGCTCAAGGATAAGGACAACATGGATTTTTTGGTTGAAGCTTCATTATTTGTACAACCTATCTCTTTCAGGTGTCAAAGAACTAATTTTGAAGGATTTAGAGCAGTTTGATATTTTACATGATTTTTGGCAAAATTCTGGAAATTTCTCATTGCAGAAGGGTAACGGACACTTATGAATTTTTTTTTTGGAGGTAGAAAAATGGTTATTTCTTTACATGGATGGATGTATTTTTATTATTACATCATATATCATTAATCCTCCTATCATGAAAAGTTGAAATTTGGGAGAAAAAGCTCAAAAAACACCTATTTTTCATGTTTCTGCCTCCTTTTTGGACCCTCTGTTACGCTTTTGAGTGACCCTGGGAGAATGGGATTTTCAAGGCCTTCCCTTGGTCCATTATGAAAAATTCAAGATTTTTTGGAAACTAGACCCATAGGGCTAGTTGACAATTATTTTAGAAGTGGATTTGTACTTCTCAAAGTGCCTCAAAAGTCCTATTACGCTTCTGCAATTTTTTTTTTAAATCTTCAGTCAGAATTTTCACAAATCAGCATTAGATTCCCTCAGGACACTTTTCAAGCTCATAAATGGTCACAAATTCTAGGCTATGAGTTTTCATTAGAGTTATTAGTTTGGTTTTTTCTTCCTATTATGATGGAATTTGTAATTAATGTAAGGTACAAACACTCCTAGTTTGTAGCTAAAATTCAGGGAATGGTTTCTAACTTCTCTAGAGACTAGGAAATGACTCATATTTGCATTTATGATCCATTTTGGATGGGATTTCAAACTGATGAGGTGTCATGGTCTATATTTTCCATAAGTAGACTCTCTTTTGTCTTTGTTTTTGAAAAGTGTAACTAGGTCGATCTTCATATTGACTATGTAATTATGTATTTTATGTAAAGAAAACAAAGATAATAAAATATATTTTTGTTGTACTTGCTTCATGGGTTTCATGAGAAAGATTTATTATAGGTCAATATACTTATTCTTGATGTCTATTAGGATTTTTCTTCTAGATATAAATGTAATTAAGAGTCATGAACATGAAGAGTCAAGTCAGGAAAATATGCTCCAAGATCTTGTCATAATACCGTGAAAAATGGCTCATGTTTGATGCATAAAGACAACCCTTACATAACGCTGGAGAATGAGCTCTTCTAGTCAACCTATATATAGTAATGGAGTCGTCCCTCTATCAGGTTGGTAGGTCAGCCTAAACATCAAGACATGAACACTATATATATGTATGTGTTGTAGATCATCTGAAGACGATAGCTACGAATGATCAAGTGATGTGGATCACTCTTGGAACCATTCCATCTATTTATATGCAAGTTAAAATGAAGTTGTGGATGTTATGTATATACGCAAGTAAGAATAAACAAATACAATTTTTTTTTTAGAATCATTATAACACAGAAGAATGTGGGTCAACCTAAGGCAGAATGTGGATTAACCTAAGGTAGAATGCGGATGTCCGTAAGGAAGAATGCGAAAAACCTGAAGTAGATTGCGGATTGTTTAAAAGAAGTTTGGATTGATCTGAATAATCTACGGACCATTTTGTGGATAAAGTGCGGATATTTTCTGAGTTTTACAAAGCTAAAAATGCAGTCTTTAAAGATGAGAACAAGGCTTTCAATGTCAATTTTATGAGGTAATTTCAAGTATGAAGAAGCATAAACCATAACATACATACCTGTGATTAAAATACGGATTTGAAGTATGGATTCCTTTGTGTAAAATTATGGTTTCTCTCTAAAGTAGAACAGTATTAAGTTCAGGAAGAAATTTGTATCACTATGACATATGAATGTGAAGGTAAGGGTCATTGTTGGATAAGAAAAGAGAGGAAGGTAAATCAATGATTTACCTTCCCTCTCACAGTTCATAAAATAAAAGACAGTGTAGGTTGATGCAAGTAAGAAATGTCAGCATTGAAGATCGAAAAAGAAAAGGTAACGAGGTCTTGGAAGCATCCATAGCTCAAGGGTCTTGGTCATGGTACTTGTTATTTGAAAATATATAAGAAGAATTTCTCGTGGGTGTTCCTCTCTAATAGGGAGAGGTTTTTCCCTGGCTCTAGGAGCCTAATTCGTGTGTCTCATGTATTTTAATAATTTACTTGATGAAACATTTAATAAGCTAACGAGGATAAGACATAAGTAACTCAAGTAACCTCACAAGTAATTATCAAGAATATAATTTTGTATTGTTCACTAGCCCTCCAAATTCTCAACATGGTATCAGAGATAAGGTGCCAAAGACAAAGGGTTATTTGACAAGGAGACACTCAAGGATCAAAATTCAGTTTTCTAGAAAACATCAAAGAAAAAGTCAAAGTCTACATTTTAAGGTCAAATCTGTTTGCAAGGAAATACTCAAGCCATATCAATAATATTTTCACCCTTATTGAAGGAATCCACACATCAAGGAGGTAATATTTAACATCAAATATTCTTGATATTGAAGACGTTGTTAGAATACACATCATTAAGCATCACTCAACACTATTGAAGACATCTTCATTCTGAAGTAATCCTTGATCATCAAGGATCCAAGATCACCTACTTTGAAATCAATATAAGAGGGAGTTCTTGCCATCATCTTCAAACAAGGAACCTGATAGAAGAAGAAAAGCCTCTACTCAAGTAAGTATCTCTATGACTTCATATACTAGCATAGGATCATACAACATATGTCAAACTTTATACCAGTGTGGGGTCATACAACATATATCAAACTTTATAGCATATGCAAGGTGTAGTGTCATACAAATATATAAAATACATACCATATATGAACTTTTCAATAGGACTCAATCCTGGAACCTCCAACTTCCAATCCAACACACTAACCAATAGGGCTATTGTTCATGGGTTGCAGAGCCATGAGTTTGCACCCCTTTTTTAACCATAATTTTTCCCTTTATAAAAAATTACCCTCTGCAAGTGCAAAAAACTTAACCACACAACAACAACCCTTCATTGAATCATGACTGAGTGCCAAGTAACCACATTTTTCTCCAAAATACCATATATCCTTTGTGGGTTGAGACCGCACCCAAAACATACATCAACCTAACCGTGAACCATAAATCATATCAAACTTGTCCTCTACGGACTTGAAACTATGACCAAAGATATGTCACCATAAACCACACATCATATACAAAACTTGTCTTTTGTGAGATCAAATTGTGACCAAAGATATGTCATCATAACAGTGATGGGTCCTAGCGATACATTAGTGTGCAACCAATTTATTAAATAAATTGGAAAATTAATTGTAATCTTATCTCATAACAACTTGTAATAGCTAACTAATTGTGATAGACTTAGTTAGCTCAAGAATTTCGAGTTGAGGATCTAAGGATAGGCATGTAGAGTGATTGTTGAGTCCCGAATTTGCATCTTTTCCATACACTTTTCCATACCTTTTTCACTCACCTAAACCTCCAAAATTGTCAATATCATGTGCAAAAGGGTATCTAACATGGTTTTTAATTATGTGTTTGTGTTTTCTATTTGATCTAGATTTTGTTCATACAGCTGCGGAAACTTGCCACTTTCCGCAGCTGCTGCAACTTTCCGCAGCTATTTTGTGGAAATCTATGCTACAGGTGTCTACAAAGGAAACGAGCCACATGGGTAGGCTAGGAATGACGAGGACATGGTTCGTGTCCTATTGGTTCAAGTAAACTCGTCAAAGGAAGCCGCGGTCAAAGCCATCCACGTGGAAGTCAACTATGGAGTTTCATGTCGGCTGGACTCTGTTTCGTGGCATATAAACATCCATACGACCGTTTCTAAGCTTGCGGAGGTTAAATCGACATCTGTGCAGAGTTCTGGAGTTGAATTCAAGCCTCCACCTTCCGTAGATTCGTTTTCCAACATGGCCATACTCCTATATCCGTGGCCGTAGTGGTCTACGTGCTCTCTGCTATCATAAACTTCAGGAGACAGTTACAGTTTATTGTTTTATATAGAGCGTTTGCATATGCACGTAGAGTTAGTTGCTAGTTGATGGTTATCAGTTGTTAGTTGATCATTGTTAGTTGATAGTTGATGTGCATACTCTGTTATGTTTGCTTTGTAGTGATTACGCTGCCTTGAGCCGTAATACTACCAGTCTGTAATGAACTGCTTTTTAATATGAGAAAACTCTGTTTTTCAACTTAATTCGTGTTTTAGGATCGTTACCAAAGCTGTGTAGAGGGCCCCTGCTCAGCCAAGGTTCTGTGTATTAATATATATATTTCTCATTTCATTTCTTTAAAAATTCATTGTATCATAATCCATTACATGTTCATATTTTGTAGTTGTTTCATTTCTGTTTATACATTTCCATAATTTCCATTTCATTTCTGTCTTTCATGTTTTTATGATTGTTAATCACTGATCAGTTTTCTTGTGCAGGTTTTAGGTAGACAGCCCAGGCATTTTCATAGTATTTTGGCTAATGACATGAAACTAACATTGTTCTGCTGCTAGTTTGCTTTTCATAGCTTTTGTTTAACTTCAGTCTTGCTTTGTACACTTCAGTTTTGCTTATCTGATTCAGTAGTTAAATTTAGATATATTAAGCTGCTCATAGCATCTTCAGTTGCCTCCGAAAGCCACAGCTGGACTGATGGTGAGGGACTGCATTATGAAATGTGTGGTTTAGTATTAGTTTCTTTTCTGCAAATTTAGATATATTAAATCATGTATGACATCTTCAGTTGCCTCCGAAAGCCACAGCTGGACTGATGGCGAGGGATTGAATCATGTGTGTATGGTTTAGTATTAGTTTACTTTCTGCGAATTAAATATCAGTTACACAAGTTGTTTATGATTATTTCCGCAAGTCATAGCTGGTCTAATGATGAAGAGTCAGAAAATGAATTGATGTAATCTGATTTAGATTTATTTCATTGCAATTTTGAATTTCCATAAGCGTAGTTTCTTTTGTGTTCAGTTGGCAGCAAGAATAGTTTAGTTTTCATGTTCACTAGTTTCCTATTTTGATTCATTAGATTAGCAGCACCTTTTCATTTCAGCAGTACACTTTTACTTTCTTTCAAGTCTTGTCATTGTCAATTTCAATTTTCTTTTAAAGTTTCAAGATTGGTAAATCATTATAGGGGAAATCACTTCCTTGAACAAATATAACCAAGCTTGCTTTTCACTTTAGAATTTCCATTTCACCTTAGAAAGACCAAAAACGACAAAAAAAGTTAAGAAAGAGGTTATCTTGCACATATAGTGCACCGCACTTCATCAGCTTAATTCACGGTTGAAGAAGAATCACCAAATACTATACGGAAAGATTAGTTTTCTTCAAAAACGATCATCTATATCCGAGAAGCGAGGAGGCAGGGAATACGAGAACAAAAAAGGGTAGGGTGCCACGGCATGTGAGGAGAAGCGAGGCTTAAGGAAAATTGAGAAAAACACAAATTAAAGGTCCTCATTTCATTGATTTGGGTGAGGAGACATCTGAACAGTCTCCAACTGACCATAGTCCATTTCAGTTAGTTAGTGAACCTGACTCCTTTCACTCCCAATCAGACAATGAGCATACTCCATCTTATTCTCAACAAAATATTGATATAAGTCCTCCTCGGCCAGATTTTGAACATAATTCTCCCTTGCAGCATTTTGGGGACAGCCCAATGAAAAAGACACCGGAAGTAGATCCCAAACAGCAGGAGGTATATGACTATATAGAATCCTTGGAGAAGGCAGCCACAGGTCCAAGTACCTCTTCCATTCAGCCTCATACATTGCAGGATGATTTAGTCCAGTCATTAAAACAGGAAATTTTTGAGCTTGAGCTTTTAAATCGGCATATCAAAAATGAAAATGAAACACTGAAAGAGCAAGGAAAACTGGACAAGATCATCCATGATAATACTATGTTACATTTGGGTCTTTGGCAAAAGAAGAATAAGAAATTAAAAAGAAAATGCCAAAAATTGAGCAGAGCACTTGTGAATATCAAATTCAGGTGCTTAATGAAGAAACCCAGAATGATGGCAGTACCAAAGAAGAAGAGAAGGGGGTTGGATGTGCTGGCTGAAGTATCAAGGCACATGAACTGAACAAAAAGTATCAAAATTTTGGTTGCATGAGGACATGCAACACCTTCACAGTGGGGGTATGTTGAGTCCCGAATTTGCATCTTTTCCATACACTTTTCCATACCTTTTTCACTCACCTAAACCTCCAAAATTGTCAATATCATGTGAAAAAGGGTATCTAACATGGTTTTTAATTATTTTTTTGTGTTTTCTATTTGATCTAGATTTTGTTCATACAGCTGCGGAAACTTGCCACTTTCCGCAGCTGCTGCAACTTTCCGCAGCTATTTTGTGGAACTATATGCTACAGGTGTCTACAAAGGAAACAAGCCACATGGGCAGGCTAGGAATGACGAGGACATGGTTCGTGTCCTATTGGTTCAAGTAAATTTGTCAAAGGAAGCCGCGGTCAAAGCCATCCACGTGGAAGTCAACTATGGAGTTTCATGTCGGCTGGACTCTGTTTCGTGGCATATAAACATCCATACGGCCGTTTCTAAGCTTGCGGAGGTTAAATCGACATCTGTGCAGAGTTCTAGAGTTGAATTCAAGCATCCACCTTCCGTAGATTCGCTTTCCAACACGGCCATACTCCTATATCCGTGGCCGTAGTGGTCTACGTGCTCTCTGCTATCATAAACTTCAGGAGACAGTTACAATTTATTGTTTTATATAGAGCGTTTGCATACGCACGTAGAGTTAGTTGTCAGTTGTTAGTTGTTAGTTGATAGTTGATGTGCGTACTCTGTTATGTTTGCTTTGTAGTGATTACGCTGCCCTTGAGCCGTAACACTACCATTCTGTAATGAACTGCTTGTTAATATGAGAAGACTCTTTTTTTCAACTTAATTCGTGTTTGAGGATCGTTACCAAGGCTGTGTAGAGGGCCCCTGCTCAGCTAAGGTTTTGTGTATTAGTGTATATTTCTCATTTCATTTCTTTAAAAGTCATTGTATCATAATCCATCCATATGTTCATACTTTGTAGTTGTTTCATTTCTGTTTATACATTTCCATAATTTCCATTTCATTTATGTCTTTCATGTTTTTATGATTGTTAATCACTGATCAGTTTTCTTGTGCAGGTTTTAGGTAGACAGCCCGGGCATTTTCATAGTATTTTGGCTAATGACATGAAACTAACATTATTCTGCTGCTAGTTTGCTTTTCATAGCTTTTGTTTAACTTCAGTCTTGCTTTGTACACTTCAGTTTTGCTTATCTGATTCAGTAGTTAAATTTAGATATATTAAGCTGCTCATAGCGTCTTCAGTTTCCTCCGAAAGCCACAGCTGGACTGATGGTGAGGGACTGCATTATGAAATGTGTAGTTTAGTATTAGTTTCTTTTCTGCAAATTTAGATATATTGAATCATGTATGACATCTTCAGTTGCCTCCGAAAGCCACAGCTGGACTGATGGCGAGGGATTGAATCATGTGTGTATGGTTTAGTATTAGTTTACTTTCTGCAAATTAAATAATCAGTTACACAAGTTGTTTATGATTACTTTCGCAAGTCATAGCTGGTCTAATGATGAAGGGTCAGAAAATGAATTGATGTAATCTGATTTAGATTTATTTCATTGCAATTTTGAATTTCCATAAGCGTAGTTTCTTTTGTGTTCAGTTGGCAGCAAGAATAGTTTAGTTTTCATGTTCACTAGTTTCATGTTTTGATTCATTAGATTAGCAGCACCTTTTCATTTCAGCAGTACACTTTTACTTTCTTTCAAGTCTTGTCATTGTAATTTCAATTCGCTTTTAAAGTTTCAAGATTGGTAAATCATTATAGGGGATATCACTTCCTTGAACAAATATAACCAAACTTGTTTTTTTCATTTTAGAATTTCCATTTCACCTTAGAAATACCAAAAACGACAAAAAGTTAAGAAAGAGGTTATCTTGCACATATAGTGCGCCGCACTTCATCAGCTTACGATTCCCGGATTGACAAATTAAATGCAGCAATTTAGGACACACTAAATTGACCAAACAGTGATTCTATCATGTACAGAGTCTAGTTTCAGTTGTAGCACTAGTGTAGTGTGGGTGGGATCAGTTAACTCACAATAATTGAGTTAAAATCAGTTTAACTAGGTCTAATTATTTGATGAGCTAGTGGAAGATCAAGTAAATTAAAATAGATTTAATTCACCAGTAGTGATCTACCAAGTAACTGATGACTCACTATTTATATCTGCATGCATGCTAATTTTGGTGGATACCCAGTCGAGACAAAGGTTCAAGGCTAGTAAACTAGCAGTTGTATTTTAGGCAAACTAACCAGGTGTAGTTATAAAACCATGGGAAGCCCATGAAGGATTTCGCAATCAAGGAAGGTTGGATTTCCTATTAATAGGGTTTTAATTATCTAGGGATTTTTTAAGCAGGGAAGGATGACGGTAGGCTAATAATTGGTTGTGTTTGTGGAATTTTTCCTAGATCAGTGTGAAGCAATCAGTGGAGTGTATGAGGTTGTGGTGATCACAAATACATTTTATTGTTTCATGATTCGTTGGTTGATTATACAATAAATATGGAGGGGCTTTGAGAAGTTTCTTTCCCCAGGAATATTTGGTTTTGAGGATTGATTTACTTCTTTCTCTTACTTTCATGTGATTGAGCGGTCGTGTTTTATATTCCACAAATATTGTAGAAGGATTCAGTATCTTGCTTTAGTACATTGCATGATCGGATTGAGTCCATTGATATAATTTATACATGGTATTATAGTTGTGTTAGAGATTTTCTACATGGTATCAGAGCGCCAAGAATCACAATAATGGAGAAGAAATGGATTCTATGTTGAATAGTATTCAAATTTGCAGGTACTTTCTTTGGAGCTATAAGTGGATCAAGATGTCTTTCAATGGCTTGAGACTCGAATCACTCGAGGGAAGTGAGAATTATATTGCATGGAAGGACAGGATGGAGGCAGTGTTGGAGGACAATGGGTTGATGGAATTCATAGATAATGATATTCTCAATCTCGCAGCAGTAGATGCCAAATTTCTTGATGCATGGCAGAATAAGGTAGAAAAGGCGAGGAGGATCTTGTTAGATGGAGTTCGAGATCACATTGCCTCGAGTCTTCATGGAAAGGAAACTCCATGTGCTATGTGGATGGCCTTGATTGATTTGTTTCAAATCATAAGTGACCACATAAAATTGGCACTCAAGGACAACCTCAGGAAAATCAAAATGGAGAAGGGCGACACAATCCAGAAATACTTGACCAAGTTCACTCAATGTCAAGATGAGCTTGGAAGTGTTGGGATTACTGTAGCTAATGATGACTTGGTGAACCTAGCACTTCTAAGCCTTCCAAAGAGCTAGCATAGTTAACAGGACTCTATGAATGGGAGGGAGAAGTTACCATATTGGGAGCGACTATGGTCAAATTTGGTACAAGAAGAGTTTCGGCAAAATACTAGGGATGGATCTTCACCCAAGACTGATAATGAGGAAAATTGTGCCTTGGCTAGTAAGGAAAAGAAGGGAAAGGGGAAGAAGTCCTATTCCAACTCTAAGACCGACAAAGAAGGCAAGAAATGTGGCATGTTAAAGGTGAAATGTTTTCACTGTCATGATCATGGACATTATGCCACAAATTGTCCACAAAAGAAGAAAAACAACAAGAAGGCTCCAGGAGCTGCAACGGGTGAAGCTTTAGCCTCACCGTTTGAGTTGGAATTCTCTCTCATCACATGCATGGCGTCAACTGTGATGGGATCTATGTGGTACTTGGATAGTGAAGCATCATTCCACATGACGGAAAAAAAAATAACTAATTAGTAGCTTGGAGGAGAAGGATCTTCATATGCACATCGAGATGGGTGATCACGGGAGGTATAGCGCTACCGAGATTGGTACAGTTACCTTCTAGAGATAGTCACGTAAAACTTTCTTATTAAAAGATGTCATGCATGTACCAGGATTGAAAAATAATTTAGTTTTAGTTTCTATGTTGGAGGATCTTGGATATGATGTGGTTTTCAGTGAAGGAAAGGCATTCCTTCGTCACAAAGCCACATCATAGGTAAAGAATATTGGGATTTGTGTGAAGAACCTCCACAAAATTGATGTAGATGGCTGCGCAACATTGAGCAGTAAAGCGGGGAAGGTGGTGTGCCAGGATACAGGGGAGTTATGGCACAGGATATTGGGCCATCTACACCACAGTGCTTTGAGGATCATGCAACATATTTATATAGGTCTTCCAAAGGGTACTCTTGTGTAGATAGACACATGAAAGGGATGTGCCATGGGGAGGTATACTAAGGCCAACTTTCATGAGAAGGAGAACTGAGAAGCAACAATCCTTGAGAGAGTTCACTCAGATGTGTGTGGACCATTCTCTACAGCTTCCATAGAAAAGCACAGGTATTATTTGATTTTTGTTGATGATATTCTAGAAAGTGTTGGATCTTCTTTCTACAAAAGAAAGATCAGGTGTTCTCCAGGTTTTGTGAGTTCAAAGAACTGGAAAAGAAAGATACAGGGAATAAGGTGAAGGCTCTAAGGAGCGACAATGGTGGTGAATATATCTCTAATGAATTCAATAACTTTTGTGCCAAATAATGAATTCGGAGAGAATTGATTGCACCTCATAACCCGCAACAGAATGGGGTTGCAGAAAGAAAGAATAGATCAATTGTGGGAGCAGCACGAGCTCTGTTACATGACTAGGGCCTACCGTTACATCTATGGGAAGAGGCATGCAACACAGCGGTATTTGTGCAGAATCAGAGCCCTCATTAGATACTTAGCATGAGTACACTATTGGAGGATTTTTCAGGTAAGAAACCAGATGTTTCATATTTTAAAATTTTTGGCTCATTTATCTATTTCCAAGTGACCAAAGATGCCAGGAATAAGCTAGAACCAACAGCAGAGGTTGGGATATTTTTGGGGTACACTGATACTCCCCACAACTATTGGGTGTATTTTCTGGCTAACAAGATGACAGTTGTCTTGAGAGATGTTAAATTTGATGAGGAGAAAGCCATGTGATTTTCCCTTTAGAGGGAGCTTGACTTGCATGTAGATGAGGAACTCTTAGTTCTAAAGGATGAACCTCAGGATGTGGAGCAACCACAAGATGATGATCATGGAGTGGCAGAAACCACTCATGCAGAGCCATCTACCAGAAATGGTAGGAATCTCACCAGAGAGGCTAACAAATTGATGCTAGATGCGACAAAGCATGTAGGAGCACCTACATCACAACGTAGGTAGAGAAGGTCCCCAAACAGGTGTGACTAGATACATGGCTCTTATGAGCAAGTGTATTGTGATAGGACCATCCTCTTTTGAGGAAGCAGTGCAGCAACCAACATGGGTCGATGCCATGGTTGAGGAGCATGACTCCATTATCAGAAACAATGCATGGGAAGTGGTCCCAAGACCAATGGGGAAGTCAATGGTTGGATCTAGGTGGATCTACAAGGTGAAGCAGGTAGCATATGGGAGTGTGGAGAAATACAAGGCTATATTTGTGGCTTGGGGATTCTCACAAGTAGAGGGGATTGACTATGAGGAGAATTTTGCACTGGTTGCAAGGTACTCTTCGATTACATCTATCCTTGCACTCTCAGCGCAAATGGGATGGAAGATACATCATATGGATTTTTGGCTTGAGGGGTCCTGACCCAGGTTCAGTGTGCAAGGTTTTCCAACAAACCCCTATACTACTGGCCCTTTCGGCAGTGACCTGCTTCTGCAGGTCACAGTCTCACCCGAAGTAGTATGGGTGGGTGCTGGAACCAGGTTTCCACACCCTAAGAAAGGATGCGTAAGGCAAGCAGGGTTGTGTCCTGTTTCTGTAATTCCCATATTACCTTTTCTTGCACGGGGTTAATTACGTTCCTATTCGCATCCACGTGCACTATATCTATAGTTATAGGCTTATGGGTTCGATAAATTCAATGGCCCATTTATCAAAATCCTGTAGGGCCATTTGAGGTTGTAATGGCATGTCATCTCGTCGTGAGGGTCAGCCAATTCGTTGGCATGTATCGCACAACCTACAGTAGGCATAGGAATCCTGATGCAGGGTAGGCCACCATAAGCCAGCCCTTAAAATCTTCTGTGCCGTAGCTCTACCCGCATAGTGGCCGCCTGCGACTCCATCATGTGATTATGTGAGGACGGTGGGTCATTCGTGTTCTAATACATATCTGCAGAGTATTTCATCGGCGCCCAGCTTGTATAGATGTCCTGCGATGATAGTGAAGTCTACATCCCGGGTAACCAACTCCTTCTTCTGTTGCACTGAGTACGCAGTAGGGGCCACACCTGTAGTAAGGAATTTAATGATATCATCAAAGTGAGCATCAACCATCTTAATGGTAAATAGCTGCGCATCAGGTAATCCTTCATCCAAGTTAGTGGGTTCTTCTCTTGTATCAATATGAGACAGGTGATCCGAGCCTGCATTCAACTGCCCGGGCTTAACGAGGATCTCGAAATCATATTCCTGAAATAGCAATAGCCAGCAGAAAATATTCCCCCCCAACATAGGCTTGTTGACCAGGTATTTCAAAGCTGAATGGTCTGTGAACATCTTAAAGTGTCCACCCAGTAGATAGTGCCGATATTTTTGTAGTTTGTACACCATAGCCAGTCCTTCACGTTAAGTGGTAGAGTAATTACTTTCGGCGTTTGAGAGTTTGCGACTGGCAAAGGCAACCGGGTGATCAATATCTTCTTCGCTAAGTTGTGTGAGGACCACACCGAGGGAAATTCCTAACGCATCGACATGTACATGAAATTGTTTTGACCAGTCAGGGAATATCAGGGTGGGTGCAGAAATCATCTTCTCTTTTAGTAGTTCGAAGCTCTACTGACATTCATCATTCCAGAAAAAAGAGACATCTTTTTTAGCAGCTGTTCCATGGGCGTTGTGATCAGAGTGTATCCTTGAATGGACTTTCTGTAATATCCTGTGTGACTGAGAATCGAGCGTAGCTATTTCTCCGTGGTGGGGATTTCTAGGTTGATAATTACGGCTATCTTCGCAGGGTCAACCATTAGTCCTTGCTGACAGACTATGTGCCCAAGAAATATTCTGAAAGGTAATCAAAAGATACACTTTTTGATATTTAAGGAGATCTGGTGCTTTTGGCATGCATCCAATATTAATCGCAGGTTCGAGACATGTGATTTCACTAAGCCAAAAACCGTCCAGTCATCGAAGTAAACCTCCAGGAACTTATGAATGAATTCTTTGAACACAGCCACCACGACCCTTGAAAATATATCAGGTGCATTCTTAAGACCAAAGGGCATGACCTTATACTGGAACGAACCCCATTCGATGGCAAAGGTGGTCTTACTGTGATCCTCAAGTGAAATTCTGATTTGGTGGTAACCCGAGAATCCATCAGTGAAGGAATAGGCTTCCTGGCCACCCACACTATCAAGGATTTCATCGGAGAAGGGAGTAGGGAAAGGGTCATGAACGCAGGCATCATTCAGCTTTCTTAGATCCACACAGATGTGTATTTATCATTTTTTTTTTTCTCCTGAATGACCATTGGGCTTACCCAATCTGATTGTTCAACTAGTTCAATGATACCTGTGGTCAGAATTTTGTCCAATTCTTCTTTGACCTTTTGCTTATACTTAGGATTCAACCGGTAGGGCCGCTGCTTGAAAGGTCGTGCTTCAGGCTTCAGAGTGATGTGCATAATGCCGAGGTACCCAGTGATTCTTTTGAGCTCAGAAAACTTGGTAGGGAATAAGTCCTGGTACTCCGTAAGTAGTTCAGAAATTTTTCCCACGGTGCCTTCATCCAAATAATCCCCAATTTTAGCTAGCTTATGGTGTCCTTCTGTCCCAATATTAACTTCGCGTAGTCGAAGAGGTTGTGTTACATCAACACCCTAGAGGGATGGTCCAATAATGGTACGTTCCCCTTCTGATTCCGGAACAGAGATATTTCACGGGTTATCCTCTTCTTCGTTAATCACCAAGCTCCAGCAGTTGGCTATGTCTTGCATCTGGGCCTCCCTTGTCAGAACGGCTGGAGGGGTGTGTGGGTGAGGCTTCTTAAAGATGAATGCATCGATGTCCTATAGGGCTTCTTCAAGCATCTTTGTTCCCCCAATAAGTCTGAATGTTCCAATAAAGTCCTCTTTTAATATTTCCCAGTGGCGGGTCCGTTGATGTAATTCTGTGTATAAGTACCAAGTAGCAGGAATAGGGCCCAAGGCATGTATAAATATATGGATCCATTCTTCTAGGGTGGGATCAGCCCATTTGGTTGTCCAAGTACGTAGATGCGCGTGGGGGTCCCTGGATCCTAGGAATATCTTGGTGCGCACATCAGTGGGAGGTGCAAACCACAGCACCATCCTATCCCAACACGTCTCCCAGTCTGGAAATGCTTTCTTGTGGGTATCCCACCATCGTGCAGGTGTGCCACGCAGTGCCATATTGAGTGCCCAGAGCCACCGATCTTTTGGCACCCTAGCCTCTAATGTTCTTAAGAAGTCCTGGAAAGTACTAGACTCATCAAAGTGGGGAAGGTCCCTTATCTCCGAAGTAATGCAATAGAGGGACCTTGCAACCCGAGGGCATCATAGTGTTGAGACATTGTGTAGCCCAGTCCTCCAACTCTCAAGTTCTTCATCCGAGTCAGAACAGTAATCCTTGTTTTCCTCCCAATCGAATACTTCGTCTGTTGTAGGGTCACCCTGGTCTTTGTCCTGTGTTGTCATCTTGTAGATATGATCGATTCCTTCTCTTCGTATGATGGTTTTGTATACCGCATACCCTCAGCGGGATCCAGTGGTACTATTACATGGGTACCACTTTTTTCAAACACCATGCTACGTTTTTTCAAATTGATGACACCCCCTACGTCGATAGCCCAGTCTAGTCCTAGGAGTGGAGGATAGGGATCCGTATCCTCCACAATTTCTATGACCTAAAAGTCAGCTAGGACCCTTACCCCTACAATATCGACCACAACTTTTGGCAACCTTCCCAGAGGGATGATCTTCTATTGATTCGCCATTTGCAGCTGGATAGTGGACTAGTCTAAATAAGGTTCTCCCAAGCTGCACAGTTTTGTAGCAGTACTTGAATATTTTCTCCAGCCTATGGGTTGCGTAGTAGATTCAACCACACCCTTAGCAAGGTTTCAACTTCCTCTTCTGCCTGGAGGTGTGTTGGCGGCTGCACAGGGGCTTCCAGCAACTCCTGTCTCCTGGGATTTGGTACCTTCTGGTCAGCCAGATCCTCCATCACTCCTTGGGTGACCATGCTACATGTTATGATTTTTACACTGGGATCTTCACTCCTTGGCTCTGTTTTGACTCTTTGTACATTTTGGGTGGGGGTAGACTGTTTGTCCTTCATATTTGTTAACAATATCGTACAATCCTCAATCTCATGGTCCAGTTGTCTGAAATATTTACAGGAATGCCTCGTGGGATTTGGGCAATCGTTGGCGAAGTGCCCTACCTCTCCACAGTTGTAGCAAATCAGATAGCCCCATCCTCATCCTACGCTCCCTCCCTGTCCCCCCTGCCCCCTGTAGGAGAGCTACCAAAGGTTTTAGGAGATCTCAGAGAGGCAGGATCGGACTGTACCCTATAAAAGGTTCCCCGATCTAACAGTAAGTCATATGTGCAACAATTTTGCTTTTCGTGCCCTATAGATCAGTAAAACTTGCATCATTATTGCCTCAATTCACCCTTATTTATCCAAGGACACTGGGCTATATCATGCAGTCCCGCTACTCGACAGTATTCGCACCAGATGTTTGTGCCGACTCCTTTTCCCCATTCCGCCCGTAAGCTCTATATTTCCAGGTGCATGGCCTTGAGCTGCTCCTGAATTTGTTGCACTCCTTCCCTTGTGTTGTCCTTAGGCGCAGCTTCCAGTTTCATGGAAGCTTCCAAGGCTTTTTCCTGCAATTCGAAGGTCTAGTGGCCCATGGGTATGCGTAAGTGAGGTAGTAGCATAGAAATGAACCATTCCGTGTGTTGTTTGTCGTCATACTTGAACTCACCTTCCCTGATTGCTTTCTTTAACCATTGATCGGCCTCCCATACCGACTAAGCCACCCCTTCCTTGAAGTCTTTTACTTCCGCTACTAGCTAGGACAAGGATTTTGGCTTCCGAAATTGTTTTTTTAGGGCATCCTTGATATTTCGAAGCGTTGTGGTCCCATTCTGAGATATATACCGCATATACCAGTCCAGCACCCTTTCTTAGAAATCCAAGGATAGCTGCGCTCTCTTCACAGTATCGCTTACCACCCCTTGTGCCATCCACACCGAATCGGTCATGAACCAAAATCGATCCATGTCCTCATCGGCTGCTCCTTTAAAAGTATGTAACTTTAGGTGTGCTACCATGGGCTCCTCTGGTTTATCTTCCTAGGGCCCTAACATCGGGGCAGCTGACAGACCCGGTGTGGGTCTCGGCGGACTATGAGTAGAGCGATCATATCCTCGACTATCTCGATAGTTCTCACTACTCCGTGTTACGCTTCCACCTATAATGTCACTCATTCCACCCCGCATTCGATCTCTAATGCCATTACCCGATCCCGTTTCTCAGAATCCTTCAGGTCCCAGCAACGGAACCATTTTTTGGCTTGAGGGATCCTGACCCAGGTTCGGTGTGCAAGGTTTTCCAACAAACCCCTATACTACTGGCCCTTTCGGGAGTGACCTGCTTTCGCAAGTCACAGTCTCACCCAAAGTAGTCTAAGAAAGGATGGGTAAGGCAAGCAGGGCTGCGACTTGTTTCTGTAATTCCCAGATTACCTTGTCCTACGCAGGGTTAATTACGTTCCTATTCGTATCCACATGCACTAGATCTATAGTTATAGGCTTATTATATCATCAACACAACAATATATAAACATAGCATAGCAGATCTAGATCCAAGAGCACAGTACACAGATCTTTCGCAGCTTAAAGACAGAAAATACATAACACAGCATTTAACAACAATTCACATAACAGAACTCATAGATTCAGATCTCTAATAATTCTTCGCATTCATTCATTCATCAACCTTTCCTTACAATTCCCTTCCCAACATGCGCACACAGCAGCAAGGTCTACGCACAACTGGACTAGGATCTCCGCGCACACAGCCAACAGGAGTCCGTGTTGGAAATATGATAAAATGTGTTGTCCTTTATGGAAACCTACTTGATGAATTTGTCCTTGATGGAAACCTACTTGATGAGTTGTGTTTTGATAGCAACCTATTTGTTAAAGATGTAAAAATGATGTATCTACAGACAGTTCAGAAGTAGTAGAAAAAGGAATTTCAGTAAGTGCCAGAGAAATGATAAATATAATATGTCACAATGTGTACGCTACTTTTATGAAGGTAACCCGCGTATGGATTCAATGTATACACTAATTTTGTGAAGGAAACCCGCGTAAGAAGGAAACCCGCTACTTTTTCTCATGGAAAGGAAGAAAAAGAAGAGGGCTACTCAAGGGAAGAATATATCTCAAAAAACATGTACAGCAGAAAATGAAGAAGATGAAACATGTATTGATTGTTGTTCTTGTGATTCACTTTCTTGTGCATGCAATGGTGAAGATAGTGAAAGTAATGTTATGGATCTGGAAGAAGTTCTCAAGATTAAAGTTGAAAATCAACAAAGATTATTTAATGAGAGAGAATCTATCTACAAAGATATGATCTCTAGAATGAATGGACAGATAAAAAAGTATCAAAGGTTGTACGATGAAGTAACCAATCACAGTGAAGGACTTGAAGCAGAAATCATCTCTCTGAAAGAAGATCTGGAAAAATCAAATAAGAAGAATTAAGAAATTCTACAAACATTTGAAGAACAAGAAAATGGGTTGAAAGAAGAGATTTTAAAATTGAATGATCAAGTAGAATAAGGAAGAATGGTCGAAGAAAGTATGAAGAAGCAATGCCAAATATTGGAGGTTGAGGTAAACATTTTAAAAGGTAAATTAGAAGAAAAAGATAAACTCTTGAGGTTTCAAGATAGTACTAAGATTCTGGACAATATTATTAGTAGTCAAAGGTCTCCTTCTGTTAAATTTGGTCTTGGTTTTCATGAAACTGTTAAAGGAGAATCTAGTTCACAAGAAAGTGTTAAAGATTCAAAGGATATCAATGCAAAACCTGAAGTGTTGAAAGAAACAAAAGGTCAATCGATAATCAGGAACTCTCAAAAGAAATCATTCCCTCATAACTATAGAAGAATCAATCGATTCTCTCCTTTGATCAATAATGTTGAACGCTTTAAATGTCATAATTATGGGAATGTTGCAGCCAATTGCAGAAGCAGATTGTTTCATTCATAAACAAACAGATTCTACACAGAAAGGTACTCAGGTTTCTTTAAGGGATATTGTTTTTCTTGCAGCAAGTTTGGTCATAAGGCGGCTGATTGCAATAGAAGAAAGAATAGAAAAACACATTATGATCCCTATGCTTACTTTTCTGGTCACTAAAGATGTTAAGCCTGTAACAAGAATGGACATGTAGAAAAAGAACGCAGGATGAATAGATCTTAGAAATTGGATAATTTCTGGCACACAATAAGAAATTTCAAGCAAAGCTGGAAAAAGAAGGAGGACTGGTAAAAAATGTAGGGGATAATAATCCTACTGCAGTCTTCCGCTTCTAAATATTACTTCTCATAATGACTGTAGGAGTGATGTGAGATACATTATAGGAATCAGTAATGTATCATCACAAGGGGAGCAATATATGGCGATTCCCATGGTGGGTTTGGTAATTCTGGCTGTGTTTATTTCTAACAGTGCATCTAATGTGACAACAGAAGACAGGTACAGAATGTATAAATCCAGGAGAAAATGGAGCTATGAAATTTTCAGTATTTCACTTTTCATACGCGGGTTTCATGAACTAAAGCCGCGTATACACGCGAGTTACGATGGAGACAAAAGCGTATGTTTTTCTGATAAGAAAAATAGTGAGTCAGCTCAAGGACAGGAGCACAGTTTCAGGGGGAGCATTAGCCTTGCTGAGAGTAATGCATTGTTGTCATTATGATGGTTCTGAAATATAATCTCTCTCTTGAGGTCTTTTTGGTATTGGTTATAAAAAGTCATATTTGTAATTTGATGAAAAGGTTATGTTGAGACCTATGATGTAAATTGTTATATTCATTCATGTAATGACTTCTTCAAATTTGTAAACCCACTTGGTTGGGTAGTTGAGTCAAAATGTGTAAACCCACTTGGTTGGGTACTTGAGTCACATATGTAAATCCACTTGGTTGGATCATTGATGTAAGTATGAGTCCTTGGTGATAGGAAAGGTCATAGAGTCATGTACTTCATTGAAAAAATATGTTTGAAGATTCAGCGTGAACTCAGGAGGAGCATGGTAACTTCAGTGCACATCAGATCTATAGAGCTCTTCTTTCTACAAGAGAAGAAAAATCTTGTTTTTGTTTTGATCCGCCCTTTGCCCTTGATGTCAAAGGGGGAGAGTATCAGGGTGTTTGAATAATGGTTATAATAAATGTATCTATCTGTTGTGGTGATCAAACACCATCATGGTTGCCATCAAGTCCAAAGGGGGAGATTGTTGGCAATATGATGCAATGTGTTGTCCTTGATGGAAACCTACTTGATGAAGTTGTCCTTGATGGAAACCTACTTGATGAGTTGCGTTTTGATAGCAACATATTTGTTAAAGATGTAAAAATGATGTATCTATAGATCAGTTCAGAAGTAGCAGAAAAAGGAATTTCAGTAAGTGCCAAAGAAATGATAAATATAATATGTCACAATGTGTACGCTACTTTTATGAAGGAAACCCGCGTATGGATTCAATGTATACACTACTTTTGTGAAGGAAACCCGTGTATACATTCAGGACTAATATATACGCGGCTATTTTGAAGATAAATCACGTATTCAAGCGGATACGAATGCTTCAAGTCGCGTATGCCTTTTGCGCTCTAAAATCTATGATACCTAGGGGCGTTACCATTGTATTGGCCCACTGTATTGAGCACTGGATTATCTATTTGATCCCGTCTAGGAATACCATCAACGGTTGAGTGGTTTTGACTCATGGTATTGACAAAAGCTAAATCTTTATAAGGAGAAGAAGATCATAGTGCAAGAGTATATAGGTCTGGGTTTTAATGAATACTTCACTCTGAAGTATATTTGCATGGAATGGGTAATATTTTATTGATTGATATGAATTAATAATGCACCTATAAAGAAAATGATGAAGAGGGATCTCTAGATCTGAAATGACTATGTATTTTCTAGATCTGTTTATGGAATGTTTAGATCTGTGATCTGGCAAATCTTTGCTGAAGTGAAGGGTAAGATCTGAGCTATTTATCTGTTCTGAAGAGTTGTGCAGCCCTACAATGTTTGCAGATCTATACGCAGGTTCGTGACAGAGAAAGCGCGTATATACGCGGGTTGGTTTCAGCAAAAGCGCGTATGGAATATGAGATCAGTCCTTAAATATGTGTAGATATATACGCAGGTTTTTCTCTGTGAAAGCACATATATACGCAGGTTCAGTGAAGTAAAAGCGCGTATGGAATCTAGGGTTTTTATGAAGTATGAGGAATGAAATGTCTGATCTGTTTTGTTGTTTTATTGTTATCTGTCAATGATGTATTCATACAGATCTGGGTTTTTTGAATGTTGATTATGCTGCTGATTATGTTGATTAAAGATCAAGTTGTTGGTTGATTGGTTGATGATTCAATGAATGAATTGATGGGGTTATAAGTTTCAGTTTGATGTATGTTGAGCTTAAATGTGTGGAGTGGGTCCAGTCTGAAAATCTGATGAAAAGTGGCCTACAAGATGTGTTGTGTGGAAGCTGTTGGATCCAGTATGAAAATTGATGAAACATGGTCCGCAGTGGTGCTGAGGGTCGAAGCCTTCAGTGAGGGGCTTGTAGCTCCCTTCCAGTGGTAGCTGGTAAATGAGAGTAGGGGGCAGTAGCTCCCTTCTAGGAGAGGCTGGTAAACGAGAGCAGGGGGTAGTAGCTCCCTTCCAAGAGAGGCTGGTAAACGAGATCAGGGGGTTGGAGCTCCCTTCAAGTAGTGGCTGGAGAACGAGAGAAGGTTGCAGCCTTCTGCAGGTGGGTTCCTGCGTGCTGGTATGAGTCTGCACCAGTACAACATTGTAAGAATTTTTCTTTATAATAAATATTGAAGACAGAGACGACAGCAGTGGTGGTTTTCTCTCGAATTGGGTTTCCACCTTAAATACTGGTGTTCATGTGTGTTGCTTATGTGTGATGGTTTATTCTATTATTATTGCACATGCTTACTGCTTACTAAACATCTGATGAATAAATGATGAAATGATCTAAGTAAATAATTAAATGCATAATAAGGTCACTGGACATACGCAAGTTTTCTTAAGGATATCCGCGTGTATACGCGAGTTGGGTTCAGTAAAGTAGCATATGAGTTTAAGAGAAAGAAAAAGTAAAAAAATTTCAGTCATCTCTAAATACTGATTCACCCCCCCCTCTCAGTATTTTTCCCAACAGTCTGTTCCCCAAAACCCAAACAGATAGCTTAAGAAACATATCGCATCAATATCTCATCAATTCCTATCCTTTTTGATACAAAATACATTTCTATTTATAACAATATAGCTCCGAATTTCCTATGGTCCGCAACCCATGGTTTTCAGACCCCTAGTTTACCCTTTTACCCATTACAATGTTTTCGGGGCTTTGACCCACCCCAAAACCCTTGCGTTATATTAAATATAATCAAAAGTAATCAAAATGGACCAATTTCGCAGCTTGTTAGGAGACCTCGTTCCAACATGGATGTAAAGACATCCTTTATTAATGGATTTATTGAGGAAGAAGTGTACATTGAGCAGCTATAAGGTTTTGAGACCTTTGACATGGAGTCGCATGTGTGCAAACTCAAGAGAGAGTTGTATGGGTTGAAGAAAGCACCTTGTGCTTGGTACACTAGGATCGACAACTATTTCACCAGGTTGGGCTTCACAAAGAGTGAACCGATGCGAACCTATATCATATTGTGGTTGATGTTAAAAATTTTATTGTTTTACTATATGTAGATGATGTTATACTTACATGTGATGAGCAGCTCATAACTTATTGCAAAGAGGATCTTGTAAGAGAGTTTGAGATGAAGGACATGGGGCTCTTGCATTATTTCCTAGGCTTGGAAATTTGGAAAAGAGATGGGGATCTATTTATATCTAGAGGAAATCATGCCAAGGAGATTATGAGGAAGTTCCACATGGAGGGCAGCAAACCCATGGAAACTCCTCTTGTGGGTAACTAGAAAAAGGAGGATGCTACTTCAGGTGAGGTAGTGGATGCTATTGTTTACAAGCAGCTTGTGGTTTCACTTATGTATTTGGTAAACACATGACTAGACATATGCTATGTAGTTAACCAGCTTAGTCAAGCTATGGTTAAGCCTAACAAGCTCTTTTGGAAGGAAAGGAAGAATGTGTTGAGATATATTAGGGGCACTAAAAAGTATGGATTATGGTATAGACAGACAGAGGGAGTGAAGCTTCAAGGCTTCATCGATGCGGATTGGGCATGTAGTCCATCAGGCAGAAAGAGCACATCAGGGGGCATCTTCAGCATAGGATCAGGAGCATTTTCTTGGTACAACATAAAGCAGAGACCAGTTGCACTCATTTCGGCCAAGGTAGAGTACATGGCATCTATTTAGGCTACATGTGAGGCCATCTGGATGAGGAATATACTTGTTGGTCTTTTCAATCATCAAATGGATCTGACAGTGATACACTGTGATAACTAGAGTTACATAAAACTCTTTGTTAATCCAGTATTCCATGCCAGGACCAAGCATATTGACATATGGTACCACCATCTCAAATATTTTGTTCATAGGTGCATCATGTTGTTGCAGTACATTCCCACGGAGGATCAGGATGCAGATATCTTGACGAAGGTGCTTGCGAAGAGAAAATACGAATACCACCGAGGCAGGATTGCAGTAGCAGATAATCCCTTTCTTGTTGAGATGGAGTGTTGAAATTCAATAAGAAAATGCAACACACACACACTAGTGTGGTATCACAGGTCACACAGTGATGGGTCCTAGAGATACATTAATGTGCAACCAATTTATTAAATAAATTGGAAAATTAATTGCAATATTATCTCATAACAACTTGTAATAGTTAACTAAGTGTGATAGACTTAGTTAGCTCAAGAATTTCGAGTTGAGGGTCTAAGGATAGGCATGTAGAGTGATTCTATTATTTACAAGGTCTAGTTGCAGTCGTAACACTAGTGTAGTGTGGATGGGATCAGTTAACTCACAATAATTTGGATAAAATCAGTTTAACTAGTTCTAATTGTTTGATGAGCTAGTGGAAGATTAAGTGAATTAAAATAGAGTTAATTCACCAATATTGATCTACCAAGTAATTGATGATTCACTATTTATAGTTTCATGAATTCTAATTCTGGTGGATACCCAATTAAGACAAATTTTTAAGGCTAGTAAACTAGCAGTTGTATTTTAGGAAAATATCCCAGGTGCAGTTATAAAACCATGGGAAGCCCATGATGGATTGCGCAATCACGGAAGGCTAAATTTCCTATTTAATAGGGGTTTAATTCTCTAGGGATTGCATAAGTAGGGTAGGCTGAGGGTAGACTGATAATTGGTTCTGTATTTGTCCAATTTTGCCTAGATCAGTATGAAGAAATTGGTAGAGTGTACGAGATTGTGGTGATCACAAATACATTGTATTGTTTCACGATTCCTTGGTTGATTATACAATAAAGATGGGAGGGTTTTGAGCAGTTGATTTCCCCAGGAATATCTGGTGTTGTGTATTGATTTACTTCTTTCTCTTGCATGTGATTGAGTGATCATGTTTTATATTCCACAAATATTGTAGAAGGATTCAGTATCTTGCTTTGGTACATTGCATGATCGGATTGAGTCCACTGATATAATTTCTACATGGTATTATAGATGTGTTAGATATTTTCTACATTCTGAAAACTTGAAAATGCGACCAGATATATGTCACCATAAGCCATAAATCATATACAAAACTCATCTTCCATGGACTTCAAACTGCAACCAAATATATTCCATCGTAAACCATACAACATATATAGAATTCTTTCTTTGCATTGTCAAAATTGTGACCAGAGATATGTTAACAGATATCGATTCAATTCTCACAACAATGTTTTTAATCTTTATTGAATACCACCAGAGGCCTGGTCACATGTATTTATACATGTGGCTTGGGGTGAATGCCATAATTCAAATGTCAAGTCAACCATATTCCCTTATCTCAGCTAATAACTTGGCTCCACATAGACTTAGCTCCCCATGCATGTGACCAAATGATATGACCTAGTCCTTAGGGCCATAGTCGTCCATTTTTTGATGGCATCATGATGTCACACCTATCGTGTGGAACACCCTGAGTGGGCCACGTGTCTTCCAAATTCACGCTTATTGGATAGTTGAAAATTCTATTTATGCCTGCCACATGGCAACTCTAGGTGGTGCCACATCAGCATGATGATATCATCTTATGTTGATTGTGTTGATGGGACATGTGTCAATCATTCATTGGTACATGTTATTATATAACATAATTCTGCCATGTGTCACTATTCGATAGGTCCAATAGCGATGGTTAAACATCGTGCAATGTTTTCCTCATCCAACCATTAACCTATTGGGAGAATTGTTGATTAAATTGAGACTAGAACACCCTTTAATAGTGTTAACTAGTGCATAGCTCCACGTGCTCATTTTTGTTGATCTACCTGTTTGATGGTGGATCTGTCCTGAACTTTCCAAATTTTTAATACTTTAATAATTTGTGTTTGGCCTGATATTTTTCCCTTACAATTTGACCCAATATAATTTTGATTTTTAACTAGCCATAACCTCTCATATTAGAGGATTTTTTATTAACATAATATGTCATTGGAAAGGTATCAACAAGCCATAACAACCATGCTATTTGTAGGATCTTTTCACCATCATAATTTCATCAAAAACTTGAATAACTTCATGCAACTATATCTTCATGTAAATATACCTTGTGAAGGGTCTAGCTATCATGTTGCTTCACAAAAAATCATGTCATTATATAATAGAATTATGCCATGTTTCACTATTTGATATGTCCAACAATGACGATTAAACTTTATGCAACTTTTTCCTCATCCGACCATTAAATTATTGGGAGCACCGTTAACTTCATGCACCTACATCTTCATTTAAAGAGGTCTTTCAAAAGGTCCAATTGTCATACTTCTTCACAAAATTCATGTAATTATATAACAAAATTTTTCCATGTATCACTAGTTGATAGGCCCAACAGTGATGGATAAACATCATGCAACTTTTTCCTCATCTGATTGTTAACATGTTGGGAGCACCATTGATTAAACCAACACTAGCACACCCTTTAATGGTGTTAACTAGTGCACAACTCCATGCGCTCATGGCTTTTGTTCTGCCTATTCAATGGAGAATATGCCTTGAACCTGCCAACTTTTTAACACACTAATTATTTGGGTTTCGCTTGATAGTTTTCCCTTACAATTTTACCCAATCTAATGTTGATTTTCAACTAGCCATAGCCTCTCATTCGGGAGGATTTTTTCTTAGCGAAATATATAACTGGAAAGGTATCAATGAGCCTTGCACAACCATGTTATTTGTAGGATCTTTTGAGCATCATAAATTCATCAAAAACTTGAATAATTTCACATACCTATATTTTCATGTAATAAGACCTTGCAAAAGGTTCAACTATCATATTTCCTTACCAAAATTCATGTTTCTTCTTTGATAATCAAGGATGGCCCTACTGTTGTTGTCTCATACATATCATTTTACATTAATGACATCTTGTTGTCATCAATGATAAAACTTTGTGCAACAAAAAAAGGATAAAGGAATTGGAAGTTGAGTTAGAAAAAAGTAAATTGTTTGATGAAAACAGTGGAAATCCCATGCCATTGTCCTTAGAGAACGATTTTCTTTGGTAATGTAGTAGATGGAGGAAAGACATAGGATGGAGAAGTTATAGTTAGAGTAATATTTGAAGACAATTATATCATAATTGAACAAACAACATGTTAAATTTTGGTACTTGCGGTTGGTATTCCTTACTATACCGATTAGACCTAAAAAAAAAAGGAAAAAAAAGAAATATCCAAAAGAAAGGTTGGATCCAAAAATTTTAGGCCTCATCCCATCCATAAAGACACACATATTTGGGCTCCCTAAACCACTATTTATTTTCACTTGACCTCCCTCACATGGATCAATTAGAATCTCATCAATCCATTTGATATTCTATTCACACATGTGAAGGAAGGAGGAAATATTCTAAAGTTAAGGCGAACATGTGGAGATCTATTTGGCTAGCATTGACCAAATTTTCTAAGGTGGTATTTAACCAAATTTTTTAGGAAGGTTGACCGCAAGTCTGATGCAAGTTGATGTAGTTTTTGAGGCAGGTGCAGAATTCCAAACTAGCCCTATTAACCATAGTTAACTAAATTTCAAAGGAATTGCAATAGGTTGAAAAAGTGGTATGTTTAACCATGTTTGACCTATTGAATTTTATGGTTATTCTAACATAGTTTGAATTAGAAAATAATATTATAATTTTAAATATTTGAATAATTTCTCCTAAAAAAATATTGCTAGGTTTTTCCCTAGTTATGGTTTTCCCAGGGTAAAAATTTGTGTCTCTTTCGTTTGGATGTCTCTTCATGTTCCTACTTCCATTATTGTTTTATATTTGATATTTTATATATATAATTGCTTAATGAATAATGTAACACAAAAATAAATAATATAGAAATCAGTGGAAGTAATTATCAAATAAGAAAGTCGTGAAAAAACAACATGGTATCATAGCAAGGTAAAAGAGCATACATTAAAAGTGTAACCCTAGTCAAGTCAAGGATGGTCAAGTCAAGGAAAGTTTAATTAAGTCTAGATGAATTTTTTAGGGATCGTTGTATGAAGAGAAAGCATTAGGGTTAATATTTGATTCACAAAATTGGCCTTAATGGCCAGCCTGGGAAGGTCAAAAGGCCTCATGAATAAAACTGATCAAGCCAAATAAGGTATATATAGGCTATAGGTAGGATTTGAGGTTAAGGATGTGTAGGTTGTAGACATAGCTATGATGATATATGTGTAATATAGGCCACAAAAAGGGATAATTATGAGCCTCATAAGCTTGAGATCTAAGCAATAAAAGGAGACCTGAGGCGGGGTCAGAACAGAGCTACCAAGAAAGGTGATTAGGGCCAAGTTTTTTCTACTAGATAAGGATGTTGAGTTAGAATAAGGTGTTGGTTAAAGCCCTAGAAGAACCCTAAAATCACATCCTTGTGATTAGAAGGGACTGAGACCTTAAAGAGGCCAGTCATGGCATAAAAAGGGAGAAACAATACTTTTGTACTAAGGCCATAGGCTAAGGAAAAGTTTAAGGTTAGGTTGCAAACCTACAAAGGGACCCAAGAGGACTCAAGACCTTAGGAAATAAGGTCGAGGTGTCTTTGTGAAAGGCCAACGAGGAGTTTTAGATAGTGTTTTTCATGAAAGGAAACAAAATTTTAGGCCTGAAATAACTATCTTGAGGCTTGTATTGATTTTTTTCTTAGATTTGTTGCCTTGTATCGCAGAAGCAGAAGTTGCACATTATCATGAACCTTGTATGATCCTTGACAAACGTGTGTAGAAAAAAACTTTGAATAATCATTGGAGGGAATTTTGTAAGAAGTATGAAATTATATGTAATTGAAAGTTAGAAGTTTCTCCAAAGCTATAGGGATCCCCTACACCTATTTGTGTAAAATAATAAAACTTTAGTGATGAGAATCACCCATGATCGATGATATTCAAAGGTTTGATATGCAGGCATGTCGTAATGCATGGCTTAAAGTTTGGAAGTCCATTGATAATAACAAACAATAATTTTGTGGATGTAAACAAAGGGCTCTGCTATATAAGGTTTCCACATCATGAAAACTATTACTTTATCCTAGAAATCCAAGCACAATACAATGTTGGGGTATTTGGGTGTTGTAATTGATTAAGGATGGGACCTATTTTGTGAATATGACATGTTTTCAAACTCCATTCACTTAGATAAGTGGATGCTTGGCACAAAATGTTGGAATCTATTCTTTGCACAACAAGGCAATCAAAAATAAAATGAAGAGTGGGATCACTATCATTAATGTATTTTGAAGAGATCGCACTTAACACTTCACTATTTTTGAGGGTCATTTGAAGGAGTGAGTTTGTTATGAAGATATCTTACTTTCATGAAGTATTCTAACATTAAAGGGGAAATCACCTTGTTGAAAAATCAATTACATATGTGGTATCATGGGGACTCTATGGCACATTATTTTCTCTTATGGCTTTGGACACTCGGTTATGTTCAATACAGTCGCATATGGATTTGAGGAATTGTCGCACCTATATTGACTATAGTAGAAAATTTTTCACATGAAAAATATGTTGGACTTGAAAATTTTAGGGTTTTTAAACCATATAATTCTAGAAGGATATGATTTTTGAAAGCCCTAGGAATTATGGATAAAACCCTGGAGCTAGACCTAGAGCGTTGAAATTGCAAGTTTGTTGATATCATTATCTTGTTGCTAAATCTTTGTTGTGGATGGAAAATTCACAAAATAAGAAACTCTAGCTCATGCCATAAAGGAAAAGAAAGTTGCATTCATTAGTAGTCGATGATGAGGATAACGATCATGAATTTGCATATGGGTTTCTGCAAGAAGGCTAGGATAAAGAGGGAGTTGTTAAATCCATCCAATACATGGAAAAAAGGATAACTACTCTATATCTCTCTCTTCCTTGATTATTATTTATTTATTATTAGCTATCCTCTTGTCTTTGTTTATTTTGTTGTGCTATATTGTTTCTTCCATGACATCCTAGTGAGGGTTGCAAGTACATCATAAAGGCTTCCAGGGCTCAAACAACAGATGAAATAAATTGGAAGAATGGAGAAAATTTTGTGAAAAGAGGAATCTCCTAGAGTGTTTTGTGTTCAAGAGGGAGAAATTGTATTGATATCTAGAATTGTGCCTTATGACTGAAAGAGCTCCTAGTTCAGAGGGAGTAGGCAGACCAACAAGTTTGAAAGATGCCATGATGGATAAAATTGTGTCAAAAATAAGTCATGGTGACTTCCAAATAGATATACAAGATGAATTATGTGATATATGGGAACAAATAGAAGTACAAATCAAGATTCATGAGGATTCTCCCAAAATGAGGGACAAGACTATGACGAGACATTTTCTCCAATTGTAAGGTACACTTTTGTTAGAACTATTGTTGTCGTTGCTTTTATTATGGGTTGGAAATTACATCAGGTGGGTGTGGAGCCCACTTTCCTCAAGGATTAATTAAGGAAGAAGAAGGGTACATAGAGATACCTCAGATACTTAAGGACCATGAGAGGTAATCTCATGTTTGTATACTAAAGAAACCTTTGTATTAAGGGCATGGTGTTTTTGGATTGTTGAAAATTTGATGAATGTTGGTTGATATTGTTATTATATGACTTGTTTCTGACGGGAGAAGAAGGACTTTCATGACAAAGGGAGTAGCAGTGGTAGAAGGATTTACTTATGTGATAGAAGGAGAAATCAAACCCTACTTAAATGTGAGAGAGTTCAACTATGAGTTCAAAATGAAGGATCTTAGTTGGATACATTACTTCTTGGATGAGATATTCCTTGGTAAAAGGAAGCATATTATTACGATCCTTTATAGATTTGAGATGGTGGATAGCCAGTCCATGGCCACTCCCGTAGTAAATAATATGAAAGTATTGAGTGGGAGAGGGAACAACCTAGATTTATACAACATGATATGTTTTAGTGTCAGTTGGAGCACCCAATTATTGTGAAAGGAAAGAAGTTATGGTTATGGATCCAGTGAAGGAAAGTGATCAACAGTTGTGACACAACATGTGTTGAGGTACCAACATGGTACATGTCTCAAATTATGGAGTACAGCTACATGAATATATAGATTCAGATTGGGTAAAGAGTACAGAAGACAGGAAAAGCACATCAGGATGATGTTCCAGCTTGGAGTCTGTTATGATAAGAAGGAAGTTAACTGCACTACTAAATCAAAGTATAATGTATCCTGTTTGGAAAGTTGGGAATCAGTGTGGCTTCAAAAGCTATTCACGTTACTGTGTAATTGTTGGGAAACCAGCTCCAAAAATAGAAGAAAAGAGATATCAACGCCTTAGAAATAAGCCACTTCGAGGGGGAAACCTCCAATACATTACATGAATGAACAATTCTTGGATGATTCAAATTACAAAACTTCCTTTCTATATATAGGAGTCCATGGGCCCACAATGTAATCCTAGTGGGGCCACAATGTAATCCTAGCCGACCTAACAATAATAATTTAAGGGCACAATAATAACAATATGGGGGTTACAAGGGTACAATAATAACAATAAGGGGGTTACACTAACAACAATAAGGGACTATACTAGTAATATAGGGACCTAACATGCCCCTCTCCTTCAAAAAGTGTTGTCCTCAATGCTTGAGTAGCTCTGGGTGCTTCTGTATAAAATTCTCATCCTCCCATGTAGAATCTTCAGTGGGTAAGTTCTTCCACTTGATGAGATACTCTGAAATTGATCGATTCCGTAGCTGTCGAGTTCTTGTTTCCGTGACCGCTTCATGTTCCAATATGATTTTTCCTTCCTCATCAAGTTCTGGCAATATTGTTTGAACTGGAAGATTTTCACCTATAACCTTCTTTAAGCATGAAACATAGAAAACTGGATGCACTCGTGAAGAAGCAGGAAGCTCCAATTTGTATGCCATAGTACCAATATTTTGCAACACCTTGTAAGGACCATAGTACTTTGGTGATAATTTATTATCCTTCTTAGCTTGCTTGAGGGACATTTGTTTGTATGGTTGTAACCGTAAAAATACCCAATCTCCTACATCAAAACTTCTCTCGCTACGAGGTTGATCTGCCTGTTGTTTCATTCGATTTTGTGCCAAATTCAGGTTATCCTTTAAGAGTTGGAGAGCTTCTTGTTGATGCTCGATGTGATCTTCCACTGCTTGAACCTTCGAATTTTCCCTTAAAGATGATGTGATGGATGGTGGATGATATCCATAAAGTGCCATAAATGGGGTCATTTTTGCTGCAGTATGGAAGGAAGTGTTATACCACCATTCAGCAAGAGGTAACCACTTGACCCATTGTGTTTGTTTATCGGATACAAAACAACGAAGATATCCTTCCAAACATTTATTTACTATCTCAGTTTGACCATCAGATTGAGGATGATAAGATGAGCTATGAGCTAATTGAGTACACAAACAAGAAAATAACTCCGTCCAAAAATTTCCAGTAAAAATGGGATCTCTGTCGCTCACAATAACCCTTGGGCTTCCATGTAGCTTTTGAATTCTGTCCATAAATGTAGTAGCAACTGTACTTGCTTTAAATGGATGAGATAATGCACGAAAGTGTGCATACTTGGTAAGTCTATCAACTACCACCATGATGACACTCTTTCCTTCGGACTTAGGTAAACCTGTGATAAAATCCATTGAAATCTCCTCCCAACGTTGACTTGGAATGGATAAAGGTTGTAGAAGTCCCGGGGTCTTAATTGTCTCAACTTTATTCTGCTGGCAATCCAAACATTCCGCCACAAACTTTTGAATATCAGATTTAAGGCCATCCCAAAAAAATTCTTTCTTCACCCTGTGGTAAGTTTTTAAAAATCCTGAGTGTCATCCTAAAGGAGAAGTGTGCAATTCCAAAAGAATCTTTTGTTTTAGTTGGGAATTCTTACAAAGATATAAGCGATCTTTGTACCATAAGGAATCATTTTTCCAACTAAATGTATCAGATGTACTAGGATCTTGCTGCAACTTTTGAATGAGTGTCCATACATCTTTGTCCTTCTTCCATACATCTCTTGCTTCGGTTATCCAATCTGGTTGGATAATAGAAATGGCACAAAGCAATGCTTCCACCTCTTCATTCTTTCTTGAGAGTGCATCTGCAACAACATTAAGCTTTCCTTTTTTGTAGATTATTTCAAAGTCATAACCCAACATCTTTGTGACCCATTTTTGCTGCTCTTCGGAAGATAGTCTTTGTTCCAAAAAGTGTTTAAGACTATCATGATCAGTTCTTACCTTGAAGTGTCTTCCCATTAGGTAAGTTCGCCATTTCTTTAGTGCATGTAGTATTGCTAACATTTCCTTCTCATAAATAGGTTTCTGTAAATACTTTCCTTTGATTGGACGACTTTCAAAAGCAATGGGTCTTCCTTCCTACATTAAAACTGCACCAATTCCATTTCCTGAGGCATCACATTCCACAATAAGGTTTTTGTGAAGTCTGGCGTAGCTAAGACCGGTGCTAGGCACATTGCCTCTTTAAGATGTTCAAAGGCCTTAGTTGCTTCAGGAGTCCATGAAAATGCATCTTTCTTCAATAATATTGTTAGAGGTGCTGCTATTCTCCCATAATTCTTAACAAACTTGCGATAATACCCTGTTAACCCAAGAAATCCTCGCAACTTCTTTATGGTTGTGGGGACTTTCCATTCCTTAATGGCTTTAATTTTGTTAGGGTCTACCTTAACTCCCTCGTGAGATACAATATGACCCAGATATTCCACCTCTTGTACTCCAAAGAAACATTTGGATGTTTTTGCATATAATTGTTTCTCCTGCAATAGTTTGAGCACCCTGTCAACATGTTGAACATGATCCTTCCAAGACCTGTTGTAGAATAGTATATCATCAAAAAATACTAGCACAAATTTTCTAAGGAAGGGTTTGAAAATGGAATTCATCAACCCTTGAAATGTAGAAGGTGCATTGGTAAGGCCAAAAGGAAGGACCAAAAATTCATAGTGACCCTCATGAGTTCGAAATGTTGTCTTAGGAATATCTTTAGTCTTCATTCTAATTTGATGATACCCTGAACGAAGATCCAATTTGGTAAAATAAATTGCTCCATGTAATTCATCCAATAATTCATCAATCACAGGAATGGGAAATTTATCTTTAATGGTGAGCTTATTGAGCTCCCTATAATTTGGACACATGCACCATGATCCATCCTTCTTGTGTACCAATACTACAGAGTAGAGAGAACTTTGACTAGGTTGAATTATACTAGCCTCTAACATTTCTGCAATCATACGTTCAATTTCGCTCTTTTGGACATAAGGATATCTATAAGGCCTCATGTTTGGAGGAACACTTCCTGGAATCAAATGAATAGCATGCTTATGATCATGAATAGGTGGGAGTCGTTTTTTGGGAGTATCAAACACCTTGGAATGATTGTCCAAGACTCTTTGGAGATCTAGAGAAATAGATAATTTTGATGTTGGAACTTCTAGTGAGAATAATTGCGCAATTACGCCTCGTTGTTCTTTCTTCAGAAGCTTTTTCATGACATTAGAACTTATTATCTTTCTTGGCTTCCCTGTGATACCTCATAATTCGATTTCCTTTCCTTCTGAAAAAAATTGCAAGAAAAGTTCTTGAAAATTAAAAGCTATCGTCCCAAAGATTGTAACCATTGTACTCCTAGTACAACATCAGTACCTCCCATTGGTATGGAAACTATTGGACTATTCAATACATATTCCCCCATGGATAGCTTGATATTATGGCATTTTATAGAGAAATTTATAGTTCCTCCATTTGCAACCATCACTAGACATTCTCGGGTGTCAAGAAACAATTCAATTCCTTGGCTACCTTATAACGAATATACCAGGGTACCACTCCGAATCAATCAACACTATTACCTTTTTCTTCTTGATATGTCCTTCTATTTTGAGAGTTTGAGGAGGGATAATTCCTGCCAATGCATTACACGATATGGTCAGGCTCGTTTCTTCCTCTTCTAGGGTTGGTTCCTGGTGTATATCCTCTTCTTTTCATTTTCTTCTTCTTCACAATCTATGTAAAATAATTTCTTCTCAGCACACTTATGACCTTTAGTGTATTTTCTATCACAACTATAGCGAAGCCCTTTTGCTATTTTTTCTTCCAATTTTTGTGGTGTCAACCTTGTAGGTTGTTGAAATATAGGAGTAGAAACACTTCCCTCTTTATAGAAGTGAGTGGTAGGCTTCCTTGTCGCCATAATTTTACATTCAATTTTTCTTGCCAACCTAAATTCCTTCTCCAATGAATCAGGTTCCAAAACATGAACTTCATGTTGGATGTTATCCTTTAAAGTACCTATGAAAAGATCAATCCTATGTTCCTCTGAAATATCAGTTACCCTTATATTCAATTTTTGGAAGTCCTCAATGTGCTCCCCCATTAAACCCTTTTGTTTGAGATTTATCAATTGACTAAAGAAGGTGTTGCTCTTTGTATCCTCATAATGTGCTATCATTTCCTCCATAAAAATTGACCAAGTGACAATTTTTTTACGGGAGCAAAGCCATCGATACCATACAAATGTATTTTGTTCTAAATGTAAAGTTGCGATGCGTACCTTTTGTGTGTTTTGCACATTATGGAGATCAAAATATTGCTCCATCTGTAGTATCCATGTTACAGGATCCTTTCCATCAAAATTCCTCATATCCATTTTGGAATATGGTGGTTCTTCCCGCCAACATTAGAGTTTATGAAATCACGATTAACATTTATTTTGTTCTCATCATGAGTTTCCTCTACTATCTTTTCACCATTGGGAAACATTTCTTGTATCAACTTTGTCAAACCTTCCATGTCTGCTTTTAGATCATTCTTCATGTTTTCCATTTTCTCATCGATCTTAGCTTCCATGTCATCCATCTTAGATTCCATGCCAGCTTCCATGCCATCTATCTTATATTCCATGCCATTCTTCAAACCATCCATCTTATATTCCACGCCTTTCTTCAAACCATCCATATTAGTTTCCATGCCTTTCTTCAAAACTTCCATGTCATTTTTTGTTGCTCTTTGCGAGAGCAAAATTTGTTGCACTTGCTCTTGTAATTTTGATATGTCATGTTGCCATTATTCATCTTTATGAGTCATAGTAGAGCTTTATAAAGGCTTAATGGGTGTTGAGTTCTTTTTAGGGGCCATTTTAGAATCCAATACTGATATCTATTCTACAATATGCCCTTGGAATCAATTCAACTTGATTCTTCAAACAAGACTTATGCAATTCGGAAAAAAAAAATACACACCTTTTACTTGCCTTTGAGGAGCTCGATATTGAAATTGAATTATCTATATAATTGCGTACCCTCAATATCTGAAATTCAGCCCTGTAGTATTCCTATGAAGCTTCTTTCAAACTCCACAGGTCTGATCTGATTTGGATTCTTCAAGGCAAAGTTATGTCCAATCTCCCACAATGACCCAATTTTGAACTGGTTTAGTAGAGTGAACTTGTACGATTTTTCACGTGTCACTGTTTCCTCCTTTGGCTCTAAAATTGATAGACCGAAAACTACAGTCTATTTATTACGGCCACTTTTTACATTATTCCAATCCGATGCTCAGAGAGAGAGCTATGAAGATTTTCCCACGATCACCTCTTTGAGATGAAATTCAGAGGCCTCAAAAATCCCTAACTTCCACAAATTATATCTCTGAAAATATTGCGAACCAATATCTGAAATTTTGCGACGATGTTCCTCAGGATTGCAGATTCTCACTCTAAAAATTTAAGCTTCTGAACCTTCGTAGAAAAAATTTATTATGAAAATACCACGATGACTTGTTTAGGTTAAATTCAGGAGCCTGCAAAATGACCTAACTTGCACATATCATATCTCCAAAAATATTGCGAACCAAGCTCTGAAATTTTGCGATGATGTTCCTCAGGATTTTGGCTTCGCACTCTAAAAATTTCAGATTTTGAACCTTTGTATAAAAAAAATTATAGTGAAAATTCTATGATGACCTGTTTGGAGCAGCGAAACCCTAGAATCTCAAAGCTCTGATACCAAATGTTGGGAAACCAGCTCCAAAAAGAGAAGAAAAGAGATATCAACACCTTAGAAATAAGCCACTTCGAGGGGGAAACCTCCAATACATTACATGAATTAACAATTCTTGGATGATTCAAATTACATAACCTCCTTTCTATATATAGGAGTCCATGGGGCCACAATGTAATCCTAGTGGGGCCACAATGTAATCCTAGCCGACCTAAAAATAATAATGTAAGGGCACAATAATAACCATATGGGGGTTACAAGGGTTCAATAATAACAATAAGGGGGTCACACTAATAACAATAAGGGACTATACTAGTAATATAGGGACCTAACAGTAATAAGATGTTGGAGAGGACTGTGATGAAAAGTTGAAGCACATTGAGATCAAGTACCAAGACTTGGTACATACATGAGTAATGAGGTTCCAATGCATTCCTACAAACGATTAGGTTTCTAACATTCTCACAAAGCCTCTTTCATGGGGTGAATATTGTATACTACAAGGAAAATCTTGGAGTTGTTGAGAATTCTTCCCTTAGTTAAAGGGAGTGTTGATGTTGTAGCACCAAGGGGCAGAGATTCTTCCTATGTTATGGGTAATGACCGGGAGCCATGTAATGTGGATAGGGAGATATTCCTAGTGAGAATCAAGGCCTAGAGTGCTCCCCCGATTAAGGGTTACCTAACCATGTTTATAAGGGTTACTTGGCCAATGGGTTGAGTGAGTGTCTCATAGCATTGGGTGAGTATTTTTACCATTCAATAGCATGTGATGACATGTGGAAATGGTAAATGGGCTTAGGGTTCCACCATTTTTTAGGGGGTACCTAACATGGTTCCAAGTGATGACTTGGTGGGTTGTTGAAACAAGTACTAGCCTTATGTCATGGGTTACTTGACCAACCAATGCGTAATTGGATTTTGGGTCACTATATTCTTTACAAATTATACTTGACTAGTCGATAACTTGATCCCTTTGCATGATATTCATGTGGGTTGCTTTCCACATGGTTCTAGTATAGAACAAGAAGTGGATGGATACATCAACATAGCTAGCTCATTCAATATTTTATTGGAATGAAGATTTTTTTCTTCAAAATGTATATATGATGAAGTCAAAGAGAATTCCTCCCTAGATAAGAGGTATTGTTGAATTTTAGTAGTTGTGATCGGTATTCCTTACTATACAAGTTGGCCCTAAAGAAAAAAAATAAAAAATAAAAAATCTAAAATTTAAATTTTTCCTCCAAAAGTGTGGTTGGATCCAAATGATTTAGGTTGTACCATCCATAAAGACACACCTATTCAGGCACCCTAAACCACTATATATTGGCACTCGGCCTCCCTCACTTGTATCAATTTGGATCTCATCTATCCATCTAATATTTCGTTCACACGTGCAAAGGAAGGAGGAAATATTTTGAGGTTAAGTCAAGCTTGTGGAGATATGTTTAACCAGCATTGAACGAATTTTCTGAGGTAGGAATTTACTAAGTTTCTGAGGAAGCTTGATTTTAAGTCTATGGAAATTTGACCAAGTTTCTAAGGCATTTGCAGGAGGCCAAAATTCGACCTTGTTAACCAGAGTTGACTGAATTTTAAAGGAAATGTAGGAGGCCGAAAAAGTGGTATGTTTGACCAGGTTCGACCTATTGAATTTCTTGGTCAAATTTACATTGCTTGACTTGGAAAATCAAATTGTAATTTTGATGAATTGAATAATTTCTCCTAAGAAAATATTGTTGGGTTTTTCCCTAGTTAGGGTTTTCCCAAGGTAAAAATTTTTGTCCCTTGTGTTTGGTTGTCTCTTCATGATCCTATTGTTATTATTATTTTACAGTTGAGATTTTTTATGTATAATTTATTAATGATGATTTTAACACAAGAATGAATAATTCAAAGTAATTATAAAATTAAAAAATTCATGAAAAATCAACACAACTTTCCAAGTAGATTGAAACTTTGAAATAGACACAAAACCAAGAGATTGAAACTTCTAAAAGATAAATCGTATATCAACATGAAAACAATTACTACAACATTCCAAGTACAAGTAAAATTATCTTGAAGAACAATTAAGTCAAATTCAAGAAACATATATTGATAATAAAAATTTTAAAGATTGGGCTTTAGTTATAAATGAGCAGCTTAAAAAACTTGTAATAAAGTTTTTCAAGTAGTTGGGTGAAATTCACAATTTTTATCAAGAATTGGTGCCTTTCACTAAACATATTGAAGTAGTGAATAAAGAAGATGAAGCACTATGTAATCATATGGATAAAATTGTACATTGGGAAAAAGAGATGACCCTTGAAACAATAGAGAAATTATCCAAAAGGGATAAAAATTTAATGCAAGCTTCAATAGATGAAAGAGGCTCTCACAGTAAAGTTATTAAGGAGTGGATTATAAAATTTATCACTTGGTGTGTTGTTGTATGGAATAATTCTTTAGACATTGTAGAGGTGTTTGAAATGCCTTATACACAGGAACTCAAAGAGGCATTACCATCAACAATTTCCTAACAAGAAGTGGAAGAAAAAAGGACGACCAACAACGATAAAGTCAAGAAGATGAACTCCCGAAACTCACAATATATTCAAAAAAATTTCTAGTTCCCATTTAAACAGAGAAAATTAATTTCTAAATTCTTAGCTAAGTACAATTGGAAGAAGATTTATATAGAAATGCGCATGGCTCAATGCCAAGTTAGTCTAAATAGCTTCACACATGTTCATCTACCACATATTTCTGATAGATTCACTCAACTGTCCCAATACATTAAATATAACAAGAGAGAAACTACTCTGGCATAAGCGATGGATGACTCGGGGCCAACAACTGAAATGATGGAGGAGTTAGTAGCCAACCCAACAAACAAAAGGATTAATTCAAATCAACAATAAATTATTTGTTTCTCATTTTATGTAAGAAAATCCATGGAAATTTTTTTTTTAAATAGATATTACATGGACCCATGTTGCTCCCAGTTTTCCCAAAAAACGTCGTTTCGGGCCTCAAAACAGCTCTCGAAGTTCATGACCCGAAAAACTGCTAAAAATAGTTAGTCGTGCCGAAACTAAAAAAATGAAAGAGACAATGGTGGGGCCCCTAGTGGAATAAACGGGTGGCCACCAATATCCTCAACATTTTAGTGCTAGAAGGAGGGCCATCGTGAATGGAAAAAAGTTTTGATGAAACTAAAAGCCAATCTAAGAGTCTCTCTCCCTCTATATCTCCCTCAACTTCTAGATGATTATCTAGATCTAAATCCTTAAGATCTGAAGTTGAACATCCTTTTCCTAAGTCTCCTAGTGAAACTCAACCAATACTATCTTTAGATTATCACCGTACCTTCCCAGAACTTTAGTCTTTGATCAAAAAATTAGAGAGAGTATCCATTTCTACTGAAAATCCTGAAACTTCTCAAACATCTGAAACTAGTGTTTCATCTTCTTTACAACCAAGGCAAATATTAACTCGATTATAAACTCAGAAGAAAATAATCCCTCCTTTTGAATTTCCTATTGATACTTCTTGAAGGAAAATAAAGAAGATTAAGTCAGAGTCATCCACCAGCAAGGTCTTATCCAATAATCCACCTCATTCACCTCCATTAACACCACTCATTTCAACATCTTCTATTCTAACCATCAGTGTTAGTTCAACTAGTTCCAGTACCCAAACTACTTCACCTTCAACTAGTTCAAGAACTGAACCTGCCTCTTCTTCAACTCAAACCTCACTCATCATCCCCACCCAAGGTCCAATGGTAGGCCAACAACCTCCACCAAATGTAAAACCATGTAATAATCCAGGTGATGTAAAATATTCTCTTCATCCTCTTCCAAAATACCCTGAAATATGGTTACCTAAATTCAATCGAGATGATGGTCTCCCAGCTGAAGAAAATATCCATAATTATATGTTAGCCATCAATTTGAAACAGGTAACTAAAGAATACTGTGTAGTCATATTATTTTCATACACTCTTACAGGATCTGCAGGATCCTAGTATTTTTCATTACCTTCTAGCTCTATAACTTGTTGGAATATGTTTGAAGAACAATTCTTAGCTAAGTTTGGAGATGACCGAACCACTGCGTCGCTCATTAATGACATATCAAATCTCAAGGCTAAAACAAGAGAGAAAATAAAATACTTTAATTGTAGACTTAATAAATTACTCAATAAAATCCTTGTTACATCAGTTCCTGGTGCTAAGGTTCAAATTGAGTGGTATATTTCATCTCTTCCATCTAACATAGCCATTTTTGTTGATAGGGAGAAGTTAGCTACATTATCAGAAAACATGAAGGAAGCTTTGTCTATAGAGAAATGTATTATATCCCTTGAAAAGAAGAGTTCTCAAGAAGACAGGAAATCCAAGAAAGTGTCTTTCAAAGATGATTCAAAGAAAAAGCCACCAAAATTTCCTTTTGATGTAGAAGGTCTCCATAAAGTACTAAAAACCATGACAAATGAAATGGAAGACATCAAAAAACAAGTTGTTGAAAGTTCCAGTACTAAGAAGACTTTCAGGCCTTTCAAGAAAAATCAGTCTTCTACTTCTCAGCCGCCCAACATTATATATGATGCTAAGTATGATCAAGACACAGAAGAGGAGAAAACAAAGGAAGAAGAAAGTAAAGTCAAAGAAGAAATTGAACTAAATGGCATGTGGGATTTCATCCTACCAAATGATGAACAACATGAAGCTTTACCTGTTAGTACAAGAAGCAAGAATACCACTGATGCAATGCATCCTAATCAAAAATAGAAGAATTTAACTCCTGCTAAAAAAAATAGTAAGTAAGAAGTCTACGTCTAAGGCTACACAGACTAACCCTCCTCCTTCAGATGTTCCATCTACATCAAAGACAATGGTATCCTTTGACACCATTGAATATAATATAGTGGAAGATATGAAAAATACCAGGGCTAATATCTCAATTCATGAAATTACTAAATCGAAATAGCAGCAGAAGATTTTACTTACAGATTTGAATGCAGTTCTTGCTTCATCTTTACTTGCTCCAGTAATAGTTCAAGTTGATAATCATATGGGTAAACCCTCTTCTCTTTCAACTAAAATAGATGCCACAGATCTTATTATGATAGGTGACTGGTCCATTTATCATACTCCTCCATTCCTCTTGACCTATGAGATCTTTAATAACAATGTCCATAATTTCTTAATTGATTCAGGGGATTCCTCTAATATCATGCCGAAATCAGTATGTGTTAAATTGAACATAACTCCTAAAATTTCTCTTGTTTATATTGTACAACTCGATAGGAAAAAAGTAGAGGTTGGAGGAGAAATAAATTATGTTTCTATTATATTATCATCAAACCATTACGTTGCCCAAATAATTGATATTTTGGTAGTTGATATTCCTGAATTTTATGGTTTAGTATTGAGAAAAGACTGATCTGAGAAACTTAATGGATATTTCGCAACATACTGGTCACACATGTGGTCGCCCTATAATGGAAAGCCAAACCAAATTCGAGTAGACCGTGAGAAATTCATGAAACATACAGTTACTAATATTGAAGGAATCAATGAGCCAGTAGCATTCAATAATAATATTAATAGAAATTACTCGGCTGAATCATTTCTTGGAAACTTTAATGCCCAACCATCACCCTTCTTCGATAATGTAGTTATCTCTCAAATTGAAAAATTTTCCCAAATATACACTTGAAATGTAAATATTTTGTAAATAAACCAGTAGTTGATTCATTATTTTGGATTATTTATTTTGATGGTTCTAAATCAGAAGATAGTGCAGGAGCTAGTTGTATTTTGATAAGCCCTAAAGGATAAAATACCATGCTATCCTGCAGACTTGAATTCAATTGCACAAACAACACAGTAGAATATGAAGCACTAATTCAAGGTTTATATAAAGCAATCAACTTGGCATTAAATATTTGCAAGTACTTGGAGATTCATAAATCATTATCAAACAAGTAAGAAATATTGTCCATTGTCATTATGGACATCTTAAACATTATCATCATTAGTCCAGGATTTGACTTCTCATTTCTTAGCTTTTAACATCTCCTTTGTACCCAGAATACAAAATGCTAGTGCAGATTTATTGGCCAATGTAGCATCAAAATTAATTCCATCTCAAGAATTTAGTCCCGATATGTTTGTTATTGAGTTGATTTTTAGACCATCTGTTCCTGATAATATTACTAGTTGGAGAGTATTTAATCATGATTCTGATATCATATATTTCCTCACATCTAAAGGATATTATGATAATCAAATCTAGATGAGCATGAACATGACATTGATATAAAGAAATAACAGAATGAAAATCCAATACCAAAGTCAATTTTCAAACTTGAATACCTTTATGATTTAAAAGATAGGTTCAAGAGAGTTACTAATTCTAAAAATCAAAGTTCAAATTTTATATTTGAGCTAGTAAATATTAGAACCGATGATAAAACACAAAATTTCAACTTAGTTCTTGGTCTGTATTCTGAAGAAAGAGTATATTTTTTCAAGTTATTAAGGACCTACAAAAGTGTTTTTTTCTTGGGATTATACTGATCTCAAGAGATATGACACTTATGTTATTCAACATATTATCCCTATGATTTCAAACGAGAAACTTATGCAATAGAAGTTAAGGAAGATTCATCCTAATCTTGAAAGTCAGATCAAATCAGAGTTGAATAAACTCCTTAAAGCTAAAATTATCTTTCCCGTTAGACATTCAAAGTGGGTATCAAATTTATTTCCTGTCAGGAATAAAAACGGTGACATTAAGATTTGCATTGATTTTAGAAATTGAAATAAAGCATTTCAAAAGGAAAATTTTCCATTACTAACCATGGAACAAGTACTACAAACTATAGTTGGTTCTGAACTTATTTCTTTTCTAGATAGATTTTCAGGATATAACCAAATCCTGGTACACCTAGATGATAAATTAAAGACCACATTCAGGACTAAGTGGGGAACTTATGCCTATCATAAGATGCCATTTGGGTTAATCAATGGAGGTGCTACTTTCCAAAGAGTCATGGACACATGTTTTAGAGGACTCATTAACAAATCAATGGTTATTAATCTAGATGACATCACAGTCTTTTCTAGACAAATAAATAATCATGCGAATGGCCTAAAACAGGTCTTTAAGCGATGCAAAATGTATGGAATCTCACTCAACCCTAAAAAGTCATACTTTGATTTAAATGAAGGAAAAATTTTAGGATTCATCGGGTCCAAAAAAGGTATTTATATCAATCCTGAAATAATCGAAGAAAATAAAATGATTCCTTACCCTCATAATAAGAAAACCATGCAGTCATTTCTTGGACAAATAAATTTTGTAAATAGATTTGTCCCCGACTTTTCCCAAATAGTTTTACCTTTACAAATAATGATTAAGAAAAAATTAGTCTTCAAGTGGGGGCATAATTAAAGGGAAGCTTTAAATTTAATCAAATAATCTATTACTAATGCTCCATTCTTGACTACTCCTAATTTTCTTGGTCCTTTCACTTTATATACATTCTCATCAGATACATCCTATGTTTTTGTTTTGACACAACTCAATGACCAGGAAATTGAAGCACCAATATCATTTTTTAGTTCGAATTTGCAAGGTGCGAAACTAAACTATTTGTCTGTTGAGAAACAAGTGTTTGCTATCTTCAAATAAATAAAGCATTTTAGGCCATTTCTCCTCAAAACTCACAACAAGATAATAGTTCCATTCTTTGCAGTAAGGAAAATTTTAATGGAAAGAGAAGTAGGAGAGAAAAGGGCTAACTGGGTAACCGCTTTACAATAATATGATGTAGAAATTAGACCTTCTAAAATTATTAGAGGTCAAGGTTTTTGCAGAATGCTAATAGGAGCATCCCATTTATCATCATAAGCAAATCTTGGTAATGATGTACAAGTGTCTAAGGTAAGCCTCAACTATGCTCAGTCTCAATATGTTGATCTTAATTTTTATTTGAAAAAAGGATATGCCCCCATGCAGCTCAGTTATAAAACAAACGTGCTTTAAGATTGAAATATAAACAATACGAAATGATCAATGATGTATTTTTTAGAAGGAACTTCGATTCCATGTTATTACGATGCTTAGAGAAAACTGAAGCAGAGAAAGTTTTGCAAGAACTCCACGATGGACCAGCTAGAGGACATTTTGGAGGAAATACGACAGCACATAAATCCTACATGCAGGTTACTATTGGCTAACACTATTTAAAGACGCTCATAATTATGCGAGGAAATGAAAAGTCCGCCAAAGTGCATCTAGAAGACAAAGGAAACTAGCTTTTCCATTACAACCAATTAATATCGAACAACCATTCGAGAAATGGGGATTAGATATAATTGGTGAGATTGTTCCTAACTCTTCCAAACAACATAAATTAATCCTCGCAGCTACCGATTATTTTACTAAATGGGTGGAAGAAAATCCACTAAAAGTAGCCAACTCTGAGAATATTATTGAATTCATTTATCATTTTATCATAACTATATTTGGTTTACCCACTACTTTGATGTTTGAAAATGCATCTTATTTCTCAAGAGCTTCTATGATAGAATTTTCCATTAAAAGAGGTTTTAAACTCAAATATTATGCTAACTATTATCCTCAAGGAAATGTTTTAGCAGAATCAAAAAAAAAAAAAACCTTATTAGAATCATTAAATGAAATGTTGACCAGAATCAAAGAAATTGGCACAAATCATTAACATTTTCTCTTTGGGCAGATTGAATAACTCAAAAGGCCTCCATTGGCACTTCTCCATTTAATCTTCTTTATGGGAAAGAATTTGTCCTTCCTACTAATATAGTTATTCCTTCTCTTTCCCTGGTCTAATTTATTGATGAATCACCCTCTTCTTCTTTTCAAGTAAGAAAATTCCAAATCCTTAAACTTGAAGAGGAAAGAGAAAAAGATAAAGTTACTCATGCACATCATCAACATTTAGTTAAAGCTTCATTTGATACAACTTATGTCACTCCAAAAACATTTCAAATTGGTGATCTGGTACTAAAATGGGATAAGGTACACGAGGAAAAAGGTAAACATACCAAATTCCAAAGACTGTGACTTGGACCATTTCAAATCATAGAAGAAATAGGCCCATCAACGTTTTTATTACAAGATCTATCAGGAAAAAGATATTCTTTGCCTATTAATGGGAAAATTTTAAAGAAATATTTTTCATAGGAGGTAACCCCTTCTATTCCCTGTATATTATTGTCTTTTCTTTTCTTAGGAAAATAAAAGTTGAATAGTATTTATTTTTGGCTTTTCAAATAAAATCTCACAAAAAAATTTTGATTTATCATTTCTATAAATAAGAATTGTTACGGAAATAATTGTAAAATTGGAATCTCTTATAGATTTTATTTCACTGGAAAATTTGATTTCACTGAAGTTATTTATTCTTTGATAAACTCTCACTTTTATAAAGTATGGTCACTCTACTATCAGTCAATAAAAGAAACTTTAACATAGTAAAGACTCTTTACAGATAAGCAATCTTAAACTCTAAAATTATCATCCAAAATCCTCAAAAGGGCCAATGATTCACCCCATCCAGCAAACTTTTCAATTTTCAAGATGTAATTCAAAAAAAATATGCTAAAGCTTAGAAGATAATAAGTCTCATCATGAGCTTGTTTACCATGTTCATAGGAAAATAGTTTTACTGGCCTTACCAATATTGCCTACCAAAATAGGGTAATGACTTGAGATTATATCAAAAGACAAGGGGTCTCATCAAGAGCCAGCTTGATCAGTTTAGTTACAACTGGTGAATTTCATTGTAAATATTTGGTTACCAAGTAGAAAATAGTTATATAAAAAATAAAATAAAAAATAAAAAATAAACAAGTTTCCAAAGAGATAAAGTATATAATATTGAACTTATTTTTGGAAGATTGTAATAGTAGTTGGATGGGACAATGAATCATTGTTGGGTAAAAGGTAACCCTACCAAGGCTATCAATTTCTACTAGTATGAGAGGCTCTACCTGTGATAAATTAGTATATATATATATATATATATATATATATATATATATATATATATATATATATATATATATATATAATATGAATGAGCCACCTACTTTATCTTTTTAAACTTAGTAAAGATAGATATAGGCACTCATATTTTCATTTTAAAGAGGAAATATTATGACTTAAAATCAAGTGAGATTTTATTACTTAGTGAAATATTTTTTTTAATGAAATTCATTGCAACAACTATTTTTATTTTGAAAAGTTTTAGAAATTTCAAAAACCAGATCAGATATATCTGGTTCTCCCAAGTGAATCATGAATTTTTGTACTATACAACACCCCCCATTTATTTTAATAATAAATGGGGACATTGTAAAAAAATAAATAGAGTTTAATAAACATTTTTTCATTTAACGTCAAGTTTTAAACTTTAGGAATAAAGGGCATGTTCCTTTCGCTTTGATTTCATTGCGCTTAGCGAAAATTGCAAAGCTGACAAGTTGACAAAAGTTAAAACACATATAAAAAGTATGAATTGTGATAAGCGCTCCAACCTTTTTGAAATTATATGAAATTCCCCGTTGAAAAACTTAAAAAAATCCTTAAAGTTATAAATCGCGTCGCGCCTCCTTAAAATACAAACTTATATCATTTCAAAAGGAATTGCGATGAGTCGGACCTGGAAAGATAATAAACGAAAAATTAAATGTATTCGCAAAATACGATAAAGCACAATACTTTGAGTTTTTAGCGCATATCGAATTCTGCAACATCAAACCAAATGAAAAGTTATATCCACTGTGATAAAGTGCGATGTGTGATTTGTGCAGATCACATTTCACATACACTTGCTGTGAAAACATATAGTATTGATATATGTAAAATTTGTGATTTGCGCTATAACATTTATTACTAAAGCACTTGAAGTGATCCTTAATCAATAGATCTATTAATAAGATCTAATAATTTAGATCGTTGGATGGGACATATTGTGTAAGGAATGTAAGAGATTTGATGAATTATTAAAGGGTTATTAACAAAATTCAATGGGTATAGGGTTCAAAAATATCGATATCTTTCTTAAAGCATGTTTTAAATTAAAGCGTCGGATTTTTTATTTATGTTGATTTAACTCTATTCTTTGTCCTTTTCTCTCATCATATCAAATCTGAATTTACTTGTCTTTATTGAATGCAGGAAACCACCTAAGAAAGAGATATCAACAAAAATGACAAAGAAAGGAAAATTAGTTGCCCAAGCATCAACTTCTGAAGTTAAAAACATGCCTCTGCTATTTCTAGACACTACGTGCAATAAGGATAGTGGAATTTCTTCATGGGAAGCCATGTATAATATGTTTGAAGAAGAACATCCAAAAGAACTAAAGGAAATAGAAACGACGGATAAGGTTGTTTCATTAGAACCTTCTTACTTCGAAGTTTCATGTTAATTTCTACATAGGATAGCTGCAAGGAAAAATATCTTACCATACACTGATATGGAAAAATGGGTCATCAACAATCTCAATGTTGCAGACAAGACATTCAAGAATTATAAACTGGAGAACATGGGTTCATTCACAAGGATTTAAGAACAATGTATCATTTTCCTACACCACAAAAAACTTATGATAAAGCTTTCCTGGAAAGCTTTACAAAAAAGAATCAAGACCTAATGAAGGTGGTGAAAGGATGGAAGGAAGATCAAGGAAAGTTAAAGCAGGACAAACTCGGTACGTACCCAATAGCGCAATTTCCATCACCTTACTATTTTGTAGCAGGAATGTTGTGTAGATTATTTTCTAGACATGGTACCACTAAATTTTCCATTGAATGGGTTCCTTTAATTGACGCAATCATCATTTCTACTATCATGAATTGGCAAATGTTTTATATGATAATTTGGTCAAAACCATTATGGATTACATAAAAAATAGAGTCTTTTCGACTAGAACAATTGCTCCTTTTTACAGGAGCACATATATCATGGATGTTATATGTTTATGCTCGAACTTTCCTATTATGGGTTGGAAATGGACTAGCCAAGGCCCTAACCCTATTAATATTTATCATAAAGCCCTATGGGAGTCTAAATTTCATTTCCATTTCTACAAGATTTGTCATGAATTTATGTTGCTCATTCATCAAACCATTTTTAATGAGAGAGCTTCTATAATTTATAAAGAAGCCAATGCAGATATTTTACATGTGGCTATATGGTTTGGAGAGAAAAATTTTACTTATGTAAGATTTTTTGGGAGTCTTTCTTCCCCTCATGTTCTACCCTACTATGTTCCAAATAAACTCTTGGCTAGATAAATTGTATATCAAAATCTTGTAAATGGTATAACCAAGCAGCTCAAAGATTCTAAGAAAGCCATCTGGCCTACATTCCCATTACATTGTGGTACATTTTCCCTTTTTGACATAGGTCATGCAGCGAAAGAAATTCCAAACATTAATTCATTGAATCTGGCTTTAATGCTAGGGACAAGGTATGATCCTAATGATGTGGTCCAAAATTTTACCCCTAATCATAAATTCAGACCTTTCATGAATGAAAAGGATATGTTTGATGATTTATTTGAACGAGTAAAGAAATTTACAGATGTTTTAAAAATGGCATCTAAAAATCTCAGTGTAGCAGACTTTAAATCTTTTCATGAATATAGAAACAAGAGATTAGAAACAATCCCATTGGACTTGTTACTAATGGAAGATGTCAGAAGGCCAACTCCCAGCATAATTTTAGAGGATGAAGCAAAAGAGATGTCAGAAGATGAGTCACAAGAAAAATCAATTCGAGATTTAGAGCATTCACAACACTAGTCTCAGAGTTCAGATCATTTTGATAATGAATTTGAAAGGAAAAATGAAAGCCCTGAAAAGATAATTGAAGACGTAATTAAAGGAATTGATATGAAAATTGAGGAAGAAACAAGTGAAGCTGGACTATTAGAATCATCTTCAAAATAAGTTCAGCATGTTCAAACTACACCTGAACAAACAATAAAATCTCAAGCAGATCATTTGGGCACAGAATTGGGAAATTGCACTCAAGTACTGAAGACACCACTCAATCCTAATTCACAAGAATCAACAAGTTTTCAAAATCCTGAGAAAACTCAGAAACTAGCAGAAACAACAATGGCACTTCAGCAGATACCAGAGGTTCAAGAACAGGAGATCATCTCGAACTACCCAATAGAAGAAATAATTTTAAGTATTGAGGAAATACCTCCACTAGATGTTTTCTACAGCCCAAATCACAAAGTTGTAGTAAAGAGGAGGAAAAGAAGAAGAGTTGATGAAACAGTGACAACTCTCAATAATGAATCTGTAGATGTTGTATGGATAGACACTTTTTCCAATCCTACATAACATCTTACCAAACTGTCACAGTTTGCAAGTGCAAATGCAACTGCCACAATTGATATAGCAGTAGAAGTGAAACTTATGCTTAAAAAAAAAAAAAGATAAAGTTTAAGAATTGGAAATACAACTGGAACAAGAAAATCTTAATGCCAATAAGCAAGTTGAGATGAAAATGACACAGTTCCAGAAATACTTTGAAATACTAAAGTTGCAGCACCAAGTACAAATTGCGGAGAAGGATACACAGATAAAGGAAGTAATGGATAAGCTTAAAAGCTAGCCTCAAATAGGACAGTTTATAAAAGAAGCACTTGAATGGAATGCAAAATTGAAGCAGCAACAAGAGACTTTTTGTCAGCAAATATCAGCTACCAATTCGTATTCTGAAACAAGTAAAATTTTGATTCAAAAAGTGGCGAACAGAAGACTCAAATGTGAAAATATTCAAAAGAAAATTTCTGAATTCATCATATGGCAAGAATATGATATAGGAAAGAAAGTTGATCTCCCGAAAATTGATAAGTTTCATAAATATATTTAATTTAAATACTGGGAAATACATTTGAGATAGGCAGAGAAGGCAATATCAAAAGCAGCAAACTTAGGGAATGAGATTGTCGAGTCTGTTAATGGCCAGCTTCTGAACGCTAAACTTATTAAAGAATATACATCCGAAGTGATCCCAGAGCTCAAACTATTGGAAACATAGTGGAATGAAATCATAAAGACATAGGAAGAAGTTATTAAGAAGATAACCAAGTTAGATCAAGAAAATTACTAGAACTTTCTGATCAAACCATATCAGCAGTGCATGACTCCACAATCCTTAACTGATTTCACTAGGAAAACGTTGCCAGCACTTTCAAATGTCATGTTTAAAGGCCAAGTCAGATCTTGGATCACACAACCAACTCAATTGAAGCTGATGGTGGATATTTTCCACCTCAGAGAACAAATGAGAAAATAAGATCAACCCACTTAAGAAATATTGTTATCTTTATTTCTAGATTGTAGTTTTAAGTTTACTTATTACGAGGAAGGTTGTTTTAAACCTCCTCAAATTTCTATGTAATAATCTATTTTTGACTTATTCGGTTTAGTATTTAAACCCTTCTCATGCATTTAGAGAAGGGTCCAAAAATTTGTCAAAAAAAATTTGCAAAGGAATGCACTTATGCATGTTTGTGAATGCCTTGATGATTTAATGGAACAAAGTTTTTTTTCTTTTGATATTGAAGTTTTTTAACTGAAGTTGCACTTTTTTACTCATTGAATTGCTTTGACGTGAAGAGGAGCAAATACTATTGTTGATTTGAATGAGTATAACCTCCCATATATGGTATTTATATACATTATGTTAGGTTTTACTTCTTGAATTGACAGCCATCTTTTATTTGTATTATATATGAAAATTTTTACTATAGGTAAATGTTAAATGAAATTTTGTACTGATGTTTATTTATGGTTACTTATCTCATCTATGACCAAACTTATGAATGCGATATATATCTCACAATTATTTTGATTAAAATAATTATTTTTACATAATTTTCATCTCTTTCAACTATTGAATAATCTTCATTAACAATTATTGAAAGATATCCTTCTAGATCGCATTAAATAATGAATACTCCTGGGTATATAATAGAATAGATATTTAGTCACTGCATATGATATATTAAATTATTATTCCATTTTCATGTTGTAAACAAACACACCCTTATTATCCTTATTGGGAAATTGGTCCCTTTATCCCCATTCAGAACCACTACACCAAACGGAAAAGGACTTGCTCTAAGGTCTGGACTGGGTGGTTTTCCAGCATATTGTTGCAACGGAATTCTGAGGCTTCAACACTATCCAGAATTCAAAATATCAAACAAATTTTACCTATTTGACCTTATATATCTAGCCTAAAATCTTATGATACTCATCCATTCATTTGACTGGAAAGCGACATAGAGACATCCCTCTCTGGTCGGGGTAGGGCTACCTACGTGACCTAAATTTTGGTTTGTATTTACCTTTCTCCAATCCTACTATAAACCTTAGGAATTTGGGGAGAGTGATAACATTCTTGGCGTTGTTTCTAGGGAGTGATTGCTAAATATTCCCTTGGAGTATTTCTTTAATCCTTTGAAAGTTAGACTTGTAGGTGAAAAGCTCTAGCATTCAAAATATGTTGAATTCTAAAATTTGAGCCAAAGTCTAAAATTCCTATCTTAAATTGGCTCCTAAAAGACATACCAGGTCAAATCCAAACCCAAATCCCTCACCAATTGTGTATGACCCTGAGATCATTTTTAGAAAACATAAAACAAAGTCTCAAAAGGTTGGAATATTTGTTCCTCCACTTGTCAAATCAAATTCTCTACCTACGAGATTTGTTCTAGAATATTTGGTCTATAGTCTAGAATCTGAAAAATATTTGTTTAGAACCAAGTCTGAAACTTTTATTTTAGAATCCACCTTTGATCCTTTCGATTTCGATTCCTTTGCACCATTTTTTGAATATTTTGAGTCACAAATCGATAGTAAAGTCTGTTCTATTTTTCATAAACTTAAGGGTTTGGTGGAAAAATTTCAAGAAACTTCATAGAAGGCCTATTTTCAGTATCAGCAGCAAAATTTTTCTCCATATGTCATCTCACCTTCTTACACAGCCACATCATCAATCCCTCCTTTCATTCTGTCATTACGTCTGTAATTTTTCACTCCATCTTCACCTTCACCACCTCCTCCATTAGTCATGGCCATATTTTCTCCGCTAATTCTACCGCTTCAGCTCACTCCACTACCTAAGAATTATGGTTAGAGGCTTCCTCTTTTCGATGGAACATCAAATGTTACATCCTATCAGCATGTTTCCAAAGTGATTGACTTCATAGATCTTGAAGAGATCTATAATGACGATGCCAATATGTGCATAATTGCACAGAGTTTCTCCAGAGAGGTAAAGAAATGGTTTCACTCACTCACAGTTGGTTCAATAGGTACCTCATAGCAGTTGATTGATTTTTTTATGGTGAAATGGGAAGAGAATAAAAAATTATTGCAGATCCTAGCTAACTATAATGCCTTAAAAAGGAATCTCAATGATTCTGTCCAAGACTTTACAAATAGATTCAAAAAAATATATGATTCAATTCCATATAATATTAAGACTTATACAAGCCCTTCTTTACTTCATTATCCTGATGGTTTTGATCCTGACATGGCCTATCAGTTGAGGGAAAGAAACCCATCAACTCTTAAATAAATGGAGTGAAACGCAGTGAGCGTGGAAGCCAATTTGATCATCAAGACATCTAAAATCAAGACGGAAAAAGGCGTCACTATCAAAGAAGAAACATCCACTTCATCTGAAGGAAAATTAGATACCTTGATCAAGACCATGGAGAAGATGATGGATAAATTTCCATTGTTGATCAACAAGCTGAACCCTCCATTAGAAATCCCAATTTTTAGCGGTCAAAATCAGTAGCCACAATAGAGGATCAAGAAAAGGGAACAGAGGGGTTAAGATACATAAAGTCAGCAGAAAATTTTCACTCCATTTTAGCATAATTATACTGAAGGCCTTGATGGATATGTTGAAGAAGAAATTTCTGGCAAGAGCCATTTATTTAAGGAAAATCAAGAGTCTCTTTTCCTCACTGAAGAATATCAATTTTCTGAAGAAATTTGTGCACTTGATGATCAGAAATTTTTATTGTCAAATGATGAAATATTATCAGTATGCATGGAATATTATTAGATGGGATATCATAATTCTCTTTCCCAATTGCAAAAACAATATGGCTTGAGGAATAGGAATTTTCCTATAACCTCTAATCAGAAAAAAAAAAAAAAAATAAATAAATAAATAAATAAATAAATAGAACGCTCAAGTAGATGCTCACCCCAAAGAAGTTGTTTCCCTGAATCTAAGTAAAGACAAGGGACCTTCTATTCCTAATCATGTTAAAGGAATCAAAGCTTCTTCCAGTGGTCAAAGGAAATATAAATAAGTCCAAGAAGCAGGACAAAAGAAATAATATTCACACAAATATCAGCCTGATAAAGAAGATGCATCGTTGAAATAGGTAGAAAATCATTCTTCTATTTTCTATTTTGAAAATGAAATTGCCAAGTTTAAATTCTCCATTCCTCTAACTGAAAAAGTTAACAATGGTCAGTACAAAGTTCAAGTTGCTAAGTTTCTTATATTTTATCAAATTTCCGATATGGTTAATGTGAGTGACAATCATCTTGAGCTTGTTTTTGGTCTTGTTGTTTGATGGCGATTTAGAAGATAGTGAAGTCCCTCCATTTTACCTAAGCCTCAAAATCCATGACTTCATTCTTCATAATGCCATGCTTGATTCTAGAGCCTCTCACAACCTCATTCCCAAGGCCATTATGGAGAGATTAGGATTGGACATCACAAGACCTTATCATGATCTTTACTCATTTGATTTATGGAGGGTGAAATTTCTTGGCCTCATCAAGGACCTATTGGTGTCATTAGAGAAAATCCCAGCCAATAGTGTCCTCATGGATGTTTTTGTGGCTGATATCTGGCCCATATATGGAATGATACTTTCTCATTGATGGGAAGCGAATCTTAGAGGTACCTTACAACTTGATTTTTCTTATGCTACCATTCCCGTTTTTGGACATCTTAGAAAACTATACCGGGAAATTAAGATGAAGTACATGATCAGCAGCCGAGAAAAGAAAAATAACAATCCTATACATGATTTTCATATATATTGAGAGTCCTTTAACGTGTTTAATGATGAATGTTCAGCATCTTTCGAATATTTGATCAAAGAAACTGTAGAAAATTTTGTTTTATAATTTGCAAATGCAGAAATTGGTAAAAAAGTGTCAAATGATTTGGAGATGAATGTATCACCTCAAAAAAGTGAAGAAAAACTGAAAGAATAAATTTTTTTTGGTACAGTAGAGGTCTCTCAAACAGCAAGCAAAGTTCAGCCATCTCATTTGCATTTTCGTATGAGGAAAGTATTTTGTGGACTATGGACTTTGATGGAGCTTTGGGAAAATAAGGGGATGGAATTGGAGCGTGGATTCACAACCCTGTAAATCAGTCATTAAACATACCTCCAAATTTTTGAATGTCCTCCTACAAGTTGGCCTTTGAATGTTCAAACAATGAAGCTGAGTAAGAGGCTTTAATAGCCGGTCTGAAAATTCTCAAGAAGATGGGTGCAAAGAATATTTTTGTATATGGCGACTCCGAGTTAGTGATAAAGAAAGCCAAAGGAGAATACTAGGCCAAGCATCCAAGGATGTGAGATTATCGAAATTCAGTGCTATACATCCTCAAGACATTTACGTAGTACAATTTATCTTTGATTCCAAGAGACAACAATGTTATTTTTGATTCTCTACCTACTTCAGCCAACATGTTCAAAATTCCCTTGTATCCTAATAAGAAGTATGAGATAAATGTAAAACATTGCCTTGTTGTCCCAGATAATGTTCATTGTTGTAAATTCTTTCAAGATGATAAAAATATCAACAACTTCTTGTAGACAGAAGAATAGTTTGTAAATTCTCAAATGGACAATCAGTGCTATGAAGATGACCAAGAAATCCATGCAGCAGAGATGCAAGTGCTTCATCTGAAAGATAAATCCATTCCAAAATGTTTGTTACCTTTGGAAGATTTTTTTGATCAAGATTATGTTGCACACAAACCAACCATGTTACCGACAGAAGTGGGAATGGAAGATCTCAATCTCGGGACTCCGAAAAAGCCAAAAATGGTGAAAATTTCTAAATATTTGAGTGGAGAAATGAAAGGTAAATATTCAGTGCTTATATCTCAATTTTCTGATGTATTTTCTTGGGAATATTCTAATAAGAGCATAATTCAGCATACCATTCCCTTGAAAACGGATCAGAAACCTTTTTTTCAGAAGCTAAGAAGAATGAATCCCAAGTTGTTGCCCACTATCCAGAAGAAGGTAAATAAATTATTCATTGCTAGTATCATTGTGCCTCTTCACTTTACAAATTGGATGTCTAATAATACAAGAGAGATTCTCTTGTGTATTGATTTCATAAATCTGAAAAAAGTGTCATTGATACTCTGATTATAATTAGATTCTTGTTCACCCAAATCATCAAGAGAAGACAACCTTCACAACACTTTGGGGTACCTTCATGTACGCAAAAATGCCTTTCAAATTGAAGAATGCAGGGGCTACTTTTCAACAAGAATTTTACATTTCTTTTGCCAATGAAAAAGACGTATTTTTGGTCATTTATCTTGACAATATAACTGTTTTTTCCAGAACATATGAGCAGCACTTGAACACAGTCTTCCAGAGATGTAGAAATTTTGGCATATTGGTGAACCCAAAGAAGAATATTTTCTCTGTGGAGAAAGGTAAATTGTTGGGCCATATCATATAAAAATATGGAATTAGGATAGAACCTTCAAGAATTGAAGCAATTAAAACTTTGGACTATCCTAGGAGAAAAAAAGGAAATTCAGTCATTCAATGGAAAAATCAATTTTTTTAGAAGGTTTTTTCCCAATCTTGTTGAACATTTAAGGTAGATTACTGACATTTTGAAGAAAGATAATGAAGTAAAGTGGACTGAAGAGGTGAAAAAATCATTCAATCAAGTCAAGTTGGCTTTGTCTCATGCTCCTATCCTCATTAGTCTGGATTATACACTTGATTTTATCATTTTTTCATTTTCCTCGAAGCATACTATTGTTGTTGTCCTCATGCAAAAGAAAAATCAGAACACAGAACATCCCATTGCCTTCTTCAGTAAAACCATAAGAGACGCAACCTTGAAATATAACATCATTGAGAAACAGGCCTTGGCATTAGTTAAAGCATTGAAGGACTTCTGGGTCTACATTTTACATTCTCATGTCATTGCATATGTTCCAAGTGCTATTGTCAAAGATGTGCTTACAGAGAATGATCTTGAAGGGCGGTGAGGTAAATGGATTGCTTCCATGTTACAATATGACTTAGACATCAAGCCCACAAATATAATCAAAGGACAGGTCCTGGCGAAGCTCATGGCAGATTAAAATATTCATGCTTTTGACATAAATTTCATTGTTGCATTATCTGAAGAACAAGATGTTGAAACTAAGGTAGCTGAAATTTTCTCTTTATAGCCTTGGTATGTTGATATAGTACATGTTTTTCAAAACTTGAATCCTACTCCCAGCTTTCCAAGTAGTAAGGCTAGATCTTTAAACTTAAAAGCTATTAAGTACTGCATTCTTAATGGTGTCTTATATTGGAAAGTTCCGGGTGGATTATTGTTGAATTGTTTGGTCGAAGGAGAAGTTGAAAAAGTCATGACAGATTTTCATAAAGGTGACTGTGGTGGTCATATTTATTGGAAGACTACAACTAATAAGATCTTCAGGGCAGGCTTCTATTGACCAAGATTATTTTCTGATGTTTACAAAATAGCCATAAGCTATCATGAATGTCAAATATTTCAGGGAAAGAGAAAGCTCTTGCCTTTACCTCTAAAACCAATTGAAGTGCAAGCACCATTCCAGCAGTCAGGAATTGACTTCATTGGCAATATTCATCCTCCATCATCAGCTCAGCACAAACGGATACTCACTGCCACATATTACTTCACCAAATGGATTGAAGCCATCCCCATGAGGAAGGTTATCAATACTGTTATCATTCAGCTTCTTGAGAACAATATGTTGTCTCTTTTTGGTTGTCCACACAAGATCATCACTAACAATGCAGTTTCCTTCAAGTCTAAGAAGATGATTGAATTTTGTGACAAGTATCACATTAGGTTTGTTCCTTCAATCACATATTATCCTGAGGGCAATGGGCTTGTTGAATCATAAAATAAATATTTGGTGAACATAATAAAAAATATGTTGCAAGAAAACAAGAGGAATTGGCACAAGAAACTCACCAATGCTCTATGGGTGGATAAAGTTAGCACCAAGAGATCAATCAACACGTCACCTTTCCAGCTCATCTATGGTGTTGACACGGTGTTTCCTTCTTCTTTAGATGTATCGGTGATGAAAATTTTTCAAGAGATCGATAGTGAGCCTAATGACATTCAGCGAAGAATCAGCCAAATGATCCATCTACAGCAGTAAAGAGATAAATTTCTTAGAAGACCAAAGCAGACGATTTCAAGCTTGGGAATGTTTTTATTCATTGGGATGCCCGGAATGAAGACAAGAGTTAGCATGGGAAGTTTGACAATCTAGGGAAAGGACCTTAAAAGATCACTGCATTGATAGGAAACAAAGAATTTCTACTATAGGATCTTGAAGGGAAAGAAGTGTTGGGAGGATCAATCAATGGCAGTTTTAACCCTGAACAGAAATTATCTACACACGAATCTTATAAAAATAAATAAACAATAGCGAGAGCATAAAACATAAAACAGATAAACACATATATTTTCCCCTGGATCCCAAATCTGGATGACCAGCTTGATTTTTCATTATATTCCTTTTAGTGTTACAACACATATATATACATGCCGAAGCATACATAAACCCCTATCCATTAACCCTGGATTAGAACATAACCGTAGTTCCCTTGACCAGATCTACAAAATACCAGGGGTCGAAAACCATCGTACCCCAAAACCATGTGCAAACTCATTCACAAAACATGGGTGAGTCCGCATATAAGGGGACTGCATACCAAAAACAAATTCGCCGGGGCGCTGCCGCCCCCCCTGCTGCGCCCGGCGCAACGTACAGCGCGTGGGGCTAGTCGTGGAAATAATATAACACATACCCAACATTCTCCCACTTGTTGTTTTCTTTCCACAGGGGGCCACTAGAGAGCTTAGTCATTTGGCCAATTCTTCAACACCCATTGTTTCTCTACACCAAGAGAACTTTTGAGTGCTCACAGACTTCGTCAATGCATCTGCAACATTCTTCAAAGTGTCCACCTTTACCAGTAACACCCTTTTAGCCTCAACCATATCTCTAACAAAGTGATATTGAACATCAATGTGCTTTGTCTTTGAATGATAAGTGTTAGGACCTCACAATGTACCATTTTTACCATACATATTGACACCACCTTACCCTTTATAACTATATTTAAAAAGGGTTCCATCATCATTTTCATTCATTCTATCCAAAGGTATATGAAATCCTCCTCTTTACTATATATTTAATCTGTTTACATATAATTCCATATTACTCTTATATTTCATCATTAATCGAAGGTAGATTTTTTCTAACACAAGTCTAAAAGATCGCAGATAATTTATGATAAGGAACGTGCTGTGCTGAAACGATCGGCCGTTGCTGAAACAGTCGACTCCGTTGCTGAAACAGTCAGCAGGCACGCAAATTCCGTCACTACTCGTGATTTGCGATTCTGGAAGAGTATTTTGGGAACAATGGCAACAAGATGAAGACAAGCAAGGAGTGGTTACATGGATTATTCTGAAGCCAGTACTTTTTCTGCATCTGTTGTAACAATATCTTTCTATGGAAGAATAGAAGGGCCCTGTTTTAAGAAAGAAGAACATATTTGGATAAACATAGATTTGCTCTGATGTAACTGTAATAGATGTCTCATCTTTAAAAAGAGGAGACATCATCATTATAAGGGGAGTTAGAGACTACAGGAGAAACGTTGTTTTGAGCAGAAAGGAGCTAGACTCCATTGTAATGTATCATTCCTTTTTGACAGATGAGTAAAGGTTCCTTTTGAGCGCTTCAATTTAACTCTTTCCCTGGGGAATCTTGTGAGAAGGAAAGCGCCCGCCTTCATCACAAGATTCACCCGACTGTTCCTGTAGTTTGTTGAGTTTCTTTATGATATTCGCACCTTAATTTAATTCTGCTGGCTGAATCATCAGTTGCATAGTTCTGTAGTTCATTAAGCATTTTGTTTCCTTTAAACGCTGCATGAGTTTGGTACATTCATTCTTAAAAGAGACAAGAGATATTTTTCTGTTATCTTTTTGAATGTATGATTGATGTTGGGAAACAGGTGCTGAATATTCCTGTGCAAAGGAATAGGGTCCTGTTCCCATTGATTGACTTTCTTTTTCCTGCAGTGTGATTAGAAACAGGAGACAGGTGCTGAAGGTTCCTGTTCATGGGAATAGGGTCCTGTTTTCTTGAATTTATCTTTTCTACAGTGTGATTAGTGTCAGGCAGCAGGTGCTGAAGTTCCTATTTGGAGGAATAGGGTCCTGTTCCCTGTTATGGTTGATTGGTTTCCTTTCCTGCAGAGTGATTTCCTTTCATTAGGATTCTTAAAAGACTGCAATAGAGGAATTTCTTCTACTATAACATAAGTAGACTTCAGCTTTGTTAAAACAGGGTGTGAATAATTAGATTTGTATGATTAATAATTGTGTGACGTTTACTACAACATTATTTTTGCTTTTGGAATTGAGCATATCTAGTGCGTGGTTGTCTTTGGAATAAACAGACCTTCTCGGGTTGACAATTTATGTGGAGCTTGAATTGTTAAAACAATTAAAGCGACCAACATTTTGGCGTCGTTGTCGGGGAAGGCAATTATAGATTTCAAAAGCATTAATATTTTATTTCTAGATGTGCAGATTGTATGAGAGGACGCGGAACCCAGAAGAAAACTAATCCTACAGGTGGCAAGGGCAAAGGAAGGGGAGGAAGAAAGACTTTCATTGACGAGATTGTATCAAAGGTTGAATCATCACAGAGATTAAGTTCTCGAAGACCAAAACTTCAGCACTCCCCTCAATCGGATTACAAAACAGAGGAAGTTGTGGGCCCTGAAAACATAGAGGAGCCGGTAATTAAAGGACCAGCAATCAGTGCTGGAGAGTCAGAAGAAAGTGCTAGCAAATTAGCAGAGCACGTTGAGGAACTAATAGAGAGTGTTGGACGACCAGTGGAAAACATTGAGGAGCCAGTAGAAGATCTTGACGATCGAGCAAGTGCAGTAGGAGAACAACCAATGGAAGCAAACAACGAAGAATTATTTGGTGAAGGACGTGTAGATCCTGAAGGAGAAGGAAGGGATGAAAATTCTCTCTCTACCTTGGGATTTCCTATTAGTGATCTCCCTAGAGGAACAACTCCTATGAATAATATTCCATTGTCAGCTTTACCTAACTTCCATGGTTTATCCTCTGAAGATCCGGATGAATTTCTTTTTGAATTTGATATATTATGAAGAAGTTATGATTATGTTACTAATGCTCAAAAGTTGAAACTGTTTCCAGCAACATTAAAAGGAAATGCTTTAAGATGGTTCATGAGCCTTGGAAGTCAGGTAATCACAACATGGGAATAGATGAAACAGAAATTTCTGCTTAAATATCAAGACTATTGTCGGACGAGAGAAAAGAGGAACGAACTATTCAATATGGCACAAAAGTCGGACGAGAATCTGGAGGACTATGTATAAAGGCTGCAGTATAATCTACAGAGATCTGATCATCTGAATATAAGTAAGGAAATTCGCAAAACAATATTACTTAGAGGACTAAGGGATGATTGTTTAGACATGTTAAACATGCTTGGCAAGGGAGATATATCTAAAGAATCATATGATGAGATTGTTGAACTTTGTAAAAGATGTTCAAGGGGAGCTGCAAAGAACAGAGTAAGTAATAGAGATCCCACCTATTCAAGAGTGAAAAAATCAGCCAGTGGGGGAGCAACAAGAGCTGAAATAGGTAATTTACTTGAAGAATTTAAAACTGAGATGTTAAGTTCTTTTTCTTCACAAATTGACACTTTGCAGGTTAAGAAGAAGCAGGCTGAAGCAGAAGCAACTCTGGCTGTCTTTTGCCCGAAGTGTAGAGACAAACATCCACTAAGGGAGTGCCCATTGGACAAAATACCAATCTGCACCCTTTGTGAGAAAGATCATGAAACACAGCAATGTCCATCTCTACCAGGAATAAAGGCAGCATTACAGCCAATGGAAGAAGAAGCTGAAGTAGTTTACTTACTAACTCAAAGAAGACAATGGCAACCAAAAGGACAAGGTATGAATTCTAGTATGCCATTTAATCGTTGGAATAATTATTCTGCTTTCAGTCAAACAAATTACCCTCCCTTTAATCAAATACAATACCCACCCTTTAATCAGATGAATTTCCCACCCATGCAACAATCAAACCCTCCCTTTCTTGATCCTGCAATGTGGACTCCTTGGCCCCCACAACAGCCATCTTCTTTTAACCCTTGGAATTCAAATTGGAGAAGCCAACAACTCCCGTATCCAAATCAATTTCCTCAATTTCAACAACCACTTCCTCTGCCATCAAATGCTCCACCAAATAACCAAATGAGACCCCAGCTACCTGTGCAACCAAATCCCAACCCCAATAATAAAGTTGTGCAAGTCATTGATATTCAGAATCAGCCTATATTTCCTACTATGCAATGTAATGATATTCATTTGAGATCCAGGAAAATAGTAGAACCTATTATTGATGACATAACTTCTTCTGATTCTGATAAAGAGGAAACTGAGAAACATAAGAAAGCACAACCACCCTCTAACAAGGGTATTGAAATAACAGAACCACCATTCCCCGAGCGTTTAGTTTTAACCAGAACGCATGAAACACCTGCTTTTAATATTTTAGGGGAATTGCAAAACTTGTATGTTAAAATTCCACTTTTACAGGCACTGAGAGATGTACCAATTTATGCCAGAACCATAAGGGATATTTGTGTTAAGAAACCTGGTAGGAAAAATAAAGATCCCCTTACAGTGCATGTGATGGGTGATTTATCTGCATTAATGTCTGGCAAAACCCCTCCTGTGAAATATGGTGACCCCGGTCATCCTACCGTGACAGTTCAAATTGGTAAAACAATGATTCCTCAAGTTCTGGTAGATCTAGGTGCTGCAATAAACATAATGACTCTTGAAACTTCACAGTTGTTACAGCTGAATAACATAATCAGAGATACACCAACTATCCTAGAGTTAGTTGACCGTTCCACAATTAAACCAGAAGGAGTTGTTGAAGATCTACTTATCTCAGTTGAATCCTGGAATTACCCAGCTGATTTTGTCGTATTGCAAACTAAAACAAAGCTGGGGGGGACATCCTTTAATTCTAGGGAGGCCATGGCTGGCCACAACCGATGCCTTTATCAGTTGCAGATCTGGTTCTATGACAATTTCTAATGGTTATGATGAAACCAAACAAGCATTTTTACCTCATGCTACACCCATAATTAATTATGAAAATTCTGTGTGGATGGATTATGATGATAATGTTATTCAACCCATTCTAACTATCGGACAAGCCTTAAATCTTAAAGACAATACAGAGGATGAAATAATTAATAATTTTATTTGCAAAACTTCCTCTGTAATGGCTGAAACACACAATCAATTGACTGCACTTTTTGAAACGAATACCCAGGAAAAGATTGAATCTAAAGATTTATCTCAGACATTGACCACCATCTCATCTAAAAGCATAATAGTCGAAATCGAACCTGGCAAGACATTAAACATAAATCCTGGTCTAACAGTTGCTGAAACACAACAGTTAATGAAGTTATTACGTGAAAATAAGGAAACATTTGCATGAGATTACACGAATATGAAAGGAATCTCTTCTGAACTATGTACTCACCGAATTTATATTAAAGAAGGATGCCGACCAGTCTGTCAACCCCAAAGACGAATGAATCCTAATTTACGGGAAATTGTTAAAGAAGAACTTCGTAACTTTAATGCAGATTTTACATAACTTACACCGATGTGCTGAATGGGTTTCCCCATTGGTACTGTCCCTAAGAAAAATGGGAAATGGAGAGTATGTGTTGATTACGCAGCCTTAAACAAATCTACTCAAAAGGATCACTTTCTTACCTTTCATTTTTTGTGTGTTGGATAGTCTCATAGGGAAAGAAATTCTTTTTCTTTTCTAGATGGATTCAGTGGGTATAACCAAATTAGAATTGCACCCCAAGACCACTTTCACTAGTCCTTGGGGAACTTTTTCTTATAGAGTTCTTCCATTTGGGCTATGTAATGCACCAGCAACTTTTCAAAGGGCTGTTATAGGAATATTTTCTGATATGCTGAATGACTCTATGGAAATATTTATGGATGATTTTACTCCTTATGGTGTGTCTTTTGAAGATGCATTACAAAATCTTCAGAAGGTACTTAAACGTTGTATACAAGCTCACCTCTCCCTAAGTACTGAAAAATGTCATATGATGATGAGTGAAGGAGTAGTTCTTGGACATTTTATTTCATCTCAAGGTATTTAGGTAGACCCATCTAAAATACTGGTCATTCAGAATCTTCCTGTTCCTAAAACACAAACTGATGTGAGAAGTTTTCTACGACATGCTAGATATTACAGAAGATTTATTAAAGATTTTTCTAAGATAAATTCTCCATTATTTTTGTTGCTTATGAAAAATGTTGAATTTAAGTGGACTAATCCTTGTTAGAAAGCATTTGTAGAACTCAAGCATCAGCTATCTATTGCTCCTATTTTGAGGGGACCTGATTGGGCCTTCCTTTTTCATATATCTTATGATGCTTCAAACACTACAATTGGAGCTGTCTTGGGACAAGAGGAGAATCATCTTCCTTATGCTATCTACTTTATCAGTAAAAACATGACCCCTGCTGAGCTTAATTACACAGTTACCGAAAAAGAGTTTCTTGCAGTAATTTATGCCATTAATAAATTTCGACATTATATCACTGGTTATTCTACTTTTGTCCACACTGATCACTCGGCCATTAAGTATTTAATGAAAAAATCATTGCCAAAATGCTCGAGTTAATAAGATGGCTATTATTACCCAGGAGTTTGATATCACAATTGTAGATCATTTTGTGAAAGAAAAAATGTGGTGGCTGGGATTTCCTTTCACTGCTAAAACCGATAACAATATTCCGCAGATGATTCTTTTCCCGATGAGCATTTATTTTCGGTCAACATCGTGGTATGCGTATATTGCCAGTTATTTGTCACAGGAAAATTACCATCACACCGCTACACAAGAGAAAAGAGAAGAATTGTTCAACAAAGTGCCGTGTATAGCTGGATAAGTGGGTGTCTTTTCAGATAGGGTTCGATCAAAGAACTGAAGATGCATTAGGGAAGATGAAGTATGATATAATAAAAGTTTAAGTCATGATGGCCCTCAAGTGAGGGTACATTTTGCTGATAAAAGAACAACACAAAAATTTTTGAGGATGGGTTACTATTGGCCCTCATTATTTAAGGATGCAAAGAAATATGTGAGGGCTTGTGACAGCTGCCAGAGAATGGGTCAACCCAATCATAGAGATCAAATGCCATTAAACCCCCAGGTAGTTTCTGAACCATTTGAAAGATGGGCCTTGGATTTCATAGGACTCATTAATCCTCCATCCAATCAAAGAACTTATATATTAGTCTGTACAGACTATATGACTAAATGGGTGGAGGCCAAAGCACTTATTAGAGCGAATGAAGAGGTTGTCCTAGCTTTCTTATTTGAGGAAATCTTCACTAGATTTGGAATTCCTAGAGAGCTAGTTACAGATGGAGGACCTCCATTCAATTCTCATGGTTTTAAGTCTACCCTTCAGAAATATCATATTCATCATATAATGACTACACCATACCACCCCCAGGCCAATGGGCAGGTGGAAAGCACAAATAAAGTATTAGAAGCCATTCTAACTAAAACAGTGAAGGACAACCAGAAGGATTGGTCTCAAAGGCTCCCTGAAGCACTATGGGCTTACAGAACTACTTGGAGAAACACTACATGTTTTTCTCCCTATGAATTGGTTTATGGTAAAAATGTTGTTTTTCCTGTGGAATTTGAAATTAAAACTCTAAGAACTGCTTTAGTTGTTAATCTTGATTTGACTAATGTGCAGACAGCTAGGTTGCAGCAGCTTCTTGAATTGGATGAAAAGAGATTAGATTCCATTCACCAAACAACCATGATTCAACAACAAAGAATGAAGTGGCATGATAAAATTATCAAACACAAGCAGTTCCAAAAAGGTAATTGGGCCTTATTGTATGACTCTCGGTTTGAAAATTTTTAGGGTAAGCTACGTACACGATGGCTTGGACCATATGAAGTAGATGTTGTTTTTCCTAATGGAACAGTAAGACTTTTAACAATTGATGATTCTAAAACACCTCTACTAGTAAATGGTCATAGGCTTCGTTTGTACCAGTGCCCTGTTTCTAAAGAGGATTTCAAGGTTGCTTGCATGACTGATACACATTATCATTTTCTAGGGGAGTCTTCTGCTCCTCACAGCATTTAATTTTCTGCACTGTATTTCTAGCATTAGATTAGATTTAAAACTAATAATCCCTGTCAAGGGTTGGCATGTTACAATTGAATTTTGCAGATTATGGAAGAACTCATTAAGGAGGACAGATTCATCACAAGAAGATCTGAAGCTTCAATCACAGAAGCTTGTTCCCTTCATTTAAACCCATTTCCTAGCAATATCCCTTTTATTACTTATCCCATTTCTACATTTTTCCCTTTTTCCATTTTTTCCCCACTTCTACCATTCCTGAAATATCATCCTTCAGCTAGTATTTCCCGTTCCTTATTGCTGAAATTATCCCTTAGCAAATACTTCCCCCACTTGTTTTAAACCCAAGTCATTATATCCCATTCTCCTTATTTTTCCCTTTGCTGAAACACCACTTTCAGCAACATGTCATTCATTTTTCCATTGCTGAAACACCACTTTCAGCAACCTGTCATTCATCTTTTCATTATTAAAACACCATTTCTTTCCTCTGCTATACAAGTTTTTTAGTTCTCCACTTTTATTCTTCAGATCCCTTGGGTGAATATTATTCAGTATTGAGCAGATCCTGATATGCTCTTGTTTCTACATTCCAGAGAAATTTAAAGATTCTTCCATTAATATCAAGCCATTATGAAGCACTCTATACTTCGAATTATAAAAACAAAGGTAAAAATATAAGGTATGTGGTTTTTATGTAATACAGTTAAATAATATTTTAAAGAGAGGATCTTGCTCATAATGTTTACAATCCCCGCACACTTAAAAATCATTTCACCATACGTAAGGGGGGAATTTCGAAAACTGAATCATCATTCCACACCATCCAATCCTTCGTCACTCTTCATATCCATTATTTCCGCCGTCATTGAGACTCCATATCCTATGTTGCAACAATTAGCTTGACCAAAGCTTGTGTTTCTGTTCTCTGCGCCTCTGCATGTGACTCAAGTTAGTAGCTATGGGAGGTTCGGCTATCAGACATGAGCCTGGTTCGATAACTCTTCTTGAATTGTTCCCGGAGGCCTACCAAATTTTTCAGCAGGCAGGATGGATAACATACTTCGAAAGGTTAGGAGAATTTGATCCTCGGCAAGTTTTAGAGTTTGCGCAGAATTTTCAGGAAGAATACTCAGTGGTTCAAGGGGTCCGAATTTCGGTCACAGAGGAAGATATAGCACAAGTTTCAGGGTTGCCGGTCACAGGTGCTTGATGGTTTAGCAAGAAACAAGTCATCTTAAATGCACAACAGGACTTCCTTCTTCCAGAGGAACAGGTTGAGATTAAAGGCCGTGGCATAAGTCTGCATTCATTACCTCGCCCATGGCCAAGCGTCGTTGAATTTATCAAGCACTATTTAACTTGCGAGGGGCGTTACCAAGTATTTTATCAACACTACTTTGTTTTAATGAGCCATTTGCAGCATGGTCGATTAGTCAAAATTCCTCATTATCTGCTTGGATGTATTAAAAATATGTCATATTACTGTAGACGGGTAAGAGTCCCATCACTGTCCCTTACCCATCATCGCCTATGTCAATTATTAATTCAAAGGGGTTTTTCTCAGCAAAGCCCCCCTCTAAATAACCCACCTTTACTTCTCCAACAAGCCCCTGAAATACCCCAAGAAGCTGGAAATCCTCAAGAAATCTCCGAAAGCTCTTATGAATGGAAACTGGAAGATATTCCTGGCCCTCCATTGATTCCATCTTCAGAGCTAGTTGACCTATCCCCAAGTTCATCTCATTTAGCAGAGTCATCCCATCCCACCGTCCACATCTCTAGCGATGACTCTCAAGCTGAAACACCCCCATCATCCCCTACTCATAAAAAAAAGAGACGAATTGCAACAGTATCTGTCTCAAAAAGGAAAACAAGGGCCACATCCCAAGCTTTCACCTCTTCCTACAGCCCTTCCCCTAGAAAATAATTTTCTCATAAAAAGAAAAGGAAAGTCACTGATTTTTCTGCTTTCCTACCTAGGAGAAAAATGAAAATGACTGTTGAATTTGAAGTCACTCCCATTTCCCCTGACCCCACAGCTATCTTGTTAAAACTTCAATCCTCATCACCATTCCAAATTCCCAAATCATTACCCGTCTCGTCCTGCGACACTGTCCCACAAGAACCAGATGCCCAGGGTAATATGACATCATTTTCTACCCAAAAATTAACTGCTCCACAAGAACCAGTTACTCACTCAGCAGCTGAAACACAAGAACCAGCTACTGAAGTGAAAAAATAAAACACCAAGCATGATAATATAAGGAAACCAGTTGTAGCTGAAACACAAGAACCAGCTATAGCTGCGGATTAGCAATCAACTCCAGCAGAAGCAACCAACACACAGGGTTCACTCACCATGGCATCTTTATTGGAGGAAAATGAATTTTTAAAGTCAGAAGTAGAGGCCTACAAAAAAGAGTTGGTAATGGAAAGGGAAGCCTTTGATAAAGAATTAAATCTCTACATGTTAGCACAGACAACATCAGTACAAAAGAATGACCCATGTAAAGAATACATGTGCCATGAATGTGGAAACATTTACCAACAAGTTGGATACAAAATAGTTAAAGTCCCAATGTCTAAGGCATCCACATCAGTTGCAGTCAAAGAAGAACGCCCTACTGCCACACAAGAACCAGTAGGGCCCTCAAAAATTCTGGAGAAAGAAACCAAGCCATAGATATCCTGCCCTGTATTAGTTAATTCAACTACTGAGACTATGCCTCCGCCCAGTACTTATAATGCTGGAACAAAAACTCTACCATGGAAAGAGTTGGAAATAATGAATAAGTGCAAGCAACAGTATGCTATTGATCAAGATAAAATGTTACAACAGCATAAGTTAGCTTGGCAGAATCGGATGTATGCCAACTGGGATAACTGGGAGTAGACACTTCAAAATCTTAAGGATTCTAAGAAATAAATCAAGGAGTTAAAAGACAAACTGGTCCTGATTTTTTCATTAGTACCAAAATTGCTAGCCACCAGGAAACCCTCACAGTGAATTGACTACTCTCTTCCTCTACGAACGTCTTGTTTATTTTCAATTGAAGGAAATTAAGGATGGGAGACCTCATGAATTTCTCACGAGCGGAACAATTTGTTAAAACATTTCTTGAGCCCACTGCTAGTGACCAACATTTGTTATGTGAACTTTATCTTCATAATGAGGCTATGCTGAAAATGAAGCGGTTAACCTTACTCCCATTGTTGGTGATGTACAAATTAGGGCATTTGTTTCATTTCTTTTAATCAAATCACATGGAAAAGCTGCTTTTATTGCAAGTAGGCATAATGAGGAGAATCGCCTCACGTGGATTAGGCCGGAACATCAAATCCGGCCATTTTGTAGCAGAAATATCACCGATTTTTCGAAGCCGAGAATGCACCGCTACATACAACAAGCGCAAGCCTCGGCAAATAAAAAGTGTCTCGGGTTAATAAAGGATTAGAGAGCGCTGCCTTGAAGGCCAACACCATGTTCTGGCAACAGTCATGTAATCAAAGACAAGAGTATCATCCTTTTAGCCCTGATAATCTTCAAGTTGCACTATCCAGGGTACCAAACTATATCAGATGCATTCAGCAATGTGCCGAGAACTGGATTGGTTATCATTTTCACTTCCCGATCTTCTGGATGCCGGTAGAACAATACTAGTATCACTACCAATTGGCTAACAGGGACGAGGTAGTAGCATGGCAGAAATTGCAGAACAACAAGGGATTCTGAGCTTCGACACAAGCCACCTTCCACAGTTACTGCTTGAGCAACTTGCATGCAAAGAGTCAGTACTCAGACTTTGACTCGAACTAAAATTTGCCTGAGGACATGCAACCCTTTCAACTGGGGGGATGTTAGGACCTCACAATGTACCATTTTTACCATACATATTGACACCACCTTACCCTTTATAACTATATTTAAAAAAGGTTCCATCATCATTTTCATTCACTTTAACCAAAGGTATATGAAATCCTCCTCTTTACTATGTATTTAATATGTTTACATATAATTCCATATTACTCTTATATTTCATCATTAATCAAAGGTATATTATTGCTAACACAAGTCTAAAAGATCGTAGATAATTTATGATAAGGAACGTGCTGTGCTGAAACAATCGGCCGTTGCTGAAACAGTTGACTCCGTTGCTGAAACAGTCAGCGAGCACGCAAATTCCGTCACTACTCGTGATTTGCGATTCTGGAAGAGTATTTTGGGAACAATGGCAACAAGATGAAGACAATCAAGGAAGTGGTTACACGGATTATTCTGAAGCCAGTACTTTCTCTGTATCTGTTGTAACAATATTTTTCTATGGAAGAATAGAAGGGCCCTGTTTTAAGAAAGAAGAACAAATTTGGTTAAACATAGATTTTCTCTGATGTAACTGTAATAGATGTCTCCTCTTTAAAAACAGGAGACATCATCATTAGGGGGAGAGTTAGAAACTGCAGGAAAAACATTGTTTTGAGCAGAAAGGAGCTAGACTCCATTGTAATGTATCATTCCTTTTTGACAGATGAATAAAGGTTTCTTTTGAGCGCTCCAATTTAACTCTTTCCCTGGGGAATCTTGTGAGAAGGAAGGGGCCCGCCTTCATCACAAGATTCACCTGATTGTTCCTGTAGTTTTTTGAGTTCCTTTATGATATTCGCACCTTAATTTAATTTTGTTTGCTGAAACATCAGTTGCATAGTTCTGTAGTTCTTTAAGCATTCTATTTCCTTTAAACGCTGCATGAGTTTGGTAACATTCATTCTTAAAGAAGCCAAGAGATCTTTTTTTGTTATCTATTTAAATGTATGATTGATGTTGGGAAACAGGTGCTGAAGATTCCTGTGTAAGGGAATAGGGTCCTATTTCCATTGATTGACTCTCTTTTCCTGCAGTGTGATTAGTAACAGGAGACAGGTGCTGAAGGTTCTTGTTCAAGGGAATAGGGTCATGTTTTCTTGAATTTATCCTTTCTAAAGTGTGATTAGTGTCAGGCAGCAGGTGCTGAAGTTCCTATTTGGAGGAATATGGTCTTGTTCCCTGTTATGGTTGATTGGTTTCCTTTTCTGTAGAGTGATTTCCTTTCATTAGGATTCTTAAAAGACTGCAATAGAGGAATTGCTTCTACTATAACATAAGTAGACTTCAGCTTTGTTAAAACAGGGTGTGAATAATTAGATTTGTATGATTGATAATTGTGTGACTTTAACTACAACATTATTTTTCTTTTGGAATTGAGCATATCCAGTGTGTGGTTGTCTTTGGAATAAACAGACCTTCTCGGGTTGACAATTTATGTGGAGCTTGAATTGTTAAAACAATTAAAGCGACCAACGATTAACGAGGTTGTAGCCAAGAAAATTGCGCTTTGGCTATCACAGTCTATCCTTATAGCTTGTTGTACCAACCCCATACTTGAACACAATCTCTGCAACCAAACTGCTTCCTTGCTTGCATGAGTGGCTGCTATGTATTCTGCCTCTGTAGTTGAAAGCACCACTACAGACTGTCTTTTACTCATCCAACTGACTGCACCTCCAAATAGGATAAACACATACCCACTTGTAGATATTCTTTGGTCCAGATCTCCAGCCCAGTCTGCATCAACAAAACCACGAATGTCCAACATTCTTTCCAATCCTGGTCTTCCCTGGTAGCACAAGCCATAATCACTAGTGCCACGTAAATATCTGAAAACCCGCTTCACTGCTGTCCAATGCTCCTTCCCTGGGTTTGACATAAAACTGCTCAATACTCCCACTGCATGTGCAATGTCTGGTCTAGTACAGACCATTGCATACATCAGGCTACCCACTGCACTTGCATATGGAACACGGGACATATCCTCCTCTTCTTCTTATGTCTTGGGACACTGTTCAGCAGACAACTTTGCACCTACAGGAATAGGAACACTCACCGGTTTACTATCCTGCATATTGAACCTCTGCAATATAGTCTCGACATACTTCCTCTGGTTTAACCAGAGCTTCCTCTTTGCCCGATCTCTCTTAATTTCCATGCCCAAAATATAGTTTGCGGCACCAAGATCCTTCATGTCGAATTTGGAGAACAGTTGGGTCTTCAAATCTTGGATAATTTCTTTGTCATTTCCAATCAACAACATATCATCCACATATAAGACCAAATAAATAACATAGTCACCAATTAATTTAAAATAAACACAGTGATCCTCCTTGCTTCTAGTGAAGCCAAGTCCCCATATATAGGTATCAAATTTCTGATACCACATCCTTGGTGACTGTTTTAACCCATACAGAGACTTCTTCAACCTGCATACTAGTTCTTTCTTACCCTTCGCCATAAAGCCTTCAGGTTGCTTCATGTAGATCTCCCCTTCTAGATCCCCATGAAGAAATTTTGTCTTCACATCCATCTGTTCTATCTCAAAATAAAATGCAGCAGCAACAGATAAAAGTAATCTAATAGAAGTAACCTTGGCAAGAGGAGAAAAAATATCACCAAAATCAATTCTCGGCACCTGGGAATAACATTTTTCTACCAACCGAGCTTTGTATTTCTCCACCTTTCCTTCTACATTCATCTTCTTTTTAAACACCCATTTTCTCCCGATGGGCGTCCTTCCAGCCAGAAAATCCACCAGATCCCATGCCTCATTTTTGTGCAAGGATGCCATTTCATCAACCATGGCCTCCTTCCAAGGTTTTCCATCCTCTGAATCTACTACCTCCCTGATAGTTCTGGGATCATCATCAGTTATAGTTAAGGAAAAACCTGAACAAAAAGCAGATGGACTATACCTTTCTAGTTGCCTTCTTTCCCGAACTGATCTTCTCAAAGCTGGGGTTTGTGGCTCTTCCTCTTCTGAATCTTCTTCTGTTGTAGAGTCTAATTCATCCTCCTTTAGCTCAAACTCTATATTCTTAGGTTCCTTTAGTAGGACTTCATGTGTAACAACATCTTTCACCTCTCTAAACACCACATCTCGGCTGTACACAACCTTCCTTGTTTCTAGGTTCCAAAGCTTATAACCCTTTAAACCATCCTTATACCCAATAAAGATGCACCTTTCAGATTTATTATCCAACTTAGTCCTTTTCTCCTTTGGAACATGTACATATGCATCACATCCAAATACCCTTAGATGTGAAAGAGAGGGTTTCTTACCAGTCCATACCTCATGTGGAGTCTTATCCTCCAACGATGATGAAGGTGATCTGTTAACTAAGTAACATGCAGTCTCCACTGCCTCTGCCCAGAATTCTTGTCCTAACCCGGTACCACTGAGCATGCTTCTTGCCTTTTCCATCAGTGTTCTGTTCATTCTTTCTGCAACTCAATTTTGCTGAGGTGTGTATGGAGTAGTCTTCTGCCGTGCTATACCTTAGTTCTTACAGAACTCTTCAAATTCCTTCTTGCAGAACTCCCCACCATTATCTGTCCTCAATGCCTTTATCTTCTTCTCTGTCTGGTTTTCCACCAGAGCCTTAAATTCTTTAAATTTGTCAAAGACTTCAGATTTCTTCCTCAAGAAATATATCCATGTATTCCTTGAGAAGTCATCTATGAATGAAACATAGTACACGGACTTTCCCAGTGATGGAACTGACACAGGCCCAAACACATCACTGTGCACAAGTTCTAATATCTTGTTTGCCCTCTTAGCACCAGAAGGAAAACTCACCCGATTTTGCTTCCCATATACACAATGTTCACAGAAATCGAAATCTAGAGAAAAATTAGACATACCTTCTACCATACCATCTCTATGCAGTATCCGAAGGCCCTTTTCTCCAATATGTCCAAGCCTTTGATGCCATAGCATGGTCTTTTCTCCAGAGACAGCTAGACTTTCCGTCCCACTTTCAGGAACCACAGAACTGTTACACCCATCAATAACAGTGCTACCTTGTAGCTTGTATAGAGTTCCAGTCCGAACTCCCCGCATTAATACCAATGCTCCCCGAACCATCTTGCAGGCATCTTTCTCGAACACTGTTTTTACACCTGCATCATCCATCTTGCTTACAGAAATCAGATTTCTGGCCAATGTAGGAATATGCAGAACACCAGGAAGTGTTCTAATCCTTCCACCTTGTAGCTTCAACTTGACCTTTCCACATCCGACGATTCTGGCCTTCCTATCATCCCCTAGGAAGACATCACCACCATCATATTTCTCATACTCGCAGAACCACTCCCTATGGGGAGTGAAGTGAAAGGATGCACCTGAGTCAATCAACCATGACTCATGATCTACATGTGTATTTGAAGAAGAAGCCAAATAAACATCCCCACCTTCATCCGAGGTGGTTTTTGCCTCTGCAGAAGGAGCTTCATCAGATCCCTTTCCTTTCTCAGGAGCTTTAGATCTGCATTCCTTTTTGTAGTGTCCTTCCTTTCCGCATTTCCAGCACACCTTTACAAACTTTCCGGGAGATTTAGATCTCCCTCTAGATTTAGATCTCCCACTCGAAACCTTATTCTTGTTTCTGTTCTGGGACCTTCCTCGTACAGATAAGGCATCTCCATTCTGACCCTCCATATTTCTTTGTCTCATTTCCTCTGACAGCAAGGCTGAGACAATGTCATCAAAATTCAAGGTAGTTGTATTGCTACCTATTGCAATAACCAGACTGTCCCACGAGTCTGGTAGAGAGCACAACAAACTAATGCACTTATCTTCATCTGAGATTTTAATATCAACAGATGACAGCTGACTTACCACAGTATTGAAGGCGTTCAGATGCTTTGTCACCGAGTCTCCATCCTTCATCCTCAGGTTATACAACTTTTTCCGCAGGAACAACTTATTCACCAGAGACTTAGATTGGTACAAAGTCCCAAGTTTTTCCCACAAATTCTTCGCCATAGCTTCCCCAGATACATTCAACAATACTGAATTTGAGACACACAACCGTATTGTGCTCTTAGCCTTCCGATCCAGTTTCTTCCAGTCTTCATCTGACACTCCCGTTGGTTTAGTACCTGGATCTACCATGATCCACTGATCTTTATCCACCAGCAGATCCTCCATCTTGAGCTTCCACAACTCAAAACTCTGACCATTAAATTTCTTGATCTCTATCTTTCCGCCGCTCGCCATCTTCTTTCACAGCAAGAATCGATCCCGCAGATCTCCCAATGAACAAGGTCTACCTCAGGCCCAAGCAAAAAAAACCCTCAGTAGAAAAGGCGTCCCCTTGAAGTCGAAACAGCTCCGATAGCAAATGAAGGTTTTAACCCTGAACAGAAATTATCTACACACTAATCTTATAATAGAATATAAACAATAGCGAGAGCATAAAACATAAAACAGATAAACACAAAGATTTTCCCCTGGATCCCAAATCAGGACGACCAGCTTGATTTTTCATTATATTCCTTTTAGTGTTACAACACATATATTTACATTCCGAAGCATACATAAACCCCAATCCATTAACCTTGGATTAGAAAATAATCGTAGTTCCCTTGACCGGATCTACAAAATACCAAGGGTCGAAAACCATCGTACCCCAAAACCATGTGCAAACTCATGCACAAAACATGGGTGGGTCCGCATATGAGTGGGACCGCATACCAAAAAAATTTCTCCGGGGCCCTGCCACCCCCCCTGTGACCCCCCTACTACGCCCGACATAACGTACAGCGCATGGGGCTAGTCGTGGAAAGAATATAACACATACCCAACAGGCAGGTTCCTCAAACATTATCTATCTTGATCATTGAAGAAGAAGTTCATTGTCATTGTACATATCATTTTAAATTTGGTGTCCCAGAAAATAAGGAAGTTGTTGTAGAATTTTGAAGCCCGAGGAGAAGGTCACGAGACTTATACAAACAGATCATGTTTTCTTTCAAAAAATTAAAAGGTTTCAGCCAGATTCAAGTCAGTTGTTTTTAACCAAGTTTCCAGTTTGTTCAATTTTTTCAAAGTCTAGTCTGACTCCATATCCCAATGGTAAGGCTACCTAATCTACAGTGTTCTTGACACCTCCTAAAGGATTTTCTATCCCCAGCTGAAGCCAATGTTAGCCCAGGTATGTCAATGATAAAATGACTCTTTCAGTTGTTTTCCACAAACTCATAGGTCAATTTTTTTTTACTTTTTCGAACATGTTCTCAAAAAATAATTTTGGCCATTTAATACGTATAAATCATGTATGTTGCTCCCTCATTTCATTTATCATCACCATTTTCAAGTTAATCCCCATCATCAGTTTCAAGGTCACCATCTCCATCATCATCATTCAAAAGGTCTAGCGTTATGTCATCTCATTTCATTTACGTCAAGTCTAGGTTCAGTCCTACCTTTGGAAAAATCTTCAAATTTTCACTGAACATAAGGCAGTAATCCTCCATCTAATCCATGAAACCCTAATGAAGGAGAAATACAGTTTATGAAATTCAAATAAAGCCATCTTTCTTGTTTCATATGGCTCAAATTTCAAGAAAATTTTTAAACATCTCATCTTTGTCTCGTTGTTTCATGAAAATCAAAGAACGTTGTCTCATTGTCTCTTTTAAAGGATAAAAAAGTCATCATCCATTGTCAAGGCTCCAAGGGAGGTCATTTTGAACTACTATCCTAGTGAAATGCAAAAGAGTGTCATTTCAAGCTTCAAAGGCATCTTATCTGTTTTAAAAATTCATGCCCAATGTGAAAGTTCAAAAGTGTTCAAAAGCAATCTCACTATCTCATAATAAGGAGAAAATTTGTCTCAAGGTCTCATTTTAAAAGCCTAAGAAGGTCATCTCATGTGTCAAGAATGCAAAAGAGGTTAACTCTGTCCTCTCATCTTACTCAAAGAGCCAAAGAGTCACCTTTCATGTTAAAGGGTTCAAAAAGTGTTTTTATGTCTTCTTACCTCATTTGAAAAAGCTAGCATGTCATCCTCCAAGTTGCACAAAAGGTTTAAAAAGGTCATTTCAAAATTCAAGAAGAGTGAATGAAATCAAATTTATTTTCTTTCATCCCATGTGAAGGAGTAAAAAGTCACTTTCAAAAGCATAAAATGGTCAAAAAAAATTTGTAAGTATCAAAGGGAAAAGGTAAGGGTTGTCAAATCTTATAAGGGTGACTGAACTTGAGATTTATTCATTGTTACCCTTTGATATGTGTGTGAGTACCTCTATTCCTCATTTTCCCTCTAAGGTGTTACAAAATCCCAATCTAAGCATCAAAATTTCCTTTGTTACCCTTCCGAGCTTGGTTTCTCACTAATCGAATTAGTTGTTACACTCCTGTGTGAGGTGAGAAACACATTCTTACCTTTTTGTCTTGGAAAAAATATCAAGTTTTACACTTCTGAGTGGGTGAGAAACCTTTTTCTATGTGCCTGTAAGGTGATAAATCCATTGTTACGTTTATGTGGCCAGTAAAAACGTTGCGTTGTTACGCTCTTGTGGGTGAGAAGAAGTGCATTGTTATGCTCCTGTTAGTTGATAAACTCTAGTGTTACACTCTTGTGGGTGAGAAGAAGTGCATTGTTACACTCCTGTCAGTTGATAAACTCAAGTGTTATGCTCCTATCAGTCGGAGAAAAACGCAGTTGTTATGCTTCTATAGGTAAGGAAAAGCATTGTTACGTTTATTTGGTGTATCGGGACATTGTTACGCTCCTCTAGGTGGTCAGTTCCAGTGTTATGGAAGCCTGAAACCCTACAAACTCTCTAGCCTTCGAGCTCATTCCTTGGCGTGGCTAATTCACAAGGTAAATTTCCATCTTTTATTTTTTTGGATTAGATTTTTATTTTTTTTATATGTCATTTAAGCCCTCTCCATATCTCCACTGTCCACATAAAAAAAACAAATATTTTGTCAAAACACTACCCTATTCAACCTAAACCCTACCCTATTAAAACCTAAACCCTAACCAATCACATTCATACACCCCCATGCCCATCTATATTCCTATCACATTACCCTCATAACATTTCAAGAACAATAAAATCCTAATCTAAGGCTATTGTACACAGTGAGAGGAGTGAAAACAGTGAAAACATAGAAGCCTGTGTTTTAGGGTTTTGAGGAACTTAGAATTATCCATTTTCATCCATTCCACTTGCATTGTGGAGCTAAGGTGTCAGCATATCCTCTCGAATTTTATCAAAAATTTTGTCTAGCTCCATAACCCTAAAAAAATCAAAACACTTATTCACTAGTTTTTTCCCACATCCAAAATCAAGAAATGACTATGTTTTAAGGATTTGAATGACTTCCACTCATCCATTTTCCTTCATTTCACCTTCATTATGGAGACAAGACACCATCCTACTCACTGAATTTTTGTCAGAATTTTTACTCAACCCCATCACCACTTTTTCACCTCACAAACTTATCCTATTGTTTCACAGGCTATTCTCACAGTGAAAATTTTGGAATTTACTGTGTTTTAGACATTTTGACACCTTACACTCATCCATTTTCTATCTTTACACCTTCAACTTGAATCTAACACACAACACTAGCCACTCAAATTTTTCTATAATTTTTATCAGCTTCAAGACCCTCAATTTCATCCACCAAACTCACACTTTCATACACTATGTTTTCCAAATTTTCATTCTCATCCACTCATTTCATTGACATCCTAGGGTTTTCATCATTCCAGTGACCAAAACCATGGAAAATTACAAGAACATATTCAAAGGAGGGCTTCATCTCAGACATGAGCCATCCACAATGCACGATATTAATGCTTTTCCATTGGCTAGAAGATGCTTTCAAAGAACTCAGTTCTTAACATTTTGTGAAAGGCTTATGGAAGGAGGGTATCATCTTCAGTTTTCCAGCATTTTTTCAACCAGATAAAATATTGGAAAGTCCAATCTTGCAGGTATGGAGATCATCTTATCATCTGACCTAATTTCTTCAGCTACAGGTATCCCTTTTCAAGGAGAGCAGTGGTTCAAGGTTATGGATCTTGACATTGAAAACTACAAGCAGTTTCTAAAGCCTCATGCTAGAAATGATCCATAATTTATTTTTCCTTTTAGAAACCTCATAAACAAGTATGCTCCTCTGATGATGTTTATAATGAATTACTTTTCATGTGAATGAAGCTTCTCCCGACTATACAGGTATCACATCAGGATTTTGATGCATTTTACCATAGTCAAAACACTTGATTTGCCTCATTATTTATACAGGAGCTTGATTAAGATGGTTGAGAAGGTTTAGAGTAGAAGATAATATCATCATACTAGTCTCTTTCTTCATGGCCTTATCAAGCTCATTGTGTTGCATCACTTCTCCTCCATAAACATGACATGGGAAGACTTCTTGGAGAGGTTGTCAAAAGCGCTTTCCATCTTACCTATTACATCATCCCCACAACCAATGGAGATTGGATTTTATAGAATTCCTATTTAGCTTTCATATGTCCCTAGGGTGGTGGTATTTTCTCACACTTCTGAGAGATGGAGGAGGCAATTTTTTGTGCCTAAGTCTACCAAGATATTTCTTACACTTGGCACCCATAATGAGAAATATCAAATAGAGTAGTAGCCTCTTTTGCATCAGCATGATGAGTCAGTGCCAATGGAGCCTGAGGTATCAGAACATGAAGAGGTCAGATTAGTTTAATACATCATCAAATATAAGGATAAAGAGATTGAAGAGTTGAAATAGGCATTCTCCATTGCCCAATCCCAAATTACTTTCCTTGAGCGAGAAAATATTCAATTGCAAATGAATCATCTCCTCCAAAGTAAATACAAATAAGATATGGAGGAAAATAGAGGTAAAGGCAATAAGATTGTGTTTTTACCAACTACATGATATGGAGGCTGAAGAACATGCAAAAATACCAAGAACAAGAGGCCTAAAAAGGGTATTGGAGCAAGAGAGACAACAAATTCATCAATCTGAAGAATTGACATTTGAAGAGCTCATTGCCATGGAGATCAATGAGGATATAGAGCTTTGGCTATCAAGAGTTAATGACCATCTGGAGAAGCTATTGAATAAATCTAAAAAGGATAACAAGTTGCAAAGGCACATGACAAGTCATTATTGTACTAGTGATACCATTTCTCAAGTAAGGTTGCAACAAGTCAAAAAGAGTTTTAAAGTGGTTCAAATGAAGCTCAAGGATAAGGACAGCATGGATTTATTGGTTTAAGTTTTGTTATTTGTATATCCTATCTCTTTCAGGTGTAAAAGAACTAATTTTTAAGGATTTAGAGTAATTTGGTATTTTACATGATTTTTGGCAGAATTCCGGAAATTTCTCATTGCAGAAGGGTAACGGACACTTATGAATTTTTATTTTGGAGGCAGCTAAATGGTTATTTATTTACATGGATGGATGTATTTTTATTATTACATCATAGATCAGTAATATTCTTGGCATGACAAGTTATAATTTGGGAGAAAAAGCTCAAAAAACACCAATTTTTCATGTTTCTGCCTCCTTTTTGGACCCTCTGTTACGCTTTTGAGCGACCCTGGGAGAATGGATTTTTCAAGGCCTTCCCTTGGTCCATTATGAAAAATTCAATATTTTCTGGAAACTAGACCCACAGGGCTATTTGACCATTATTTCAGAAGTGGATTTGGACTTCTCAAAGTGCCTCAAACTTCCTATTACGCTTCTGCAATTTGTTTTTAAAATATTCAGTCAGAATTGTCACAGATCAGCATTAGATTCCCTCAAGACACTTGTCAAGCTCATAAATGGTCACAAATTAGAGGCTATGAGTTGTCATTAGAGTTATTAGATTGGTTTTTTCTTCCTATTCTGATGGAAATTTTAATTAATGTAAGGTACAAACACTCCTAGTTTGTAGCTAAAATTAAGGGAATGGTTTCTAACTTCCCTAGAAACTAGGAAATGACTCATATTTTCATTTATGATCCATTTTGGATGGGATTTCGAACTAATGAGGTTTCATGGTCTACATTTTCCATAAGTAGACTCTCTTTTGTCTTTGTTGTTGAAAATTGTAACTAGGTCGATCTTCATATCGACTGTGTAATTATTTTATGTAAAGAAGACAAAGATAATAAAATATATTTTTGTTGTAATTGCTTCATGGGTTTCATGAGAAAGTTTTATTATAGGTCAATATACTTCTTATTGATTTCTATTAGGATTTTTCTTCTAGAAATAAATGTAATTAAAAGTCATGAACATGAAGAGTCAAGTCAGGAAAATATGCTCCAAGATCTTGTCATAATACCATGAAAAATGGCTCATGTTTGATGCATAAAGACAACCCTTACATAACGATAGAGAATGAGCTCTTCTAGTCGACCAATATATAGTAGTGGAGTCGTCCCTCTATGATGTTGGTAGGTCGGCCTAAACAGTAAGACATGAACACTATATATATGTATGTGTTGCAGTTCATTTAAAGACAATAGCTATGGTTGATCAAGTGATGCGGATCACTCTTGGAACCATTCCATCTGTTTATATGCGAGTTAAAATGAAGTTGCAGATGTTCTATATATATGCAAGTAGGAATAAAGAAATACAGATTTTTTTTAGAATAATTATAACACAGAAGAATGTGGATCAACCTAAGGCAGAATGTGGATTAACCTAAGGCAGAATGTGGATCACCGTAAGGCAGAATGCGGAAAACCAGAAGTAGATTGCAGATTGTTTAAAATAAGTGTGGATTGATCTGAAGAATCTACGGACCATTTTGTGGATAAAGTGCGGATATTTTCTGAGTTTTACAAAGCTGAAAAATGCAGTCTTTAAAGATGAGAACAAGGATATCAGTGTGAATTTTATGAGGTAATTTCAAGTATGAAGAAGCATAAACCATAGTGTACTTACCTGTGATTAAAATACGGATTTGAAGTATGGATTCCTTTGTGTAAAATTACGGTTTCTCTCTCAAGTAGAACAGTGTTAAGTTCAGGAAGAGATGTGTATCACTATGATGTGTGAATGTGAAGTTAAGGGTCATTGTTGGATAAGAAAAGAGAGGAAGGTAAATCAATGATTTACCTTCCCTCTCACAGTTCATAAAATAAAAGACAGTGTAGGTTGGTGCAAGTAAGAAATGTCAGCATTGAAGATCGACAAAGAAAAGCTAATAAGGTCTTGGAAGCATCCATAGGTCAACTGTCTTGGTCATGGTACTTGTCATTTGAAAATATATAAGAATAATTTCTCGTGGGTTTTCCTCTCCAAGAGGGAGAGGTTTTTCCCTAGCTCTAGGATCCTAATTCGTGTGTCTCATGTATTTTAACAATTTACTTGATGAAACATTTAATAAGATAATGAAGATAAGACATAAGTAACTCAAGTAACCTCACAAGTAATTATCAAGAATAGAATTTTTCATTATTCACTAGCCCTCCAAATTCTCAACATGGTATTAAATCTAAGGTGCCAAAGACAAAGGGTTATTTGACAAGGAGACACTCAAGGATAAAAATTCAGTTTTCTATAAAGCATCAAATAAAAAGTCAAAATATACATTTTAAGGTCAAATCAGTTTGCAAGGAAATCCTCAAGCCATATCAATAATACCTTCACCCTTATTGAAGGAATCCACACATCGAGGAGGTAATATTTAACATCAAATATTCTTGATATTGAAGATGTTGTTGGAATACACATCATTAAGAATCACTCAACACTATTGAAGACATCTTCATTCTGAATTAATCCTTGATCATCAAGGATCCAAGATCACCTACCTTTAAATAAATCTAAGAGGGATTTCTTGCCATCATCTTCAAACAAGGAAGATGATAGAAGAAGAAAAGGCTCTACTCGAGTAAGTATCTCTATGACTTCATATGAATCTATCAAAAAAATTTATTTGCAAATAAAGCATCAAAATGGTTAGAGTTTCAGACTTTCCTGCATGGAATACAAGTACAATGAAGTCATTCCAAATACATGAAGGGAGATATTAAGAGCCCAAAGGATTCTTACAAAATCCATAAAAGTCTCTCTCATGTATCAAATCTAGAATCATCAAAATAATATATGAGAAATTGGTGGAGCTATTCTCTGTGAGTACTGCAAGAGAAGAAATATTTGTGATATCATCTACAGGAAGTGGGAGAAGTAATGTATGACACTGAGATGACTGAAGTGGTGTTGGAAGCTCTGCCAGGTGAATGGGGAAACTTCACTTCGGGTTTATACGGGAAGAAGGAAGCCATATCATTCCATTATTTAGGGTCTCTATGTAAAATAGAGGAAACAAGATTGAAATCCAAAGGTGTTGCAGGATCAAGTGAAGGGAATCAAGCCTTGGCAGCCACGTCAAGGAAGAAAGGAAGATTCGGTAAGTTTGGTCCCCATAATAGTATATAAAAAGCATGATGCTTTGGATGTGATTAACTTGGAATTATAAAAGAGATTTTCCTAAATCTGAAAAGGACAAGAGAAATAGGGAAGAAGCCCATATCTCATAAATGAGAGAAGAACCTGATGCGAAGAAATCTAATAAAGAGGAAGCGAGGGATATCCACTTGATTGAGATCATCTTCTCCTTTAAGTGATTGTTATTGGATGTATGCTAGGAAGCAGTGTAGCATCCTGATCAAAGCATGGTAGGAGTTCTTGGTAAAATAGCTCCTGGAAAACCTCTCTGATAACAATATTGATGGAAGGCAATCATCAAGATCAAGGGTCATCATGAAAAACATAATTTTGGGATGTGATGACATATTGATAAAACAGGCCAAGGGAATGAAGCTCTTCATTCTAGTAAAACTATTGAAGGATGACTTAAATGTTGAGGTATGAGGTATGAGGTATGTATATATTTATATTTTGACAATGGATGTTGTGAATTCATTTCATATGGTTGTAGGTAATATACTTCTATATTTAGAAGTATGATCTATGAAGGGGGATCTCTCGGTGCACTAACAGATGAAATCAACATAATATGTATATCCTCATGAAATATGAGGTGGATATATATGAATGAGGAACTAGAAAATGTTTAAGTTCGTGGGAATGAAGAATGTGCAGAAAGGAAGAGATCATGAAATGAAACCATATAAAAAGGAAGTTATCATCTGGAAGCTAAGAATATGTGACTAGTAGATCTCCTGGGAGGATATGTAGACTCTGATAGAAATCTGGTAAAGAAGAAGACCCTTGAAAAAAAAATATCATTAGCAGACGTTGCAATCTGAATAAAGGATGTTGATGCCTACAGGAATATTTCATGGTAAGAGATCATCACTGAGGTAACTTTTGTTTTAAAAGTTCATATGTATATGTTTATCTGGTTAAATTTGTGCAGGGATGTTAAATCATGAGAAAGGATGTATGATCCTTGGAGATGATTCGAAGGAAAGTAGCATGGCATAATGGTGAACCAGATGAGAAAGATAGATAAATCACTTTCTGGTATATGACATGATTCATGAATGAAAGTGATGGGTGATATGTGCCTTGTGGAACTAAAGTTGAAGATTCCTCAATATTGAAATCCATGACATTGAGAGGAGGAATTCTTCATGAGCATCTGGGTAACTCACCATTGTTGCTGCAGGTCCCTGATTGAGAGGGAGCCTAGTGATCAGTTTATTACTTGGAAGAAACTATGAAATTCCTAAGAATGAGCTTAGGTACATTCCTTATACAGGAATGAGTACATTCCCTTGTGGAATAGGTCCTCCCTGGCAGAGAGGGAGAGATAGACACATCATTTTGGTCTTCATTTGGAAAGACAGAATGGAGGATTGGGTAATCATCTGGAATTCTATACTCTTTGAGAATGTGCTATGGCATTCAAGGTAAGAGTAGTTGGGGACCGATATTCTTTGAGGGCTAGCTACCCAAGAGAAGAATATTCCAAGAAGGTCATACTTTGGGAACACCCAGGTGGAGTATGTACCTTGGAGATAAAATGACTATGGTGTCTATAAGTCATGTGTCTTTACAACATTGTAGCCCATAGTCTCGTTGAAATATGGGGTTGTTAGTCAAGGCGTTGCACTAGGACAATGCTTGTTGATCCGATGCTATATAGATGTGATTACCAATCTGATTCTTCTTATGAGATTCTTAAGTTTGAAAGTGACCATGTACCTATATGAATACCTCCCTAGTTAAGAGGGAGTGTTGAAAAGTGTAACTAGGTCAGTCTTCATATTGACAATGTAATTATGTATTTTATGTAAAGAAGACAAAGATAATAAAATACATTTTTGTTGTACTTCCTTCATGGGTTTCATGAGCAAGATTTATTATAGGTAAATAGACTTCTTCTTGACGTCTATTAGGATTTGTCTTCTAGATATAAATGTAAGAGTCATGAACATGAAGAGTCGTGTCAGGAAAATATGCTCCAAGGTCTTGTCATAATACCGTGAAAAATGGCTCATGTTTGATGCATAAATACAACCCTTACATAATGGTGGAGAATGAGATCTTCTATTTGGCCTATATACAGTAGTGGAGTCGGCCCTCTATCACGTTCGTGGGTCAGGCTAAACAGCAAGACATGAACACTATATATATGTATGTGTTTCGGATCATTTGAAGACACTAGCTATGAATGGTCAAGTGATGCGGATCACTCTTGGAACCATTCCATCTGTTTATATGCGAGTGAAAAGGAAGTTGCAGATGTTATGTACTATGCAAGTAAGAATAAACAAATATGGATTTGTTTTGAGAATAGTTATAACACAAAAGAATGTGGATCAACCTAAGGCAGAATGTGGATTAACCTAAGGCAGAATGCGGATCACCATGAGGAATAATTCAGACAACCTGAAGTAGATTTCAGACTGTTTAAAAGAAGTGTGGATTGATTTGAAGAATCTACATACCATTATGTGGATAAAGTGCAGATATTTTCTAAGTTTTACAATGCTGAAAAATGTAGTCTTTAAAGATGATAACAGGGCTTTCAGTGCGAATTTTATGAGGTGATTTCAAGTATGAATAAGTATAAACCATAGCGTACTTACCTGTGATTAAAATACGGATTTGAAGTACATATTGCTTTGTGTAAAAGTCTGGTTTCTCTCTAAATTAGAACAATGTTAAGTTCCGGAAGAAATGTGTACCACTATGATGTATGAATGTGAAGTAAAGGTTCATTGCTAGATAAGAAAAGAGAGGAAGGTAAATCAATGATTTACCTTCCCTGTCACAGTTCATAAAAGAAAAGACAGTACAAGTTTGTGCTATTAAGAAAGGTCAGCATTGAATATCGACGAAGAAAAGGTAACAAGGTATTGGAAGCATCCATAGGTCAAGGGTCTTTGTCATGGTACTTGTCATTTGAAAATATATAAGAAAAATTTCTCGTGGGCTTTCCTCTCCAAGAGGGAGAGGTTTTGCCTTGGCTGTAGGAGCCTAATTTGTTTGTCTCATGTATTTTGATAATTGACTTGATGAAAGATTTAATAAGCTAACAAAGAGAAGACATAAGTAACTCAAGTAACCTCACATGTAATTATCAAGAAGATAATTTTGTATTATTCACTAGCCCTCCAAATTCTCAACATTTGTTGGGGTTGGATAGTCTCATTTTTTGCAATGGAGCTCTTGTAACCAGTTTTTCGAATGAAATCGGAGACAAATTTGTAGGAAATATTATGAGATACTTTTGGTATGATTTGGAACATATATGTTTCTCATGTTTTCTTATTATTTTATGCTTAATTCCATGTATACTTCTTCATATATGTCTATCTTGTGAGTTTGAGAGTAGAATTCATGCTATGCATGCTCTGTTTTATACAAGATTCACCACATTATGCTTATTTTCTTCTTAAATTGAATGAATTCACCTCAGTGCTCATTCAATATTTACTCCATATTCATCCTATACCCAATGACTGATTAATATTTTTCCAAACTACCTATCTTACCTCACACACTCTCTACAGGTTAACCTCGAAGTTCAAAACTAAAAATATCATTTACAGTCCATTCATTGACTTTCCTATCCATCATTCAAAATATCAAACAAATTTTACTCATTTAAACTTATATATCTAGCCTAAAAGCTTATGATACTCAACCATTCATTTGAATTCAAAGTGACATAGAGAGAGCCATCTCTGGTCTGGGTAGGGCTAGCTACCTGACCTAAATTTTGGTATGTGGTTACCTTTCTCCAATCCTACTATCAGCCTTAGGAAGTTGGGGAGAGTGATAAAATGGAGGAGAAGCTTTGAGCTCTAGAAGATTCCAGGATGACGAGCTGAATATTGTTCGGTGGAGATATGGTCGAGCTCTCTCATTTGGAGCTCTTGATCTTATCAATAGTGGATTATCCCTTGAGAAGTGGGCCTTCCTCCTTATTTCATGGGCTCCTAATTCCCTATCCATTCCTATAAATTGATCCCCATCCCTCCACTACTGGTTGGTCATTTTTGGGTTGGTCTGATCATTAATCCTTTGTATCCCTATGTTTTTTTAATGCCTAAATTTCTATTCAGGAGAAGGATCACTTTAAAAGCCTAGGTTTGGACTCAGACTACACCAAAGGGAGGCCTCCAACATCAAGGCTACAGTTTTAAGTTTCCTCTTTTATATTATCAATAATACATCTTGTGTTTCGCTTTCTATATTGGTTTGGATAACCATACAAGTAGCATAATGCTCCTTGATCTATTAGGTAGTTGATATTCAATGTATTTTTTTTATTGGATCATGTTTGTTGTTATCTCTTGATATCATATAGGTATTTGAATGTCACTAGTAGTAAGGATTGAGCCTGAAGAATTGTGGATCAAGGCCTTCATCAAAGGGTTGAGTGTAGCATCAGGAAGAGGTTGGTCCTTTTCCCTTTCTCATCCTGCTTTGAATATATACTATGAAAGTGTCCATTAGATAGTCTCATAGTCTCGCCTATGTCCATAGAGGGGATTGTCTTTACAACAAAATTGGTGACTCTGTTGGGGAGCTTTAGCCTCCTTTCCTTCCTTTTTCCAGTTTGGTTTTTGATCAGTTTGACCAATCATTGATATTTGAGTCTATTTAGGTCTATGTAGGTCTGCCTCCTAAGGAAATAATAAAATAATAGCTAAACCAATAAAATAATATTTATGAATTTGAAATTCACTTTTTGCACCACAATCCATGTAACCATAGTTAAATTCAATTCAAAAGTTGTACCAAAATAAAATTAATAAAAAAATTGTATTGATGTGACTATAAATAAGAATGAGATTTTCAATAAAAAATCATTATCATTGAACAACTAATGCATTTTTCCTTTGTACTTAAATAACTTAAAATAAAATATAACTATAAATTTAAAAATTCTTAATTATATTATATGATATTAATTAAAATTTATATTATTTAAATTGTATAATAACATGTAATTAATATACTAAATAAAAATAATATAATATAATACAATATAATAAATGTATAGGGATATGCATTGTTTCTTTCAAGAAATATGAAATGACAATAATATTATTTTATTCAAAAATTTTGAAATGACATTTATTATGAGTACTTTACTTTATGACTTTAAAAGTACTTAGATCACTACCATGGTTAACCATGAGTTTTTATCCACCATTGAGAATGTGACAAGTAAGTACCTTTAACTCAAGCAATACCACCTCATCCATAGGCATCCCCTAAAATGTGATTGGTTCTCATAAAGTGAATTTTGATTGTACATTTTCCTTAGGAGGCCCATTTTAGACCTCAAAATTTCCCTAATGTTAGCAGAATTATAGGATTCAGGTGACATTGTTATTGAGCTTAAAACTGAAACATAATCAAACATCAACTTTAAAATTTATTCAATTAACCTTAAGGATCATTTGAAATTAATGCAAACATCTAGAGGTTTAGGCTAGAGACGTGTTCTAGTGACGTAAAGTGTAGCGGATGTCGTTAATTGTTTGTGTTACATTCCAGGGGGGATATTCCGTCCCACATATGGAATTATATAGGACTATGCTCCACGTATGAACAGTATAATATGGCACTCTCATCGTACGGTTATACATTAGACAGCGCTACTACGAACTAGACTCCCATGTATCGTTGAGTATATATTGGGATACCCCACTAGGTTGAAAACCTACCATAGGTAACCGAGTCGGCCGCCTTGTAGACGTGATACACCGAACACAAAATTTGGGGAGATCTTCTGCAGTATGTTAAGTCCTTGGTAATTTCTTCTTTCATTTTTTTCACCAAGGTGTATATTGCAGTTCACGGATACCTAGTAATCCTTTATGCCTAGTTCACCCTTTTTAATTTATTTTTTGTTTAATTTTTAAAATAAACTGCCCACGATAATATCCTGCATGTGCAGTGTTCTTGGCATCGTCTTGCCCAGTTAATTATAAATCTTAATTGCTCAAATTTTATTCACCTCTCTCTTCGTTAATATTTTTCTAAATGTCATCCTGGTTGAATCCTCGAATTCACGTCATTCCTCTTCTGAAGGAACTAAAGAGCCTCCTCCTGAGATCCCGCAATTTCCAAGTGGACCCCTTGAAGCACAAGGTGTTGAACTTGGAATTATCATAAGTGTCCAACCAATCTCATCTCGACCACCACCTGATGAGTGGCTTTCATCGTCATCTGAGGATCCTGAGCCGGAAAGTCCTGAACCTTCTTCACAGTTTATGGTCATTCCTCCAAATTCACACATGGTCTCGCATGAACGGCCCTATAGTCCTTTTGACAGTCCCGAATTTCCTCTTCATGATTATCATGTAGCATCTTGTAATATTTCTCATGAGTTGTTTCCTCCATAAATGGCGTCAAATGTAAAAAATATTCCACCCTTGAGCACTCCTCAGAGTATTCCCTTGGAAACTTCTACATCTTACATTCCAAAAGCTAAAATTACATCTATGTTTGCTCTGGAAGGTTTTCTGTATGTTACCACTCCTCAAGATGAGGGGAGTGGGATGAGTATGCCCTTTAGTCAAGTTGCATTTACACTTGTAGCTCGCTATACTTCTCTCAGAAGCCTTGTTTCAAGAGCTTCTAGAGCTACATCCTTGTTTCATCATCCTGTTTGGTCAACGAGAATTTCTCCATCTTCTGGCCCATTTGTTTCAAATGTGGTTGTTGCTTCACAACTTATGGTTTTTGTATGTCAAATGAATGTTTTGCTACGACCATCTACTCCCTTATAACTATCCACAATCACTATGATTCCACCTTTAAGTGGTCAATATACGGCTTCATCTATGCCTGGGGGGAAATCGTATCATTTATATGTACCTCCCTTATCGGGTGGGGGAAATATTAACTCGGGAACTGTATCAGGGGCGAGATAGCCTATTTCTAGTCTTGGTGGAAATCTGCTTTCACGACCAACAAGTGTTGTCGTAGGAACCTCTATACTAATTGGTCAGCCTAATTCGACCCAACCTTTATATCAACAACCCCACGTCCAGTATCCTTGTGTTCAACAGCCCCATGTTCAACATCCGAACGTACAATATTAGTATGTTCAACAACCGAACATAAAATATCAATATGTTTAGCAACCGAACGTTTCTCATCCATATGTCCAATAGCCCCAAAATCCAGTGGGCGCAGTTGTGACTAACCCTAAATTTGGTCCTCAAGTCCAATATGGTCTGAATCCTCTAGGTCAAACTAGAACTTACCCTAATTATTCTAGTGCTCTACACTAGTGAATTCCTCACGGTCAGTTCCAGCAACCCCAACAGGGATCTTACATCTAGCAGGCACACTACCAACAACCCCAGCAGGGTTCTTATGTTCAGCAGGGGCCTTATCAACAACCCCATCAAGGACCATATGTTCCAAAACCACTACAATAATGTACTTATTAGCGATTGCAGCCCCAACTAGGTGCTTATCAGCCATATATATTATATCAAAAACAGTGGGGACAGTGGGGATAGAACCTCTACTAGCAAGTTTGTAACCCCACATGGGAAACTTCCAAATACCTTTTTCTTTGTATCACCCTCCGTTGCCATTCTTGGCTACGTTGGAACTGCCCCAAGTGTTTAAGTTGAAAAATTACCCCATTCAACACATGGCACATTGCCCTCCAGTTCCAACTAAGATTCCTGGAGATTGTACAGAGTTTAAAGGCGAATTTGGGGAAGACCCCCAAGCCCATGTCATGACATACCATTTATGGTGCTCCTCCAATTCTTTGGTTGACGATTCCATTCATCTACATATTTTCCAGCACACTTTGACAGGTGCTGCTACCAAATGGTACATTGAACTTCCTCGTGGTGTTTTCTACGATTTCAATACCTTAGCCATGGCTTTCCTCATGCACCCATCTCCTGACATATTTTAAGAATTCACTTTCTACTCACATTTCGGATCATATTCATGAATGGAGACGTAGGCGTCATCTTATTAAATTTGAAATCCCTGATTATTTTTTTACTGAATGGTTCAAAAAATATTTTGTTCCTCAGATTTCCAAATATATCGCTATGGGTGGATGTGTGACGAAAAAGGAAGTAATTTCCTATGCTCAGTATCTATATTTAGTTTATTCCCATTCTAGGACTCTATATGATATTTTACCTGATGCATTGCGACCTTCAACTGACCCAGAATCATCCCAATCTCCTGCAACAACTCCTGTTTAAGGCGTCATTTGTAAAATTTCCCATACTGATCATAGTACACCCAAGGCTTCTTCAAATTATAAGTCTACTTCTACGACTTCTACCACTGCTCCCTCCACTCCTTCGAACAATTTGAATAATCCTGGTAAAACCTCTGAGGTTAATGTTGTTCAATCTACTACGACTGACAAATCCTCAAAAGGTAAAAATAAGGGGAAAGGAGATGATGACCACTACACCAAGGATTTCGCTCAGCGTGTGGAGGTTGAGCATCTTCTGAAGGGCGCATCTGGTACCTTGGTTGTCTTGAAAGAACCTTTCCCTTGGAAACAGACACAAATGGTAGATAAAACCCAATATTCCGCAAGCTCCCAGGTCTTTATGGCATGTACAAAACCCATTTTTGTTGCCACCCGATCGAAAGATTACTAGAATCCCTCAAAACCTCCCATGGAAAAAAATGCTACAGATATCCATTCTTTTTCCATTCCTCTTATTTTCGTTCCTCTCTATATTTAGATACCTAATAACTATTCCATCGTCTGACTACCTCCAAAATGTGTTCTTCGAAAGTCATCTTATAACCTGAACAGGAAAGCTGCTCAAAACTATAACATTGTAGAGGATTTAGCTCAAATTACTTAGGCGATGTCATCCTTGGAATTCATTCAGTCGTGCCCATCACAATGGAAGGAAATATTATCTACTACCGTAGGGATCAATCCCCTGGATTCCAACCTTATTACTTTCGATCTCGAGAACCTTTTTCCTCGGCTCCCGTCTCAAGTGGATTTTCTGATTCACTTCATTAATATGGGGAAAACCATCTATTGGACTGTTGTTGATGAAGGTGCTTCCACTTGCATCATCTCTGTTGTGTGTTTGAAAGCTATCAGCTCTCCTCCATTAAGTCATTCCCCTAACACTCTAGAAGCTTTCGATGGCAGAGCCTCTCGGCCATATGTATTCTCAAATCCTTGCCAATTCAGTTGGAGGGTAAGATGGTGAACATAGAAGTAGAAGTGGTAGATTCCAACCTCAAATACAACCTTCTTCTTGGGTGTAGTTGGACTCATGATATGATTTGCGTGGTCTCCACTCTTTTCCGCGTTCTTCGTTTTCCTCATCATTGGAAGATTGTAACCATCGATCAACTCGCTTTCTTTTCCTCTGATTCCTCAACTAGAAATTTTCTATATGTTGGGAATACCTCTACTCCTTATTAGAGCGTTGGGCCGGGTATTTTCAAAGATTCATCCATAATGGGAGTTTTTTCACACCTAAATCCTAATGTTTCTTCTGTTAACATGATATCATCTGGTCACGATCCATAGATTTTTCCTAGTCTCGACCAACTTGAAAATTTTGGTGATGTTATGCCCCTCATCCCTGCAAAACATATGTATGAAAGCATTCTTATTGCTTTTGGGGTTGCTTCTGAAGCTAATGAGAATCTAGTTTCATATTTGGACACATATTCATAGTCCCCCTGGTTTGGTTCTTGGGATTCAAATGATGCCTTGAATGAGAAATTCCCCACTGACGAGATTATCATGGAAGTTATGTCTCTCGAATAAACCCCTTGGGATGATGGTCATGATCGTTCCTCGTTCCTTCCACACCTGGATGACATTTCTACTTATCTGGAATCTTGTGTTCCATATGAATTAACTGGCCCACTTCAACATCCATTTTGGTTCATAAAGTGATGTCTGAAAGAAACATGGGTAAAATTTATGCTACCATTCCAATTGACATCTCTATTAAACCAGGGGTTGTCGAGAATGTCCATATCAGTGCATCTTGTTCTCCCGATGAGATCAAGATTTGCACCACTCTTTTCAGAGAATTACGCGATGTCTTCGCATGGTACTATGAAGAAATTATTGGCATAGACCGTAGTATTTTGGTCATGAAATTCCAGCATATTTGGACTCAAATCATGTTCATCGGCGGCTTCGTTATGTGCACCCGAGAAAGGTTTTTTCCATTAAGGGAGAGGTTGAAAAAATTCTCAAGGTTGGTTTCATCTATTCTATACCATTGACGGATTAGGTCTCTAATATTTTCCATGTTACCAAAAATCAAGGGACCATCTGACTCTGTATTGATTACTGTGACATAAATCGATATTGTGCTAAAGATAACTACCCCACTCCTTTTATAGATCAAATTATTGACGAGTGTGTCGGAAGTGAGATATTCTATTTTATGGATGGTTTTTCTGGCTACAACCAGATCAATGTTCTTCTGGAAGATCAACATAAGATCGCCTTTTGCAGCTAATCGTATTACTGCCTCTATAAGGGAAAAAGCTCGTACACATCCACTCCAATTAGCAGGCTCGGTGGGAAATCGTACATCTAGAAGAGATCTTATCAATAAATATGTAGAAGCATGTCCAATGCCCGTAATAGAGGTATTACCTATTATTGAGGATATCCGAGTTTCTAGAGTAAAGGGTAAAACCTTATCTGTCCTTGATGTTGGGTATGTGTTATATTCTTTCCATAACTAGTCACGCGCGGGGGGGTCACAGGGGGGGCGATAGCCACCCCTATACGTTGTGTTGGGCACAGCAAGGGGGTCACAAGGGGGGTGGTAGCCCCCCCTGTCAGGGATTGAGGCAGCGCCCCGAGAAAAAAAAATTGGTCCTTATTTTCCAATGGGCGAACCCGCCCATGGTTTTGTCCGTGGGTTTGCACATGGTTTTGGGGCATGATGGTTTTCGGCCCCTGGTATTTTGTATATCCAGTCAAGGGTACTATGGTTATGTTCTAATCCAGGGTTAATGGATTGGGGTTTATGTATGCTTCGACATGTATATATATATGTCTTGTAACACTAAAAGTAATATAATGAAAAATCAAGTTGGTCGTCCTGATTTGGGATCCAGGGGAAAATCTCTGTGTATATATGTTTTATGTTTTATGTTTTATGCTCTCGCTAATGTTTATTTTCTATTTTTAAGATTCATTTGTAGATAATTTCTATACAGGGTTAAAACCTACATTTGGTATCAGAGTTGTTTCAGCTTCAAAGGGACGCCTTTGCTGCTGAGGGGTTTTTTGCTCAGGCCTAAGGTAGACCCTGTTCAGCGGGAGATCTACGGGATCGATTCTTGTGGTGAAAGAATATGGTGAGCGGCGGGAAGACAGAGATCGAGAAATTTAATGGTCATAGTTTTGAGTTGTGGAAGCTCAAGATGGAGGATTTTTTGGTGGATAAATATTGGTGGATCGGAGTAGATCTGGGTACTAAACCAACGGCAATGTCAGATGAAGACTGGAAGAAGCTGGATAGGAAGGAAAAGAGCACAATACGGTTGTGTGTCTCATATTCATTATTGTTGAATGTATCTAGGGAAGCTACAGCGAAGACCTTGTGGGACAAGCTAGGGACTTTGTACCAATCTAAGTCTCTGGTGAATAAATTTTTCCTGCGGAAAAAGTTGTATAACCTGAGGATGAAGGATGGAGACTCAGTGACAGAGCATCTGAACGCCTTCAATACTGTGGTAAGTCAACTGTCATATGTTGATATTAAAATATCAGATGAATATAAGTGCATCAGTTTGTTGTGTTCTCTACCAGACTCGTGGGAAGGTATGGTTATTGCAATAGGTAGCAATACAACTATCTTGAATTTTGATGGCATTGACTCAGCCTTACTATCGAAGGAAATGAGATGGAGAAATATGGAGGGTCAGAATGGAGATGCCTTATCTGTACGAGGAAGGTCCCAGAACATAAACAAGAATGAGGTTTCGAGTGGGAGATCTAAATCTAGAGGGAGATCTAAATATCCTAGAAAGTTTGTAAAGGTGTGCTGGAAATGCGAAAAGGAAGGGCACTAAAAAAAATATTGCAGATCTAAAGCTCCTTAGAAAGGAAAGGGATCTGATGATGCTCCTTCCGCAGAGGCTAAAACCACCTCGTATGAAGGTGGGGATGTGTATTTGGCTTCTTCTTAAAATACACATGTATAACATGAGTCATGTTTGATTGACTCGGGTGCATCCTTTCACTTCACTCCCCATAGGGAGTGGTTCTGTGAGTATGAGAAATATGAGGGCGGTGATGTCTTCTTAGGTGATGATAGGAAGGCCAGAATTGTCGGACGTGGAAAATTCAAGCTGAAGCTGCAAGGTGGAAGGATTAGAACACTTCCTGGTATTCTGCATGTTATTGCATTGGCCAGAAATCTGATTTCTGTAAGCAAGATGGATGATGCAGGTGTAAAAACAGCGTTCGAGAAATATACCTGTAAGATGGTTTGGGGATCACTGGTATTAATGCAGGGAGATTGGATTGGAACTCTATACAAGCTTCAGGGAAGCACTATTTTTGATGGGTGCAATAGTTTTGTGGTTCCCGAAAGTGGAGCGGAAAGCCTAGCGGTCTCTAGAGAAAAGACCATGCTATGGCATCAAAGGCTTGGACATATTGGAGAGAAGGGCTTTCGGATACTGCATGGAAATGGTATGGTAGAAGGTATGTCTAATAGCTCTTTGGATTTTGATTTCTGTTAACATTTTGTATATGGGAAGCAGAATCGGGTGAGTTTTCCTTTTGGTGCTAAGAGGGAAAACAAGATATTAGAGCTTGTGCACAGTGATGTGTTTGGACCTGTGTCGGTTCCATTACTGGGTAAGTCTGTGTACTATGTTTCATTCATATATGACTTCTCAAGGAATACATGGATATATTTCTTGAGGAATAAATCTAAATTCTTTTACAAATTTAAACAATTTAAGGCTCTGGTGGAAAACCAGACAGAGAAGAAGATAAAGGTGTTGAGGACAGATAATGGTGGGGAGTTCTGCAAGAAGGAATTTCAAGAGTTCTGTAATAAGTGTGGTATAGCACGGAAGAAGAATACTCCATACACACCTCAGCAAAACGGAGTTGCAGGAAGAATGAGCAGAACGTTGATGGAAAAGGCAAGAAGCATGCTCAGTGCTACCAGGTTAGGACAAGAATTCTGGGAAGAGGCAGTGGAGACTGCATGTTACTTGTTTAACATATCACCTTCATCAGCGTTAGAGGATAAGAATCCACATGAGGTATGGACTGGTAAGAAACCCTCTCTTTCACATCTGAGGGTATTTGGATGTGATGCATATGTACATGTTCCAAAGGAGAAAAGGAGCAAGTTAGATAATAAATCTGAAAGGTGCATCTTTATTGGGTATAAGGATGGTTTAAAGGGTTACAAGCTTTGGAACCCGAAAACAAGGAAGGTTGTGTAAAGTCAAGATGTGGTGTTTAGAGAGGTGAAAGATGTTTTTAAACATGAATTCCTACCAAAGGAACCTGAAAATATAGATTTTTAGCTAAAGGAGGATAAATCAGACTCTACAACAGAAGAAGACTCAGAAGAGGAAGAGCCACAAACTCCAGCTGTGAGAAGATCAGTTTAGGAAATAAGACAACCAGAAAGGTATAGTCCATCTGCTTTCTATTCAAATTTTTGCTTTAACTATAACTAATGATGATCCCAGAACCATCAGGGAGGCAATAGATTCAGAGGATGGAAAAATCTGGAAGGAGGCCATGGTTGATGAAATGGCATCCTTGCATAAAAAAAAGGCATGAGATCTGGTGGAGTTGTCGGCTGGAAGGAAGCCCATCAGGAGAAAATGGGTTTTTAAGAAGAAGATGAATGTAGAAGGAAAGGTGGAGAAATACAAAGATCGGTTGGTAGAAAAATGTTATTCCTAGGTGTCGGGAATTGATTTTGGTGATATTTTTTCTCTTTTTGCCAAAGTTACTTCTATTAGATTACTTTTATCTGTTGCTGCTGCATTTGATTTTGAGGTAGAATAGATGGATGTGAAGACAACATTTCTTCACGGGGATTTGGAAGAGGATATATACATGAAACAACCTGAAGGCTTTATGGTGAAGGGGAAGAAAGAGCTGGTATGCAGGTTAAAGAAGTCTATGTATGGGTTCAAATAGTCACCAAGGATGTGGTATCAGAAATTTGATACCTATATATGGGGACTTGGCTTCACCAGAGGCAAGGAGGATCACTCTGTTTATTTTAAATTAATTGGTGACCGTGTTATTTATTTGGTATTGCATGTGGATGATATGTTGTTGATTGGAAATGACAAAGAAATTATCCAAGATTTGAAGACCCAACTATTCTCCAAATTCGACATGAAGGATCCTGGTGCTGCAAACTATATTTTGGGCATGGAAATTAAGAGAGATCGAGCAAAGAGGAAACTCTGGTTAAACCAGAGGAAGTATGTCGAGACTATATTGCAGAGGTTCAATATGCAAGATAGTAAACCGGTGAATGTTCCAATTCCTGTAGGTGTAAATTTGTTTGCTGAACAGTGTCCCAAGACATAAGAATAAAAGGAGGATATGTCCCTTGTTCCATATGCAAGTGTAGTGGTTAGCCTGATATATGAAATGGCCTGTACTAGACCAGACATTGCACATGTAGTGGGAGTATTGATCAGGTTTATGTCAAACCCGTGGAAGGAGTATTGGACAACAGTTAAGCGGGTTTTCAGATATTTGCATGGAACTAGTGATTATGGCTTGTGCTACCAGGGAAGACCAGGATTGGAAAGAGTGTTGGGCATTCGTGGTTTTGTTTATGAAGACTGGGCTGTAGATCTGGACCAAAGAAGATCTAAAAGTGGGTATGTGTTTATCCTATTTGGAGGTGCAGTCAGTTGGATGAGTAAAAGATAGTCTGTAGTGGCTATTTCAACTACAGAGGAAGAATACATGGCAGCCACTCATGAAATCAAGGAAGCATTTTGGTTGCAGAGATTGTGTTCAAGTATGGGGTTGCTGCAGCAAGCTATAAGGATAGACTATGATAGCCAAAGTGCAATTTTCTTGGCTAAGAAACCTGCTTATCATTCACAGACAAAGCACATTGATGTTCAATATCACTTTGTGAGATATATGGTTGAGGCTAAAAGGGTGTTGCTGGTAAAGGTGGACACTTTGAAGAATGTTGTAGATGCATTGACGAAGTCTGTGAGCACTCAGAAGTTCTCTTGGTGTAGAGAAACAATGGGTGTTGCAAAGCTGGGCTAATGACTCAACTCTCCTTTGGTCCCCTACAGAAAGAAAACAAGTGGGAGAATGTTGGGTATGTCCTTATTTTCCGGTGGGCGGACACGCCCATGGTTTTGTGCATGGGTTTGCACATGGTTTTGGGGCATGATGGTTTTCGTCCCCTTGGTATTTTGTAGATCCGATCAAGGGAACTATGGTTATTTTCTAATCCAAGGTTAATGGATTGGGGTTTATGTATGCTTCGGCATGTATATATATGTGTTGTAACACTAAGAGGAATATAATGAAAAATCAAGCTGGTCGTCCCGATTTGGGATCTAGGGGAAAATCTCTGTGTATATTTGTTTTATGTTTTATGCTCTCGCTATTGTTTATTTTTTGTTTTTAAGATTCGTTTTCAGATAATTTCTGTACAGGGTTAAAACCTACACTTGGGGAAATGTTTCCTATAAGAATCTCCCTTTTGGTTTGAAAAATGTTGGGGCTACCTTCCAAAGGGCTATGTATTATGATTTCCATGATATTAAGCACATAGTCCAGCCATATCTTTACGATCTTCTAGCTCATTCTACAAAATTTCAAGATTACCTTGAACATTTTAGAGAAATTTTTCTTCGTCGTTGACAATATAACATATGGTTGAATCCTCACAAATGTGTCTTTTGCATAGAATAAGGTCATCTCTTAGGTTTTGTGGTTTGTAAATAATGCATCTAGATTGATCCTCTCAAATTTGAGGCAACCATCAATTTTCCTGCTCCCTCCTCTGTACATCAGCTACAAATATTGCAAGGGAAAGCTAATTTTCTTCGTTGATTCATCCCAAATTATGTTGATCTTGCCAAAGGATTTACCTGTCTGCTGAAAAAGGGAGTCCCATTCAATTGGGATGAAATTTCTCAAACCTCTTTCGATGCTTTGAAGTGATCCCTTGTCAGTGCTCCTTTATTGCATCCTCCTGATTATCATCACTATTATTTCCTATATTTGGCCACCGCAGATGTTGGCTTGAGGGGTCCTAACCCAAGTTCAGAGGTTAAGGTTTTCCAACAAACCCCTATACTACTGGCCCATTTGGCAGTGACCTGCTTGCACAAGTCAAAGTCTCACCCGAAGCAGTATGGGAGGGTGTTGTAACCAAGTTTCCGCACCCTAGGAGAGGGTAGGTAAGTCAGGAAGAGTTGTGTTTGACTTCATAAATATCAGATCGTGTATCACAGAACCCAAATCTATCAGTCCCTTTGCATCCACGTGCACAACACTACCTATAATCACAGTAAACAATAGATACAGTACAATAAAACAACTATTGCAGCTATTCTTTCATAAAGTATAACAGATAGATTTAGATCAATTGTCAACGTAGCATAAGAAATTAACACAGTTACTTTTGGAGCTCAGCATAGAACCATGCATAACATAACATATATCATAGATTTTCATTAACAGATTCAGATATTTGAACAACCTTTCGCTTTCATTAATCGCTCAGATCCTTTTACAACACCCAAAACCCAACCTACGCACACAGCAGCAAGGTCCGCACACAACAGGACTGAGGATCTCCACACACATAGCTAGCAGGAGCCCTTTCCCCAATAACCCAAAACAGATCTGCTAATTTGTGATTCACACCAGTCTTAATTCATTTTCTACATTATAACTCAAAAAAGTTTCAACCACTTATACTACTTTAGCCTATGCATCCAATGGTCCACAAACCATGGTTTGCGGACTCTTGGTATACCCTTGACCCACTTACAATGCATTTGGGGCTTTGACCCACTCCAAAACCCCTGCGTTAGACTAAATATAATCAAACATATACAAAATGGACCAGATTCATATCTTTGTAGGAGACCCTATTCCAACAGTACCCCAACACAATCTTGTGACTCATCCCAAGTCACTTTGGTGGTGGAGTCTCCACCTGCACACGCAGTGCATTGATGCCTGCAACCAGCTGAGGCAGAACTTCTTGAATCTGAGCAGCAGCGCTCTGTGAAATATCTATGAGCTTCTGTGATGTCGTTCCTTCTGTCACAGCAGTGACACTCTCCAGTGTTTGGTTTAGTCGCTTAACAGCAACATCAACATCTTGTGAGAGTTGGAGGGTTGCGGCAGCCCAAGGCTTCAAGCATTCTTCGATGACATGCTTCTTCTAGCGGAGTTCCTTGATCTCATCTTGGAGGGTGTTTTTGGTCCTCAATCGCACCAAAATCTGTGCAGGAACCAATATGGGCAATGTAGCCTCGATCTGCTCGAAAGCTTCCTCCTTCTGCCGCAAGTCCTAATTTATTTTCCGGAGGATCAGATCGTGCTGGACCTTGGTCCATAGCTACATGTAATTCTCTAGTAACTGGGTGCCCTGATAAATCTTCCCTGTAATGGTGTTTATAGTCACGGTCACTAGCGCAGCGCACTGGGCTCGTACCTCCAGGGGTGTTTCAGGCTGCAATTTGGCCTGTAAGTCAGTGATTTGCTGCTCTAGCTGCATCTTAATGACCTACATTTCAATCCTGGAATATTTCAATGCTGCAACTAATCCTTCAACCTTATCCCAGGGGGTGGCTGCGGCTGAGATCTCTTCCGTAACCTCTATGCAGAGCTGATGGATCAAGGTTTCGAGCTTCTCTTGTTTTTCGAAAGCGAGGAGAACTTTCGCATTCTGTTGTGCGATGGTCTGTTCAGCCACGCCGAGTAGTTGGTGTACTTGCTGGTCTTGATGGTGAATCTCCTAAAACACAGTAGTGTGGAGACCCTGCAATATGTCGTGGGGTAGCTTGGCTAGATTCTACTGCACTCTTGTACCTACTTGGAGTTGTATACCCTGGTTCGGCGAACTGATCACAAGGGCGGCGCTCGGTAAGGAACAAAAACTCCTTTCTTCCGTCGCTAGCACTGTACTGCTAGATGCCAAGGGGATCCGTCCTTGAACCATGATGGTCTGTAGTGTGTCTATCTTTAACTGCAGGGTGCGAAGCTCGACCTGGACGACGTTGATCACAGCCCTTTGTTGTTCCTCTAAAGCTACCCATTTTTCTTCTGTGGCCAGTGTGAACGTAACCGTCTCATCTCGTTCCTTCTGCTCGGCGCGCTGCTTCTTTCAGGGTCCCTTGACAAGCTCGCCTATTCATTTTGTACCTCCGATTTTTACTTCCTCTGTGCCCAGATCTGGCTACGAATCGACCTGGGTGTCAGCCTGGGTGATCTTTGTGGTGGTCTACTTTGGCTGCATGTCCTTTGTCGTGGCTGCACCTGAATCTGTCCATGTGCCTCCAGTCTCCTTGATGATGACAGATGGCAGCACCTGCGTTGTGCTAGTACCTGCGGTGCCTCTTGGGCTGGATTTGAAGCCTATCTTCTAGGCAGGAGGCCATGGCTCAATCACATTATCAATTTCCTCATCTTCTACCATATAAGGAAGTGACATCCATGTTTTATCCTTGTGGTCGCAGATCTGAATGTTGTGTGTGGTAACCTCGAATGTTGCAATACTTTTGTATTTGTCATATATTTTGGGGGATATCCAAGGTCAAGAATTTATGTCTACGGCCACGCTACTCTGGAAGAGGACCCAGAAAACTTGGTTATATTTTATGCGTTGCGCATCCTTGGAATCCCACAGATGGGGATACCAAGCCCCTTCGCATATATCTGAGGTGAGTTCAGGGATGACCAACTCTACAGGGGTTTCCCAAGAAACTAGGGCTATAAGAAACAGTAGCCAGGCATAGCAAAAGGCTTTTCCCTTCTCCTGCAATTCGCGGATGTTGGTGAAGAACTCGTCTCATAATTATTGGGCCCAATTGAGGCAGACCCCCTTCGCAAACTGACCGACTAGCCGAATGACATAAGTAGGGAGTATTGCGACCTAGCACTTTCGCATTAGCTTGCAGGATAATAATATGGTACCCATCTGTGTAGTGGGATCACTAATAGATTTGATGACGAAGCCCCGCGTATTCCTTTCCACATGGTAGGTCTTACGCACATATTCAGCGGTGTTCCCCTCATATTTCTTTCCCACACGCTCTAGAGGGTGTGGCCCGTTCATGGGAAGGCTCGTAATTTTGTGAACCAATGCAGCATCCATGGGGACTCTGTCCTCAATCCATAAGCATCCATCGTGAATTAAGGCGAGCAATTGTTGGGCCAGCCGATCCGTGACATTGTAATGGCCAAAGTGGGAAATCCGCAGCAGGTTCAAGAGCTCGGATCTGGCCAATCCGCTTACCCAGCACTGAGGAATGACCATGACCACATCATCTACATAAATTGTGTCGAATTACAACTTGGGGGCCAGCTCAGGGAAGGCTTCGTAATTTGAAGGCTTCGTAATTCGCCAAGTCATGATCATCGAATTTGACCTCATGGAGCTTCCCGCAAGGGTCACTCAGGATAGGGACCTCTCCCAGGGTTAGCGGTGTCTACAGATAGGTAACCAAGCCATCGAGGTTATTTTGTGTGTGCGCCGAGGGATTGCGTGGGTGGATGAAGGGAGGTAACCAGTAGATCGGATTGGTGGGTAGGGCTTCCTCCTACGCAGCCTGAGTATGAAGCGTTGCTCGCGGGGACTTGGAATGCCTTGGGAAGGTCCTAGGCTTCGCTATAGCCCATTTCGCAGCTTTTGGGGGCTTCCCTGAGCCCTGTGCCTGCTCTTTTCCCTTCCTTGTGACTAGCATTGAGAGCACTTCTTCATCCTCAGACCTAATTTCCATTACTTCTTCAATTTCTGGGGCAGTAGTTGTCGAGGGCTAAGTAGGGTTAGTGGTTGTCATCCTAGTGTGGAAAATGAATCCCAACTCTGGGTGGCTACTGTCGGAAGGGGGAGGTTGATCCGACATGAAAGGAATAGTGCAAACTCAAAAAATATTACAGCTCAAGCTCGCTCGAGATAAAGAGGATAAGTACAAGCTATGCAAGTGAGACGGAACCCTTGTCTAAGCTATCTGGCACTTTTTATAGTGCCTGCGGGCATCCAACGGTAGGGTAAACTTGATCTGGAACTTACCATTAGGTAAACAGTAAAAAATCCCTAAAATCCGCCCCATTAAATTCCAACGGTCCGCTCCTTTTAATGGTAACTTTTTCTTTTTTACCAGATTTTATTGTGCCAATGGGTAGTTTTCGCACCTCCTGTGTGCTTGGCATAGCTGCTACGCTTGGGTTAAACACCTATGCCTCCTGCGCATCTTCCCCCAACACAAGCTTAATCCCTAAGTACTGCAAAACCAAATATATGTTTTCCCGACATGTGTCATCCCAACAGAATCGGGCCACCTTCGTAAGAAAGTCTTTCAGAGGTGTTGTGATCAATGCATACCTCCGAACGAACTTTCTGTAATAACTTGTGTGGCCAAGAAGTGAACGTATTTGTCCCCTTATTGTAGGAGTTGCTGGATATATGATAAATCTACCTCCTGTATTCGCACCCCAAATCTTAGCCAATGTGGGGTGCGTCTCAATGCTACCCGTTCACAACCAGAGTGGTCCAGTAACCGTGCGTACCTCGTCCAATTTTGAGTCAGAAACATCTTGTGGATCTTTCTTACCTTATTTTGGGGCTAGGCTACAATATTTTACCATGCTTGGTACCGTTGGTTCCCAAGTGGGCACTTTGGGTGTGACATACAGGTGTGATTCACCCCATGCTACAATGTCAGTGTCCCACAGAGCTGCGTCAAGCACCTTTGTCCCACCTACTAACCCAAATGTTCCCAGAAATTCATCCTTCAAAGTCTCCCAGTGGCGAGTGCACTGATGGAGCTCCGCATCTAAGTACCATGTAGTGGGAAGTGGTCCTAGGGCATGAATAAGCATATGAACCCACTCTTGGGTAGTCCTGTCGCACCATTGTTCTAACCAAGCGAACAGATATTCGTGCGGGTCTTCGGGGCCAAGGAAATTTTTGATTCATACATTGGCTGGGGCTTCAAATCGTAGGATCATCATATCCCAACACTCCTCCCAATCCTCGAACGCCTCCTCGTGCGTCTCCCACCATTGCGCAGGTGACCCACGCATGGCCAGCTTACAAGCCCATAACCTTCGTTATTTGGGAACCTCGGCTTCAAATGCTCACAAAAAGTCCCTAACATTACCAGAACCATCAAAGTAAGGTAGATCTCTTACCTCTAAGGAGATGCAGCAGAAGTTATTTATGATTTGAAGACATCACAGCACATAGACATCATGTAACCGGTTTTTCCAATTCTCTATCTCCTCATCAAAGTCGGAGAAACATTCACTGTCCTTTTCCCAGCAGAGTACTCCCTCCATCGTGGGGTTGATCCAATCATCATCCCGCACAGTCAACTTATATATTTGATCCAAATCCTCTTCGTTGCGCACTGTTTCTATGTATCTTTTGCCTTCCGCAGGATCTAATGGTACTATTACCCTTGTACCATTATTTTTTAATACCATGCTTCTCTTCTTTAGGTTAATGATGCCCTCCATATCGATGGCCCAATCCAAGCCTAGAAGCGCAGTGTAGGGGTCTGCATCTTCTACAATCTGAATTACTTCAAAATCATCCCAGACCTTGACCCCTGCGATATCCACCACGATCTTCGATAGCCTCCCCAAGGGTATGATCTTCTATTGATTTTCCATACACAGCTGGATAGTGGACCATTCCAACTAAGGTTCCCCCATCCGTTGCCAAGTCTGTTTAGGTAATAAATTCACATCTGACCCTAGGTCCAAAATAACCTGATCCATCTCATAATCACCAATCTGCATAGTCAATGGCATCTCCCTACCAGTGTGTTTCTTATATCTATAGAGTTTATGTACGTCCTTGACTTCCGGAGGGAGGCTAGGTCATGCTACGCAGTTATGTATTAATGCTTGAAGATTTTCCATAGGCTTTGGGTTGCGCAGTAGCTTCATACATGCCTATAAAGAGGGTTTTACCTCCTCATCTGCCTTTAGGTCTTCAGGCGGCTGCGAAGTAGACGCCTCTGCCTCAGTAAAGTCTTTGCGAGCTGCGACAAATGTTTTTTTCTCCTTTTTTAGATCCAACCCTTCCTTTTTTATAACTGCTTGTCAGATCAAAAGCTCGGTCGTAGTCTTTTCCCCAGGCTCCCCCGTGGCCATCCCACTGGGTGCTACGACATTCATGCTTGGATCTTTGTCTCATAGTTCAAACTTAACCCTCTATAAATTCTGTGTAGGCGTCGACTGCTTCTCCTGCTTCTTTGTTATCAAGACTGGACAATCTTCAATCCCATGGTCTAGTTGTCTGCAATACTGGCAGGACTGTCTTATAGGGTTTGGACAGTCCCTAGAAAAGTGTCCTACTTATGCACAATTATAACAAATTAGTTTCCCTCGTCCCCGACCTTCGCTTCCACCTCTTTCGCCTCCCCTGCCCCTAGCTGGGGAGCCCCCTGCACTCGAGAGGGATCTTGGTGAGGACGGATCTGACTGTACCCTATAGAGGTTCCCTCGATCGATCATAAAATCATATGTTTGGTAGTTCTGTTCATCATGTCCTACCGACCTACAGAACCTGCACCATCGCTGCTTTACTTCTGAGATGTACCAGCAAGGGGGGGAAAATGGTTTGTGTTGCGCAGCCCTGCAACGCGACAATCATTGCACCATAACGTCAGCCCACTTGATCCCGCAACTTCCCTAGGGCGCAACGGAATAGGTCCCCCAAACCGCATATAGTATGCTAATAGAGGGCAGTTATCGTATGCACCATATTTCAGGGCTAGCCTCTGCTCCTCGCTCCTTTTTCAAATTCTGGATCTCCATGTGCATCGCCTCCAGTTATCCTTGGATCTGTTGGACGCCCAGCTGGGTATCATCTCTAGGCACAGCTTCTAACTTCATAGCGACCTCCAGGGCTTTTTCTGGTGATTCAAAATTTTGGTGACCCATAGGTACACGCAGGTGAGGTAGCAGCATAGCAATGAACCATTATGTGTGTTGTCTGTCATCATACTGAAATCCTCCTTATCTGATCACCTTCTTCAGTCGTTGATCGGCCTCCCACATAGACTCGGAAGGCCCTTGCTTGAAATCCTTTAAATCAACCACTATTTGAGAGTAGGACTTAGGCTTCCTGAACTGTTGCTTCAAGGCGTTATTAATATATTCAATTTTTGTGTTTGCATGCTGCCCGATGTATCCCATGTACCAGTCCAAAGCTCTTCCTTCGAAGGAAAGGGACAGTTGTGCCCTCTTCACCGCATCACTAGCTATGTTCTGCGCAGTCCATATCAATTTTGTGACAAACCAGAACCGATCGATGTCTTCATCTCCCACACCCTTAAAGGTAGGAAACTTCATGTGCACAACCATGTCGTCTATTGGTGGTGGCAGCGGTGTAGGTGAATTCTTACCCTTATGCTAGTTCAGAAGTGGTGTGGCTAGAGGACTACGCGCAGCTACTTCTCTTATCGGGTTATAGATAGATCTGCCTCCTTCTCGGTTTGTCCGATAGTATTTTCCACTTCGTGTCGTACTCCCGTCCAGATCAGAGGTCATTCATTCAGTGTAGCTACACAGAATACTTTTTCCGCACAATAATATCTTAATTAGCAATGGTAAGGTCTTCAGAAACTTACCCCGGAATCCTTTGAAGAATCTTCACTCTGCTTCAAAGTAGGAGATGAACTAATCGATGGAAAATTCTTTCACGAACCCTCCTAGCACGCTATCCACCCAGTGGTCCCCCATGTGAGTGATGGTGTTCTCAATATTTTCTAGCTACTGTATCAATTCTGGATTCCACTGTGTGACCCGCTCGTCCTTCTAGCACTTCTGGAATTCGACCAACCTTGCGAGCCACTCCTATAGCTCAATCGCAATGGTTACAAAAAATATCTCATAGATCTCCATGAAAATAAACTTATTTTTCCACTCTTCGGTGGTCAACCTCTTACTGCAGTTTTATTTTACTGCGAATTCCTGAACTTTTTGTTCGAGCCATTCATCAATTTATTTTCTCTCAAGTTTCCAGTATGGTCTTGGCATTACCCGATCCCTCTCTCAAAATTCTCCTAGTCCCAGCAACGAAACCATTTGTTGGCTCGAGGGGTCCTGACCCAGGTTCGGAGGTTAAGGTTTGCCAACAAACCCCTATGCTATTGGCCCTTTTGGTAGTGATCTGCTTGCGCAGGTCAAAGTCTCACCCGAAGCAGTATGGGAGGGTGCTGGAACCAGGTTCGCGCACCCTGAGAGAGGGTAGGGAAGTTAGGAAGAGCTGTGTTCAACTTCACAAATACCATATCGTGTATCACATAACCTAGATCTATTGGTCCCTTTGCATCCACGTGTGCAATACTACTTATAATCATATTAAACAATAGATATATGAAAATAAAGCAACTATCGCAACTATTCTTGCATAAAGTATAACAAATAGATTCAGATCAATTGTCAACGCAGCATAAGAAATTAACATAGTTAATTTCGGAGCTCAACATAGAACCATGCATAACATAATAGATATCATAGAGTCACAGTAATAGATTCAGATACTTCAACAACCTTCCGCTTTCATTAATCCTTCAGATCCTTTTACAATACCCAAAATCCAACCTGCACACACAGCAGCAAGGTCCGCACACAACAGGACTGAGGATCTCTGCGCACACAGCCAGCAGGATTTTTTTCTCCAATAACCCAAAATAGATCTGCTAAGTTGTGATTCGCACCAATCTTAATTCATTTTCTACCTTACAACTTAAAAAAGGTTCAACTACTTATACTACTTTAGCCTACGCATCCAATGGTCCATAAACTATGGTTTGCGGACTCTTGGTCTACCCTTGACCCACTTACAATGCATTCAAGGCTTTGACCCACCCCAAAACCCCTGCGTTAGACTAAATATAATCAGAAATATACAAAATGGACCAAATTCGCAGCTTTGTAGGATACCCTGTTCCAACAGCAGACAACACTATTGGTATGTTGATGGTTCAAGATGATGATGATGATGGTCATGAACATGTATTTTACTACTTGAGCCTAAATCTCTATGATGTCGAGACTCGTTATGCTCACGTAGTAAAACTAGCCTTAGCTATTGTCCATGTTATTCAGTGCTTCTGTCATTACATTCTCTTATGCAATATTACGGTGATTTCTGAATGTAACCCCGTGACTTATATTCATACTCGTCAATTACTTGGGAGCAAGTACTCCAAAAGGATTGTCATTCTCCAGGATTTCAACTTAGATTTTGCTACGGCTAAATCTAAGAAATCACTAGTCTTCATTGAATTGTTCTTTGATCTTACAGTTGCAATTGATCCTAACCCTTTTAATGAATCGATTCCCGATGAATCGATTTTTCTCATCAATACTATCAATCCATGGTATGGATACATCATTGTTTATCTCCAGACCCAAATATTTCGCCTGGAGTTGCCTCCCTCTAAGAGGTGATGGATTCGTTACCATTCCAAACCATACCACATCATTGGAGATATTATGTATCACATTGGTGTCTATTTCATCCTCCACGGTGGTTAACTCTTGAGGAAGTGAATAATTTCCTTAATGACTGCCACTCTAAGGCCTGTGGTGGTCATATGTCTGGTTATGCTACAGCTCATAAAATCCTTCGTGCAGGATATTTTTGGCCATCTATTTTTTAAATATTGCATTGTTTCCAACTGCAAATGTCATGATTTCTAAATCTATTCTTGAAAATAACGTGCCCCACCCACACCCTTGCACACAGTTGTGACCATCGGGCCATTTTAAAATGGGGAATATATTTCATGACCTGTAACCTTGCTTAGCCGGGAGGCATGGTTATATCATCATTGACGTCGATTATTTTACAAAATGGGCCGAGGTGATGCCTACATATGATAATGAAGGACATACCGCAGCACAATTTCTTTTCAACCACGTCATATCTTGGTTCGGCATCCCAAAAGCCATTGTCACTGACCATGGCTCCCACTTTCATAATCATATGATGAAAAAGCTTACTACTCAGTTGGGGCTATTCCATGATAGCTCCACTCCATATTATCCATAGGCCAATGGCCAAGTCTAAGCCTTTAACAAAGTTCTGGTAATTATGCTTCAATGAACCATTGGGAGACACAAAAGAGACTGGCACCTCATCTTATTCTCAGCTCTATGGGCTTACGGAAATTTTACTAATACCACTACTAGATTTACACCATTTCAACTAGTGTATGGTATGGAAGCTACACTCTTGATTTAGTGTGAGATCCCTTCTCTAAGGCTAGCTATCGAACTACTTCCTGGTACTTCGCCAGAAGAGGAACGTTTGCTTTATCTCGACTGTCTCTATGAGACTTTATGAATCATTTCTTTAGTCATTGAAGCACAAAAGAAATGAGTAAAAGCTCAATATGACAAGTCTGTCACTCCTCGCGTTTTCTCTGAAGGTGACTTGGTCTTGCTTTATGATCAATCCCATGATAATCTATAAGTCAGGAATCTCAAGCCAATGTTGCATGGGCCCTACATTATTTAATGTGTATTATAAAAAGGCGCCTATGAGCTAGTTGACTATGAGGGTAATCAATTGGTTGAGCCCTGGAATGGGCTCTATTTAAAGAAGTAGTATGCTTAATCGCAAGTATAGTATTTTTTACATTAGAGTGTGATTGATTAGTGTGATTTTATATTTTTTGGTGTGATTTTTTTCTTTGAAAACATGTTTCCTTTGCTTACCTTGTGTTCCACTTGGTTTGCAGACTTCATCGAAACATTATGTCGTTGTTTCTAATGGTTCTTTCCATAGCACACGGAACTTATCTTCCGCAGCATGGGCATTATTTTCCCCTGATGGCGAGTTGGTAAATTTACAAGGTATTTTTCTGGGCCAAACAACTAATAATATTGTCGAATATAGTACGTTCATTGAACTATTAATAGATGCAATTTCTCTCGGTATCAGAGACTTGATTGTCAAGCTGGACTCACAACTAGTTGTGTTACAGTTAATTTGTCATTATTCAGTAAGAAAACCTTAGATTTTGCTAATGATTTTATCTGTTCAATTACTAGAAGGAAATTTTGATTACATTACATATCAACACACTCCATGCAATTTGAATACATTAATAGATACATTAGCAAATTATATTTTAGATCGACATTTGCGTCATATGTAAAAAACAAACACATCATCATCATATAAGAACACTTAATAATAGAAGAAAGCATGCATATATATATCAAGTCTGTAAACATTTTTTATATCAAAATATCAAAAAATATGTGTTTTGTGACAAAATGGCTCTACAAGCCTATACCAGTGCAAAAAATAAACTAAATATTGTTATCCGCCCACATGGTGCTCATGATAGCATGTGACTACTCGAATAACTCGCCAGATTAAATTATGCAGTCAGCCTGGGACTCCCACGGTGTGCCTCTAAAAATGAAGTGGGATATCATCAAAATTTGTGTATTTTGGTATTCCTCTAGTGAGTTTTGCCAGGTTATGCTCCATATTTGCTAGTGGGTCTGATCCCTCCTCATAAGGAGTGTCCTTAATTTTGTGTGTCACCCTCCTCATAATTGGAGACTGTTGGGTGTGGAGCCTGATTATCTTGTTTACTTTGTATCACAACATTGGACCCTTGTACCTTAAAAGGGGCGGCAATGCCGCCCGTAATTAATCGCTGTCGTGGGGGGTTCAGGGGGGGCGGCAGCACTTTTCGGAGCCCCCCCTTGGCGGGGGTTTTCGGGGGAAGCGCCCCCGAAGCTAAAAATAGATGTAAAATTGCCTTGTAAAAGTATAGTAATTTCTAGTCAATCTGGGACATTCATTAGGCAAATGATCTGACGGTAGAAGTTATGTTTAGATTAGGTTTTTTTTCCCTAGAAGGCAACCCCCTTGTATATATGAGGGCATTGTATTGCGGCTGTGTATTGTATGTGTATTCTCGGAGTGAGAAACAGAGAGGGAGACTGTGAGAGAGAACAGAGGATATTACAACAGATTTGCTGTAGGTTTTGTCTCTTTATTTTTGCTGGATAATAGAAAGGACGGACTGGTTGTTCGGGGTGGACGTAACCCAAACTGGGTGAACCACGTATATTTGTGTCTCTCTAGTTTTATGTGTTTTGTGTGCTTTTATTTTCCTTATATTTTATGTGTTGCATTGCTCTGTAATATTTAATTTTCTAACAACTAGTATCAGAGCCGAAGGTATATTTGGTTGATAAACTCGCAGGAAAGAAGGGTTCCTGGTTCAAGTGGGGGAAATGGCAGATGATGGTAAGTTTAGGGTCGAGAAATTTAATGGCCAAAACTTCCCGCTGTGGAAGATGCAGATGGGAGATTATCTGTATTAGAAAGATCTATACCTACCATTAAGCGGAAAAACAAAGAAGTCGGCGGCCATGACAGATGCATAATGGAACATTCTCGATAGAAAGGCACTCAGAACAGTACGGTTGTGTCTTGCGGCGTCAGTCGCCTTCAATATTTCGAAGGAAACAACAACAGATGGTTTGATGCAGATGTCGGCGAAACTATATGAAAAACCCTCGGCCTCAAACAAGGTATTTCTTATGAAACGACTATTTAATATGAAGATGTCGGAAGGTGGATCTGTTGCAGATCATTTAAATGAATTTAATACAGTTACCAGTCAGTTAAGTTCTGTAGGGGTAAACTTTGATGATGAAGTTAGAGCTCTGTTATTCTTGTGCTCATTGCAAGAGAGTTGGAATGGTTTAGTAATGGCCATTAGTAACTCTGTCTCTGGATCTAGTACTTTAAAGTTTGATGATGTTGTTGGTGCTATCCTTAGCGAGGAAATGCGACGGAAAAGCTCTGGTGAGACATCAAGTAATTCTTTGAGTGCAGAGTCTAGGGGAAGAAGAATGGAAAGAGGAAAGAGCTCAGGATATCGCAGTAAATCAAGGAAAGGCAGATCCAAGTCCAGATCGGGGATAGTGTGCTGGAATTGCGGAAAGAAAGGACACCTAAAGAAATACTGTAGATCTCGGAAGGGAAAAGAAGGAGACACACAGCAAGAAAACAATCATGAAGCAAATGTGACAGGTGATGTGTTACAAGATGCTTTGATTCTTTCTTTCGAAAATGTTACCGATTCTTGGGTTGTAGATTCAGGGGCTTCATTCCATGCCACACCTGATAAGAAATATTTTCATGACTATGTTCAAGGAGATTTTGGACAAGTTCGTTGGGTGATGATAAACCCTGTAAAATTGTTGGAATGGGTAAAGTTCTTGTAAAACAACAGAATGGAAACCAATGGCTACTAAAGGAGGTAAGGCATGTTCCAGATCTGAAGAAAAATCTGATTTCAACAGGGCAGTTAGGCGGTGAAGGTTGTGTGACACCTTTCACAGATAAAACTTGGAAGGTCACCAAAGGAGCCCTGGTAATAGCAAAAGGTGAAAAGGTTGGTACATTGTATTTATGCAATGGTATTTCTAACTCTGTTAATGCTTTAACTTCCAAAGGAGCAGATGCAGGATTATGGCATCATAGGCTCGGGCACATGAGTGAGAAGGGAATGAATATTCTCTACTCAAGAAATTTGTTGCCGTGTTTGAAGAATGTTGATTTGGATTGTGAGAATTTCATTTATGGAAAACAGAAGAGAGTCGATTTCTCTCTTTTCGTAGTTGGGTGAAAAGAAGAGCGAAAAATCGGAGTCAGGCATACAGATGTATGGACCCGCTTCATGTATCATCTCTCATGGCTCTCATTATTATGTTACTTTTATCAAGATGATGCAACTAGAAAAACATGGATTTATTGTATTCGGCATAAAATCGATGTATTTGATACTTTCAAGAAATGGAAAGCTTTGGTTGAGAGAAGGACAGAAAGAAGTTGAAGGCCCGTATCGTAAATGAGGTGAATATCATGAAGAAAGAGTTTGATAGGCATTGTTCGCAGCATGAATTCGCACAGAGAAGATTCCAAGAACACCACAGCCAGGAACAGAGGATGAACAACAATCATGAGCAAGGCAAAAGATTGCATGTAGGATTTCCTTTACAATTTTGGGCAGATGCTGTAGATACCGTTGCTTATCTAATAAACAGAGGGCCTTCAAGTTCCTTGGATGGTGGTATTCCAGAGGAAGCATGGACAAGTAAAAAGGTAAACTACTCTTTTTTAAAGCCTTTTGGTTGTGAGGCCTTTGTCCATATTAATAAAGAAAATAGAGCAAAGCTTGAGGCAAAATCAAAGAAATGTACCTTTATTGGATATGGTGCTAATGATTTTGGTTATCGCTTATATGATTATGAAAATCATAAAATCATTAGGAGCAGAGACGTAATATTCAATGAAAAGGTCTTGTATAAGAATCAATTGCAGGAAAAGAAACAGGAAAAAGAAAGCAAGGAATACGCGGTTCTTGATGAGATATCTGAAAAAGTAAAGGTGCCTCAAAATAATAATAATCAACAACCACAGCAGCAGCAACCACCACAACAGCAACAGGCACCTCAAACACCTGAAAGTGGTGTTAGAAGATCTACCAAGATAAGTAGACTCCCTGAACGATACTCTCCTTCATTATATTATTTATTGCTGACTGATTCTGGTGAACCTGAATGTTATGAAGAAGCAATGCAGGTTGAAAGCAGGAAGAAGTTGGAGCTAGCCATGGAAGAAGAGATGGACTCCTTAATGCATAACCAGACTTGGGACTTAGTCAGGTTGCCTGCAGGTAAAACTACATTGCAGAATAAATGGGTTTACAGGCTGAAGGAAGAAGATGGAGGAAAACAGAGGTACAAAGCTAGACTTGTGGTGAAGGGGTTTTCACAGAAGAAAGGTATTGATTTTGATGAAATATTTTCTCCTGTTGTTAAGATGAATTCAATCAGAACTATCTTAAGTCTTGTAGTAGTGGAAGATTTACATCTTGAACAGTTAGATGTAAAGACAACATTTCTCCATGGAGATTTGGAGGAAGAGATATACATGCAGCAACCAGAAGGATATGAGGTAAAAGGGAAAGAAAAATTGGTGTGTAGGTTAAAGAAGAGCTTTTATGGCTTAAAACAGGCTCCAAGGCAGTGGTATCTAAAATTTGACAAGTTTATGTCTGAACAAGGTTATAATAGATGTCACTCTGATCATTGTGTTTATCTAAAAAGGAAAAATGATGGCAGCTATATTATATTGTTATTGTATGTAGATGACATGCTTGTTGCAGGGTCTAACATGCAGGAAATAAATGTGCTCAAAATAAAATTGGCAAATTCATTTGCAATGGAGGATTTGGGAGCCGCAAAACAAATCCTTGGTATGAGGATAACTAGAGACAGGAAAAATCGCAAATTTACACTGTCTCAGAATGAGTACATAGAGAAGGTGTTGAAAAGATTTAATATGCAGAATGCAAAACCAGTTAGTACACCTTTTGCTAGCCATTTCAAACTTAGTAAGGAGATGTGCCCAAAGACCCAAGAAGACATGGATTATATGTCTAAATTTCCATATGCATCAGTAGTTGGAAGCTTAATGTATGCAATGGTCTGCACAAGGCCTGATATTGCACATGCAGTGGGAGTTGTAAGCAGGTACATGAATAATCCAGGAAAAGAACATTAGATGGCAGTAAAATGGATTCTCAGATATTTGAGAGGTACCACAAATCAAGCATTATGCTTTGGTGGTTCAAACATTGCTCTGCAGGGATATGTTGATGCAGATATGGCAGGTGACAGAGATAAAAAGAGGAGCACTACAGGATATGTATTTACTGTAGGTGGAATAGCTGTCAGTTGGGTTTCAAAAATCCAAAGTGTTGTTTCACTTTCAACAACAGAAGTAGAGTATGTTGCTACTACAGAGGCTAGTAAAGAAATGCTTTGGTTACAAAGGTTTATGGGTGAATTGGGTAAGAAGCATGATATGGGCACGCTATACAATGATAGCCAAAGTGCCATTCATCTTGCAAAGAACTCAACATTTCATTCCAAGACTAAACACATAAATCTCAAGTACCATTTCATATGGTCAGTATTAGAAGATGGAGAGTTGAAGCTGGAAAAGATACACACAAGCCAGAATCCTGCAGATATGATAACAAAAGTTGTAACCAGGGAGAAACTGAGAATGTGCTCAGTTTCAATTGGTCTTCAAGGATGACGATGAAGATGAGGAACATCCAGGTCCAAAGAGGAGTCATTGTCTAGCAAATGAAGCAGCGGTGGAGTTGCTACAATTAGTCTCCAAGTGGGAGATTGTTGGGTGTGGAGCCTGATTATCTTGTTTACTTTGTATCACAACATTGGACCCCTGTACCTTAAAAGGGGCGGCAACGCCACCCGTAATTAATCGCTTCCGTCCAGGGGGGGCGGCAACGCTTTTCGGAGCCCCCCCCCCCCTGGCGGGGGTTTTCGGGGGCAGCGCCCCCGAAGCTAAAAATAGATGTAAAATTGCCTTGTAAAAGTATATTAATTTCTAGTCAATCTGGGCCGTTCATTAGGCAAATGATCTGACGGTAGAAGTTATGTTTAGATTAGTGTTTTTTTCCCTAGAAGAAAACCCCCTTGTATATATGAGGGCATTGTATTGCGGCTGTGTATTGTATGTGTATTCTCTAGCGAGAAACAGAGAGGGAGACTGTGAGAGAGAACAGAGGATATTACAGCAGATCTGTTGTAGATTTTGTCTCTTCATTTTTGCTGGATAATAGAAAGGAAGGACTGGTTGTTCGGGGTGGACGTAGCCCAAACTGGGTGAACCATGTATATCTATGTCTCTCTAGTTTTATGTGTTTTGTGTGCTTTTATTTTCCGCATATTTTATGTGTTGCATTGCTCTGTAATATTTAATTTTCTAACAGAGACATACCTGCTGGTCTCTCCAATCCAACATCTGCAACAATATCATAATTTTAGATCTCGGAATACATAGAAAAAGCATTAAAAAGTAAAAAACTCCAAAACAATTTTTTACCTGCATCAAGCCATTGTGCATCTGGTGGAAGAGGTAGATCTAGGTCTCCACCGTGATTAGCTGACATCATAGCCAACAGAAAAATTATGTCGGGAAGTGCATCTGCTTACCCCCTCCCTGGTGGGATATGATCTCACACCATCTTAGTAGCCTCAGATCTCTTGGGGCTGGATCGTATACATCAAGCCACTAGTATTGAAACAAGGGCACTCTCTCCAAAAAGAAAGTGACCAGGATGGATCCATGTCTGAATTGTTTCAGGCGTCTAGTTTTTCACCTTGTTTGTTGGCTCTTAATGTTAGCCAACAACCCCTTGCACCAATTGAACATTGTAGGAGAAAGGAAATCTAAAATTTATTGTAACTGAGACTTTGTTGCCTCATGAAATGGCTGTGCCCCAGCTACATGGGCCATATAGTGAAAAATTGTCCTCAAAGGTAGATCGGTGATGGTTTTGATATCCACCTTTCTACTGGAAGTATTTCTAGCACTTGGACAATGTCTTTGGATGAGAATTCTAGTTCTCTCTCCTCCGTTACAAGCTCCAGAGAGTTGGATACTCTCCCCTCTCCTGGACAATCCTGTTATGAAGTAGATGTCAAAAATTTCTAGTTCAAGCTCTTGATCCCCAATAATGAAAATTTGGTGATCAACGTCCCATATCCCAATAATATATTCTATCAGCTCCAGTTGAGCTCTAAGTCTTGAGGTTTGGAAAAAATTGAGCAATACGCAATTCCTCAACGCACTTATGCAATTTGGGTCTTACAGGGCTTCATGGTATTCCACCTCATGACCCCTCTCTTTCCATTCAATCACCATCTTCATTGAAGACACCTACAAAACATGTTCAAATGATATTTTAGGAGATTTCATTGGAGTAAATTTGAAAATGAATCATTGAAATTGGAGTGATTTCATGTTTTAAAATGTTCTCCACAGTCAGCATGCCTATCAAAATTAAAAATGCATTGACGTCACATTGGCCTAACCAGCTAGGGGTGATCGACACGGTTCTGATAGGTCGAATCCGCATTGATCGCCTGCGAAATAAAATTTTGAAATCCTTCCCCCAACACCAAAATTTCTAAACTAAAATACCTAATAATGGAATCAAATTGAAAATAAAATATATGGATCTTACCTACAGCTGACAGATTTCCAAATGGTGTCCTAGATCGGCTGCACCACTAGTCTAAAAATCGGGAGAAAATGGGATAAAATGTGCTTCTCCAATTTACTCCAAATAGAATGGTAAAAATGATTTACTTTTCATCTATTTATATATTTTTTAAGATATTTTTACCAGTATTTTATTATTTTTTCTCGATATCGGTGATGTTTTTCATTTTTTGTGCAGGAACGGGATCTTTTATGGTGACAGTAATCAATATTTACTGATGCGACAAGTTTTATTTTATCTCTTTTTCAGACTCGTTAGAAAATAAATGAAAAAGGAACCCCCTGGAGTCATCTTTCAGCTCTTTTCTAAATCTCAAAAAATGAAAATATTTTCAAGTACTTGTCATTTAAAACTCGTTAAAGTAAATGAATCGACATGGTCTCAGTATACGTTTACCCATTTTTCGGGCTAAGATTAACTATTTACAAAAAAGGAATACCTTGATCGAACATGGTCAAGAGGTTCTCTCGGATTTTTTTTTCTACCATTTCGGATTCGAGGGACGATTTCCGAAAAGGGACATGATGGAGTTTTCTTTTTCGTTTATTTTTCAAACTCCCTAAACATGAAAAATACACTAGGTTATTCTTCTGTCGAACTCATAAAAAATTAAACGACAAAATATTTGTCACCATGACAAGATCGAGATCCTCCTTCCTAGGGCTCGTTAAATTACTAAGATGGATGCATTCTAAGAATTAACTTACACGCTCAAAATATGCTATCCTCTTCATGTTGATTATAAAAAATAAAGAGGTACTTGGCAGCAATAACGGGGGGAAATTGAAAGTGGAACGTCCTTTGTATTAGGCATCATGTCACTCTTAAACATGACACTCATCTGCATTTCGTGTCAAGTTTGGGATATCCTTCATCCGTCACCTGCCTTCTTGGGTTTGGGAAATCCATTTTCCTCTTATTCGATCATCATTTTTTTCATCATGACCTCTGGTCCCTTTTTGAGTCAAATTATGCCATGCTCCGGAGTTGTGCCACCGATATGTTCAAGAGAAGTCCTTTTTTTCAAATTCAAACCTCCTTTGCTTATCTGATCCTCTCTACAACACTCCCGAATCACTCCTATTATCTTGTGAAATCCTTTGTTTCGTTTCGATGATGTGGGAATCATCATGTCCCTCCTTTGAAAAATCACTTGAAATTGACTTTAGCTCATTATCCAAGAATATTATTTAGAAACTCATTTTCAGTACCTTGGAGCTTACATGCCTCAATGGAAATTTCTTCACGTTTGACGAAAATTTCACCTCATTGGCCTTCAATCGAATGATTATGCAAGTGTTCAACTTCAACACATTTATTCACACTTGTAGATTGTGTTGTTGTACCTTGAGGGCCATTATCATTATTGGTGGTCTCTCTCGTGCATGTTAACGATTTTCATCCTTGACCGGTAATCAGGTGGTTTCTACCGTGTTTGACATCATAACATATATTCACATGGTTATATTCATCCACTAGATAGATCGAGATTGCGACGAAGACCCTAGATCACATTTTTTATTATCCAAGTTGCGTGGAATTATTTGAGAATTCGTGATTTTATGCATGATCCTTTCTATATGGATGGTTTTGAATATACTGTGGATCCCTTTCCATGATCTCCTTCATATGGATGGTTGCGCCTAGGCCATGGGTTCATGTGTTATTTGATGCCTATTCAGAGATATGTTATTGCATATTCATATCATAGATGTCATATATTGTATTGTGTTTGATTTGGCAGGTTTCGTGGTGTTTTTTCGAGTCCTTGCCTTGGTTCGTAAAGAATTTCCCCCATCACTCCTTGTTTTACCTTCATGCTTTAGGGGGCATTTGTTACACAGTAATTTTTCACCATGTCCACTTCTCTTCCCTGACCCTAAATTTCCCTGTGATTAATACTGTGCATAATATCCACCTTGGAAAAATACATTGTGATATCCTTTAAAAACTAAAATAAAGTTGCCTTGAATAATTACTGAAGAGAAGGATGCCTATGTTAATGCCTAAATTTCCATTCGAGAGAAGGATCGCTTGAACTGCCTCGATTTGGACTCAGACTACACCGAAGGGAGGCCTCCAACATCAAGGAAATGGTTGTAAGCTTCCTCTTTTATATTATCGATAATAAATTTGGTGTTTCGCTTTCTATATTTGTTTGGATTTCCATACAAGTAGCCTAATTCTCCCTGATTTGTTAGGTAGTTGATATTCAATGTACACTTTGTATTGGATCACATTTTTTGTTTTATCTTAATCTCCTGCATGTATTCGAACATCACCAGTAGCGAGGATCAAACCTAAATGATTGTTGATGAAGGCCTTCATTAAAGGGTTGAGTGTAGCATCACGAAGAGGTGGGTCCTTTTCTCTTTATCATCCTACTTTGAATATTTAATAAGAAAGGGTACATTAGATAGTCTCATACATTTCTAGACCCACTCTAGGGATAGAGAGATCGCCACTGTCCGTAGAGGGGATTGTCTTCACAACAACCTGACCTCATGCAACACATGTACACTCAACTAGTTTACAATTGTTGGTCAACTGCCTTGCGAACTCCACCAAAATTGGGAAAATCATATTTTTTGCATGCATGAGATAATTATTAGCTTATTTATCTATTAACTAGATGATATTTGAGTTAGGTTGACGTCCTACTACTTAACTTACCACCAACTAGTTCTATTAACATTTAGAACTAGTTTAATTGATTAAAACTGAAATTAACTCAACCCAGACTCCTAAAATTTAGAAATATATATATATAACTGAAATTCATGTCCCTAACTCGAATTAACTAATATAACTAAGTGACAACAGCCATGTCAAATCATTTAATTCCTCCAAGTTGTCTACTGACGTGGAATTTCGAATTTTCTCAATTTAAATAAGGAAAAATAAAATTGAGAATTTATTGGTTCATTTTTTCAACACTCCCTCTCGGCAAGAAAGGGATTATCAACCACTCCTATCTTGCACATGTGGAATTTACTTCATGCAACACCTCGCATTATTATTTTTTCTACTGCAAAACATGCAACCGAGAAGCATCCAAAAAAAACATTGAAACAATTGTGTCTACAACTGTCTACTGGGAAAAATTGTGTTGTTGTTGACTCTACTAATAAGCCTCCTACTTTTTTGTTGCCATTGCTATGAAATCCTTAGTATTTTATTTAATTTGATCCTCCTGCTACTGAATATTGTGGACCCCTGTAGCAAGGTAATGATCCATGAGGAGAACACCTCAATGGAAACTATCCAAATTTCTACAATTATGAGACTAGGGTTTCACATTGCCCCACCTCACACCTAGAGGTATGGATGCATATTCTCCCTTTTCCCCCTTATCTTGAACTTTCCCCCTACTGGAGGTCTCTGATTTAGTGGATTTCTCTTCTTTTCCTCCTTTCTTCCTCTCCATTTATGGTTACTTCACATCTTCCTGAGGTTCCATTTTGAGAGGCACATCATACTCCCTCTCAACCATCATATCACTTATCCCTGCCTTACTCCTCAATATTGTACATGAATCTTCTACCTCAAGTGCATACAGGTTCTTGAATTGAACCCTGATTTCTTATCTTGTCCCATGGCTATGTGTCTCAAGAATATATTTCCTTTATTGAAGATCACATCCGATAACCACGGTCTTCCAAGAATTTATTTCCTTTGTTAGATTTTTCTTTAGGCCCGGAAAAAAAATGACATCCTTGAGCCTAAGAGGGGAGCCTGACTCCCTATGAAAGGTGATTGTACCAATCTCGGTCGCGTTGCACCTTCCATTGTCCCCAAACCCAATATTTATTTGGATATCTTTCTCCTCCATGTCACTGAAAAACTCTTTAAACCCTTCATGTGTAACGAGGCACCTGAATCCAAGTACCACACACTCCCCATCACAGTACTGGCCATGCATGCAATAAGGGTGAAATATAGCTCAAATTTTGAAGCCAAATATTAACATGTTGCTGCTACTACAGACTCCTTCTTGCTATATTTTTTGTGTGGACACTTAGTAGCATAGTGCCTGGATTCATGACAATTGAAACATTTAATTTTGGACAAGTATTTTTCCTTTCCCTCTTGGGTGGATTCAACCTCACCTTTGGACTTCTTTCCCTTGGCCTTCATTTATTTTCTGACTAGAGAAAAGTCTTCTTCCTCTTCTTTAGATGAGGTCCCATCTTTGGTATTCCGCCTTATTTCCTCATGTACCAAATTGGACCATAAGCACTCCCAATTCAGTATTTTATCCCTCCCATTAAATGAATCACGATAGCTATGCTAGTTCTTGGTAAGGCCCAAAAGGAATTGTCTTACCAAGTATTCTTCAAGAAAATTTACACCAACCCTGCCAATTTCATCACGACATTGTGTGAACTTGCTCAGTTACTGCAGAATAATCTCATTCTTTTGCATCTTGATACTTCAAAGTTTATCCTTAAGCACCAGCTTCCTATGGTCACTACTATTCTCAAACGATTTTGTCAATTATTTCCACATTGTGAGCGAATTTTGTTTTCCATGGATATTTGAGACAATGTGATCTCGTACTCCCTCCAAGATTATTCTCCTCACCTTGGCTACATATATCTTCCATTGAGCAAGGTTTTGGGCATGAGTTGTTAGTGTTCTTGGAATATTTTTCTTGACATATTAAAGAAATACATTTCATCCAATAATGTCACCATGTGGTCCTTCCATGCAACAAAATTTGAGGTGCCTTCCAAGGCATACTCTAGCCTTAGTCCATCGAAGGCCATATTCTCATCTCTGAATAAATCCTGCTACACTGATATTCAAATTCAAACCTCTGAGAAAAAAAATTGAATTTCCTTCTCTAATGTGAATATTTCTTTGATACCATGTATAAATTAGGCTAATCCCTCTTCCTCAGCCACTGTGCATTGCGCAGTCACAATCCCCAAGCTTGCCACCCTTCTCTCATGATCTTTCCCTCTGCGCAATTCCTAAAAATAAAATTCCTTCACTATGTCTTACGCACTTCCAATGAGCAATAGGACCATCCCTAAACCCCTTAAGTTCTCAGTGATGCAACACCTAGACCCTTTTCCCTCAGCACGGCACGCTCTCAGTGAGAAAGCCTACAATATCTACCTCCAAGACATGTGCAATGTGCATAAACATGCCTCTTCCTTCCTTGCCACTGTGCACTATGCACACCTCATGCCCATTTCTTCACTCCTTACCTCCTTATCCTACGCTATGCACCCAAGAAGGCCTCTCTCTCATCCCTTGTGCAATTTTCCATCACATTCAACATATTTCATGCGAAAACAAAGTAGACTAGGTGATTTTGGCACTGATATTTTCTTGTCATGAGTGAACTTCATTTATAGGTGCTATCATCCTAGCATGGAAATATGATGCTCAAGGAGGTCATCAAGAATAAGTTGTAAGAAGACACTTGCGGAAGTGAAACACACATGAACCATCTTACAAGGAGATAAAGGAACTCTAAACTACGACAGATGGGTGAAGACCGAGATGACATGGAAGACTCTAATACTATAACCAACCCATTTTTGGGGATGAGGATGAATTACAAGCAAGATATATCTTGAAATAGAAGAATACACAGCAACAACGAGTCATTAATACACTACAATGAATTCTCGTGTCACATTTTTCAATAATGGCTTCTCAAAGTGCCATCACAAAAGCCTTATGTTTTCCATGTATTTTTGGCACATTATTGGTGGAAATTAAATATTTAATTTCCAAAATTTGAAAATGTAAAATGTGTGGAAGACAAAGTGTCACACATTGAATGTGTAGAGTCACTAGGAAGTCTAGGAGTCATGTAGGAGCTCAAAAGTCACATGGGAGCTCAAGAGTCATGAGGGAGGTGAAGAGTCACATGGTAGGTTGAGAGTCACCTCATTTGTTATAAATAAACCCTCATAACTCAGGCAAAGGATTTTTCACCTTGGCTTCTCAATCTAGGCATAGGAGAGAAGATCATCCTTGTGAGGAACAAGTGGTGGCCTAAAGTTCCATTATTGGAGCTAGTGATGTATCATTGTAATTATGTATTTTATAGCTTCCACTTAATGATTTTAAACTTTCATAGTCGACGCACTTTCATGCGTATATCGTGAATTTTTTAAGACTATTATTTCATTATTTGCGGTGTATGTTTGTGTTTATACATACTAAGGAAAACGAACTATTTTGTTGGATTTTGTATACATATTTGAATTGTGTGTGTCATGCTTTTCATGATCATTGTTTCTTTGTGAAATATTTCACAAGATAATTAACGACTATTTTAGATATAGTGTGTGTATTTATTAGGATAATATTGCTACTTTTCTTCTAAAGACTCACTCTCTCTTTTATGTATGTGAAAGAACCTTTATACACCTTGCAATTGAGTACTTCACAAGGCTAAATTACTTGCTTATCTTGAAATTAAATTTGTACTCTCTTATGTTGTCTATTTCAGTCGAGGAAAATCATTAATATTATGGTATCTAGGCCTATTTCCCGAATGGGGATCCTACAGGCCAAATGATGTGAGGCCTAGTTGGGACTTCATATTGCGGAGGCCCCTTGTATGTTGGCAGTTTCCAGCACCATCAACAACTATGTACCTGCATTGTTCCTTTAATAAAATATTATCTTATTATTCATTTTATGTGAAGAGACAAGCATGCAATAAATATACTATTGTCTCTTTACGAGTTTCTTATGATTGGACGAAAAATGATTTTGCAACATTGTTGTAACCAATATTGATTTTTTTTTTAGCAAATTCTTGGGTTTAATATTATCTATAAGTTAGTCATTCAATCTTAGAAAGTGTTTTGAATCCCTTTGGCCCAAGGATAAGCAATAATGTATTTGATTTCACCACAATAATATTCATTGTACATCATAACTTTTTAGATTTCTAAATTTGGTTTCTTGAAAAAGATTACAAGTGTAATTTAGAAATCGCCATAGATAAACTACCCTTGTGCTTGAAGAGAAGCTAGCCTAAAGGGAAGGAAAATCCTATTAAAATTATTGTGGGTAGGGTTTCTAGTAAGTTTTCCTAGGTTTTCATTCTTCCATGGACTTGAAGATTTTACAAGTGTAAATTTATAAGGTAACAAATTGATGCCATTGTTGAGCAAGCTAAGTCCCTTGCCTAGAGATAAGTGACTATAATACATAACTATTGGTTTTATATTTCATTTGGTGACTCCATAAAAATAATATTAATAGTATAAATATCATACATGAAGTTCCTCAATGAAGTTAGATCCACCATTAGTTGAACCAAAGAAAGTGTATAGGAGAAGAAAAAGGGACGAATTAACGTAGGCATCACAAGATTTAGGTACATAAAATTTTTGTTATTGAAGATATAGAGAGATTATTTCTTTATAATAAAAGGAAATAATATTTGAAAAGGATCATGGAATCATGGAAAACAAATATATACAAATTCTTCAACATCGGTGATATTTCAAGGAGCCCCCCATGTTGTTCCAAATAAGTATCATAAGTGGCTTCCTAAATTCCAAGGTAATAATGTCTTCTCAACTTGAAATCATGTAAGAACTTTTGAAGAGCTACTTACTGAAAAGGAGATTTAGTATGGGGATGTGGTAATGAAATTGTTAGTATTATCATTAGAAGAGGATGCTAATGTTTGGTTCAAAAATATCAATCAAGTTAGTATCAAAACCTAGGATTCAAATAAAGATTTATTTTTGGAAGAATGGGAAGTTAAAAAGATGGTATAATGCTATCAAGAAGTCTCAATAAATTCAAGAAAAAAGATAATAAATGTTAAGAATATTTAATATGAGGTTCCAAAAGATAATTGATAAACTTTCAAAGGATGTTAGACTTAAATGGTTTGTTGTGTTTCTTTATTATTTGAATGCATTTGAAGAAAACTTTGGTTTTTTGCTATGGGATAACGCTCTCTATTACCACTCAAATTGCATGTTAGAATGATAAAATCTCCCACCCACACCATACAATAAAATTAGAACCTCGATAGATCATCCACTTTCAGTTCAACGACCTACCAATGCCTCTTTAGGTCGTCTCTCTTTTGGCTTTGAGGGTGCCTATCTTAAATATCACTAGGGCATAAGAAATAAGGAGCAAGGTGATATCACAAGTAACCCTAGTGATCATGTTAGGTTTAAGAGAAAAAACTTAAATATTTTTGATGGAGGGATGAGAATACCATTCTTAATATTCAAAGGTGATGGATTCAAGGGGGTATTAATGATGAGATAATATCAAGAATAATGACCCTCCTTAGGTTGGTTACCTGGAATAATGGATCAGGGAAGAGACTAATATATAAAGATGGGTAATATCTAAAATCATTGGGGTAAACTATAAAGTCAAAAAATCCTTAGAGAGGACTCTTCAATAATATTTCCCGCATACCAAGGATCTACTATGGAATAAAATAAACTAAGAATTTATTAAGCGAACCCCCTCAAGGGTCTACCTAGCCAAGAGGCCTGATGATCACTTCACACCAACAAAAGATGAGATGAGGTCAAGTGCCTTGACCTCTCATTCCACATGACGTGTTTCCCCCTGGTCGATGGACCATACTATTATGGTAATCTTGACTCACTTACAAATTTAAACCCTTTAAACTACTATAGATGAGACCAAGAAAGAAAATCCTTCTAAATTGAAACCCACGTCACACAATAAACTTGAAACCCCAATAAATAACAAGAAATATTTTCACTAAGGAATAGGGAGAGTAATACTACCACTATCCAACCATGAATTACAAATGAGAAATACCTTCCTTTATATCGAGGAGGTATGGAACTTCATTTACATTATAACAATATTATTTGGCGAATTTCCCTTTAGATATAAAAAGGAAATTCTAGATCTAGTATACTTATAGAAACTAAAATTAATAAAATAAAGTGGCAAAAGCCACATTTCAATGATAAATAATAGATCCCCACAAAAATTTGGATTGATCCATCCAATTAAGGAAGGTATAATAGTCTATGAATTATTATTTCTTGAAAATAATGACCAATGTTCCCTTGAATCTTGAAATAGTTGTTAAACCATGAAGGATGTGTCAATGTCCCAAGAAATGGTCCAACTTGCACACATTTGAATTGATATAAGCTAACTGAGATGAATAATATCCCAATGACTGGTTTATGTGGCTCTAACAACTAGTTTTACCCTTTTTTAACTCCCACATGTGAGTTGGCATGTGAATTGACTAGTCCCAAAATATACATTGTGTAAAAAACACCACACTATATTTGCCCATCTTTTTTCTTGAGAGAGGTAGACCCCATCACAAGGATTCCAACAAGGTATTACATACCTAGTTTGGATTTGTGGTGTTAGTTGTATCCCACCTTGAATAACTCACATGTGAGATCAGAACTATCATTTTCTGCTTTCATGGGTCCTAGAACTCTAATATTTTTCTATGTTTAGGCTCCAGGAACATGGCATGTGTGATAGGAAGCTTTATGCATGGTATTCATGTTGAAGTTGTAACTAGATTCGACCTTCATAATGTAAATTTATCATCAATATATATTAATTATATTCATATTCACATTTACTATATTGGTCAAAGCATGTTCTTCATGCTTATAGAGTCAAAAGAAGTCAAAAAAAAATTAACTTGAGTCAAAAGAAATTGTATTTGAGTCATGCCCAATTTGGAAATTTGTAAGAAAAAAAAAATGATTTTTATGTTAAATCATTAGCCAACAAAATCTCAAGTTGGCCCTCCTTGAAACAAGTCGATCTGGCCCTCCAAAGTGACAACTATTCGACCCTCCTAGATAACTATATATAAGAGGTATTTCAACTCACTTGAGATATCATCCAATCACACAACAAGAAGCATATCTAAATCTATCGAAGGAGAAGAGAAGGATGAGTCAAAGGAGAGATAAATTAAAGAATAGTATCCCTTTTGTTGACCAAATTTCTAATGTTGACAACTTGCACGTGTGAGGACAAAATTTTGTGAACAAACCGAAAATAAAATAAATAAATAAATTTAAAAAAAAAAAAAAAAAAAAAAAAAAAATTGTGCTACTACAAGCCCGAAATTTCAAGACAAAAATTGTGAACAAACCGAAAAAAAATAAAAAATAAAAAATAAAAAAAATGTGCTACTACAAGCCCGAAATTTCAAGACAAAAATTTCAAGACGACTAGAATTAGACCAGGTTTAACCTACGTTGACTTTGACTTTTGGAGGTGACTTGGAAGAGGGTTGGATTTGGAATTTTGGTGGCAGACTTGATCTTGGATATCTCATTTTGATCTGTTTCTATAAGAGAAATATTCTTTGGTTTTCCCCTGGCTTGTAGCCAAATTTTTGGCATCTCTTGTCTCCTTATTTTCCTGGAAGATTGAACATTTGTATAATTTCTTAATGAAGAAGCCATAACAAATAATAAAGAAGAAATCTAACATTCACAAGTAATTATCATGAAGAGGAATCAAGCCTAATGTACACTATACTTGGTTTCTCAACATGGCATCAGAGATAGGATAAATATGGGAGCACTCTAGAACACAAGTATTTTATGTGAGAATATATAAAATTCTAAGAATATTACATCTACTACATAAAGGTTGTTGAAGGAATACTCTTGCTTGCCATAAGTAAAAGGATAACAATCTGAAACTTGTACTTGTGTAAAAGGCTAAAAGTACATGATTACTATTTTGTGGTAGTGATATGAACTCTATATTGTACAAGAGGTCCAAAACTGTGGTTATTATCTTATGATAGAAGATTTGAATTTCAATGAGTTATATTTGTGACAGAGGACCTAGAATTATGAAGATACATCTCTTGGAAGAAGGGCTACATATTTTATCTTTGTGATTACAATCAAAAATGATTTGAACAATTGGTGAAGTTGATCTGAAGTAGGCTACTATAGAGGCATGTTTTTATCCCTCTAGAACCTTGTGGAGAAAACTATATATAGTACACTCACATTGGAGCACATCGACGTACTCACATATTATTTAAACAAAGAAACTAAACAGAAGTAAAGTCTGAAACTGAAAGCTACGAATTCTAAAGGTAGAGAAAGACAACGAAATCTAAACCATAGAAACAATGTTATATCCCCATGAAAATACTATGATCTGAGTTATAAGGAAATCAAACTCCCTAAAAGTGACAAGGTTAAAAATTTAACTTGTCTGAAATGGTATCTTCGTGAATTAATACCTGGAAGTCTGAGATCATACCTTCTTTTGTGACACAAATATGTGAAGGTTACACTATACATAATAAAAGAACAGAGTACATATTACAATAAGTCAATCTATATCAATGAAAAGGGACAAATCCCTACGGAAAACCAATAATTTATAATTGACATCTGAAGCTCACTATAAAGTGATGACCAATTCTATGAAGAAAATAGACATTACAAGAAACTAATCCATTATCTTTTTAAAGAAACTCATACTCAAAGGAAGGATTGAAGAATGAAGTAAAATATACCATGGTCTGAAGCACATTATATTTACCTCACTCTAAGTATTCTCTTGAAGTTTGAAGCATGCATCTATGAAGCAAAGAGAAGTATAGTTGAAGGTTGATGTGCAGACCTTTTGGAGACCATATGAAGACATAGTTGCAAAACTATTTTGGAAAAAAACAAAAAGAATTCTCAGGACAAAATTCAAGAATCAACTTGAGCTACCATGGTAAGAATTTTGAATTCATTGTGAGAAAACATGTTTATAGCAGCCCAAGAAAGTCATATTTTGATACCATACTCAAAGGAAAAAATGGAGAACAAGAAAGGTTGGATAGGTAATGTTAAAGATTAAGTATTATTAGTGTTAGTCTATACAACCTATCACCAGTGATCAAATGGGCTCTTATCATGTTTTGTTAGGGTCTCATAGTCAAATTTTTGTCATTTCATTAGGTTTTCAAGTAAAAATTTGGTCACTCAATAGTAGATCTAAGACTATTTCCACTCCTTTCAAAATTTTACATGTTGGTCCTTGTCATCACTCAACTGAGTGTACCATCATTGAAAGTTCATCATTATCACTTCATTCATCACCATCATGATTTCATTCAGTTCAATGTCTCCATTAGGTCATTAGGGTTTCAAGACCGCCAAATATGTCATTCCATACATAAAATCCAGCAATTGGAGTGGTAATACGTAAATTCGTTCAATAAAGTTTGATTTCAAATGTAATTTATGTTTTCAATATGTAATATGTTCATCATGTTTATAAATCTGCAAAATAAAGTGTCAAAGTTACAAGTTTACAAAGAAAAATGAAGAGGACATGTAGTGGGCCATCCCACTATCATGAAGAAAAGTGACCACTACAATCTATAAAAGGCCAATCCAAGCTCATTTTTTCATTCAAGTTATTCAATAAGAGCTCTCATCCATCACCAAGGGAAAATTCAGCAATTTCAAGACAATTACACTCCAAATTTGGTGCCAAAATCAGCCACGTTGCGCTTTCTGCCCTCCACGCTACGCTTTATTCCCAAGATTGTGTTTTCTCTCTTAGATGGATAAAATAAAATTCTAAAGGTTTCTGAAGTATATCACAGTGTTTAGCATCAGGGAACAAGTAAGTATCACCTCAGCAAACCCCTCCTTGCAACTCAATTTCATGGTTTTAGTGTGAAAACCCTCTATTGACCTCCATGTTGTGTTTTAGTGGCTAGCCATCTATTCACACTTTTCAAGGTAAATTCACTCTCCCTTAGACTTGTTTACCTTCCTCACATGATAAACCATTGCCCATAGCCTTTGCATCCCTTCATTCCCCATTCCTAAGTCCCAAACCCTAAACCCTAGTTTAATTTTTCCATTTTGGGAATTTTTTTTAGCTAGGATTGTGTTAAAATTTCCTAGCCCAATTCCCCTACTCATTTCACTCCATTTCACTTCCTAAATATTCGTAAGACACCTTCCCATCTTCCTAAATTTTCCTACTCCCATCTCCTTTCCCTAACCTACTCATTCTCCCCTTCCCTTGTTTTGTCATATTAGGGTTTTGCCCCTTGCAAAAAACCAAATTGAGGAGAGGAAATATCATAACAAAGGATGCCACATGATAAGACATGAGACTTTGACCACTCTTGAAATTATTTCTACACCACTGTCCAAGCATTGTTTTCAAGCAGTAGGGTGTCTTCCTTTTTGTCAACTAGTTGAGAAAGTCAAATACAATGCCACATTGACCAAGTTGTTTTCTACTCAACTCAAAATGGACCAAGTAAAAATTTCAGGGGTTACTTTCACTATATCAACTGATATAGTATTTGATGCCACAGGCATGCCCAATCATGGTGAAAAATGGTTTAAGAATCAGGATCTAGCCCTTCGTAACTATCAGCCTTGTCTCAGAAGACATCATCAACAACACATGAAGAAGATTTTTCATGTTGGGCACTTCCTTAAGAAGTACACACCACTCATGAATATCATCATGAATTACTTCACCGGTGAGGGAAGATTTTCTATACTGTATGGGTATCATTTCAGACTTCTCATGCATTTCACAGGGGTAAATCCACTCAATTTTCCCTATTACCTCTAACAAAAGTTTGGAAAAGATGGCAGAAAAGGCTCAACATAAGCAGAGTAGTATTGAAAGCAGCCTCTTCGACCATGCCCTGATCAATATCATTGTTTTACACCAGCTTGAGAAGAATAACATCACTTGGGACACTTTCATGCATGCAGATGTATTTTTGTCTTCTAGTAGCCATCCTACTAGCCCTAGCTCTCCATCAACTCCATCGGCACCTCCAACACATTCTAGACATTTGGAGGTTGGATCACCTAGCACCATTTCAACAAGGAGGAAGATTGAGGTCACTAAGACCAACCAGAGAGGCATAAGGCTTGTGTTTTCTCCTCAAATTGAGGAAGGGGCCAAGCCCACATCAGCAGAGCAAGGATTACATTCACAGCATGAGACATCTATGCATGATGAGGAGCATGATTTTGACTTAGTAGAATTGAAGGCCAGTGAAGAGCATGAAAACCTAGAGAGGATCATAAAATACAAATATTCTCAGATCAAATAACTCCAAGACAACTTGGCAAGGGCTAATTTCATCATTTCCTTCCCAGAGCAATAAAACAACCAGCTTAAGGAAAAATAGTTGTCTTTAGAAAAAAGTCAGTTTGAGGCTAGTATGCATGATGTGAAAGGAAAAGTAGTGGTTGACACTAAAGAGTCATAGAATCATTAAAATCATATGACAAGAAAAATACCAAGGACCTGGGTCTCAAAAGAGCATTACAGAAGGAAAGAGAGAAAAATCCACCAAATGAAGAGTTGAGTTTTGAAGAAAGGATAGCCATGGAAATCAATGAAACCGTGGAGTTTTGGCTTGAGAAAGTCAATATTAACTTGGAGAAGATCCTTGACAAGGCTAACAGGGACAACAGGATGAAAAAGCACATGGTTGACCATTACTATGCAAGAAATCAAATTTGCAATGTCAAAGTCAAACAATTGCAAGCCAAACTGAAGGAAACCCTAAAAAGTAAAAAGGATAAGGACAGCTTGGATATTCTTGTTAATTCTTCTCTAGTGGCATAACATACCTTATGAGGCAACTCTGGACCAATTTTGAGGAGTTTTGGAGAAAACTTTTGTTTGTGACATTTTGGTCAAAATTAGAAATTTAAAAAACCAGTCATATTATCAAAATTGTAGTGTGGGCCATGCTACGCTTTTGTTGGGGGGATCCACTGGAGGAAAAATAAAAAAAATTGGATTCCTATTCATAAGTACATAAATATGAGTCAGCATTTGGGCCATGTCAGTGAGTTCTGGGAGGTCAAAATGCCCAAAAACATGTTAAAAATCACCTTTGTGCCCTGTTTTTGGAGCCTTCGCTACGCTTTATGAGTAGTCTTGGTAGATTGAATATTTTGAGGGCTAGGAGACACCTTTTTTAGTGCTTTATGAGCCTATCATGTATCAAAAATCCAAATATTTCCAATGGTACCTTCCGATTCTGATTTGGACACCTGGAAGACCTCTAAAAGTCAATTCTCCTCATCTCGCTACACTTCCTCCATAAGGCAATTTTCACTGAAATTTTGACCTAGTTTGACTTTTTGACTGATGTAATTGATGAAATGATGATTTCGTGACATATAATTGAGTTATTAAATGGTAAATTAGGGTAGATACATGCTTGTTGAGGTAATATTGGTCAAATGTATCTATTTTCCTATGATGAGGTGAATTGGTTGACCTCCACTAGAGACTCAGGGTTTTGTTGAGCTTGTCATGTAATCAGCTCCACAACTGATGGATTCGACCCCTTAGAGAGGGGAGATGTTTTTTTTACCTATATCTATCATTTTTAGAGTCATTTTACTGGTTGGAGATCAGTGGATTGTAATCTTGTAGCTTTTACTTTCATTATTCTTTTCAGAAACCAAAGGATGCAGTTGCAACTATCTTCTAGGAATTCATGTGCAGTGATTTTATGATCATGTATCTTCTCTATTATAGTCTTTATTGAATGATATATATCTCTTCTTTCATATATTGTATCTTCAGTGTTTTTCCTTACAGCTTATAGGCAAAATTATATTGATTTAGCGATGTTTATATGGAAATGTCATCTTGTGTTTTATGCTTCCAGTTTAATGAAGTCATGATTAAACATGCTCATTAAATCCCTTTACCTTTTTAAACTCATCACTATATCTAAAAAACCCTAAAGCCACCATAGATTCAGTTCTAACTTTCTCCTTTATATATTTTCAGTTGTAAGCCCTTTGATCCCTAGACGTAGCTACTTGGTTTCATCCCTGGTCCAGCATCAAACCCTAAATTTCTTAAAAACTACCTGAGCATATCATATCTTGCCTAATATCTTCATTTCACAGTCAATCATTGGTTGTGATATCATTGAGAGATCCCTCTCAGCCTAGTAGGGCTAGCGATACTAGGTCAAATTGGTCTGTGGTTACCTTTGTTGGTCTCCTTTTCAGCCTTCGGAGAATTGGTGGAGTGCTAAAATTCTGGTGTCATTGCCAAAGAATGAAGTGATAGATCTTCCCTGGGTGTACGAATACTTTTCATCGAATTATAGGCCTGTGGGTGACAGGCCCTAGTGTTCGTGAAGTATACACAAGATCAAATCATGATCCACATCCAGCTTCTCCAGTTGAAGATCCAGAGAAACTCATCAGAAATTGGAGGTCTTAGTACTCAAAGATTCAGTCAGGTCCATCTTCATTAGTAAGATCTACATAATTACCTGCAAAAATATTATCCCTTGAAGATATTCCATTCGATCGGAAATTTGAATTATATTTGTTTAGATCAAATTCAGAAACTTCCTTGTCTGAAATAATGTTTGATCCTTTGAGACTGTCTGAAATTAAATCATTATCTGAAATATTTTTTTATTCTCTAAAGCTTGAAGATAGTACATTATCTGAAGAATCCAAATCTGAGTCATATTTTGATAGGAAAGGTTGGAGTCATTTTGATAAACTTGAAAAATTAGATAACCAACTCCAATATACATCTGAGAAAGCTATCATCCAGTATCAGTAACAGTATTTCTTCACTCCAACACCATCTCAATCAGTTTCTACTTCTTATTCCATCCCTTCTACTTCATTACCTTCTCAGTCTACCCCTCCCATTGTTACACTTGTACCACATTCAGCAGGGCTCATGGCAAGATTTGCACCTCTAATTTTACTTGTTCAACTTGCACCCTTACCATAGGGCTATGGTCAAATAATTCCTCTCTTTGATGAAACTTTAGAGATTGGTGCCAGAAAAAACCTAGTGAAAGTCATTGATTTCATTGATTTAGAATAGATTTATGTCGATGATGCAAAATGAGGATCATTGCCCAAAGCTTCTTCGGGGATGTAAAAACATGGTTTTGTTCTTTTACTGCCAATTCCATAGGAAATCCGAAGCAATTAATTGATGCATTTATAGCTAGATGGGAAGTGAAAAAGAATCCACTTCAAATCCTTTCAGAGTATGAAAACTTGAAAAGAAATCCTAATGAGTATGTTTAGGATTTTTATTGCTCACTTTAACTAGGTGTATAACTCAATCTCCAATGATATCAAGCCTCCTCCGGGTTTGGCTCTCTTGCACTATCTGAATGCTTTTGATCTGGTTATGGCATACCATCTTCGAGAAAGAAGTCCTGCAACACTTAAGGAGATGCAGAAAAACGAAGTTAGTGTCGAAGCAAATTTGACAATCAAAAAGTCAAGGACTAAAGGTGAAAGAAAGGTAACAATCAAGGAAGAACCATTCACATCCTCTGATGCCAAATTGGATACTCTAATAAGAGTTGTGGATAGAATGGTGGATATAATTTTTATCACTGAAAGGCAACCAGAAACACAGGATCAGAATCCTAATTTCTGAGGCCAACAGCAATAGCCTCAGTTTAGGATTAAACAAAGGGAACAAAGAGCTCCAGAGAAGCAAGCACAACAACAGATCCGTACTCCTTTGTAGCATAATTGTGATCAAGGGGTTGAAGAGGAAGAAGAGATTGTGGAAGAGAATCATTTTTTCACAGAGGATGGAAAACCTATTTTCCTTACAGAGGATGAAGAATGCATTGAGAAAGTAGACTTACTAAAAGATGAGGACTACATGATTGAAAATGATGATGAGTTGGAGGTCCAGTGCGATGAATATCAATGGGGTTATCTTAATGCTCTTAGCTCACAACAGAGGCAATATTCATTGAGAAATCAAGATGTTCATATCACTCCTATACAAAAGAGGAAAATTCAGCAAAAATATACTCAACCCAAGAAAAATCCCCAAGCTAGTAAAAATAAGAGAAAGGAGCCTGTAGCTACAAATCATAGCAAGAAAAATCAAGCATCTACAAGTACGCCAAGAAAAGAATAAGAATGCCAAAATAAGGAATTTGCAATAAAATACCAGCCTGACAAGAGGGACACTTCTGTAAAAGAGGTAGATAAACAATCCAATCTATTTATATTAGAAAATTAAATCTCTAAGTTTAAAGTTTCTATCCCCTTGACCGAGCTTGTAAAAAATAACCAATACAAATCTCATGTTGCTAAAATTTTGAAAGTATATCCTATGTCAGATATGGTTAATTATGAGGATGATCAACCTGAGCTCCTTTTTGGTCCATCCATAGATGGTCAACTAGAATATAGTGAAGTTCCCCCACTTTATCTCAGTTTGAGAGTTCGTCAGTGTATCCTCCATAATGCAATGCTTGATTTTGGAGCTTCTCATAACCTAATGCCAAAGGCTATAATGGAAAATTTGGGCTTGGACATAACCCTACCTTACCATGATCTTTACTCTTTTGATTCTGGTAGAGTGCATTGTCTTAGTCTTATAAAAGACTTGGTAGTTTCCCTTGATAAAATTCTAGCTAAAAATGTCTTAATGATGTGGTAGTAGATGATATACCTCTGCAGTATGGCATGGTGTTGTCAAGTTCATGGGGAAAAAATTTAAGAGGTACTCTGCAATTGGATTTCTCTTATGCCACCATCCCGGTTTTTGGGAAACTAAGGAAGTTGTACCATGAAACAAAAATGAAGTATATGATCACCAGTAAAGAGAAACCAAACAATCACCCTATCAATTTTGTACATACTGATCTTGAGTCCTTTATTTTGTTTGATGATAGTGTTTTTGATGATTTAGATAGTCAAATTAAAGAAGTTGAGGAAATTCCAGAATTTTCAAATAGTGTTCGAGCAGTTTTGGATGAAAGATAAGGAAATCGGCCTAATACTTAAGATCATATATTAAAAAAAAAGAAAAAAGAACTGAACAGGTTGAAAAAGTGGCCCAAAAGGAAGAAAAAAATCAGACTGCAAAATGCCAATTTCCTGATGATGAGAATGGTCATTGGACCATGGATTTCGACGGTGCCTTAGGGAAAGATGGGGCAGGCATCAAAATCTGGATCCGCAGTCCACTTCATCAATCAGGTAAAATTTCAAAAAATGTGACATTGTGTTCCTATAAGTTAGCTTTTGATTGCTCCAATAATGAATCTGAGTGCGAGGCATTGATCACCGGCATCAAAATTTTGAAAAAGTTAGGTGCAAAGAGAATTTATGTTTATGGAGACTCCGAGCTTATAATTAAACAAGTAAAAGGGGAATACCAAGAAAATCATCCAAGGATGAGAGCATATAGAAATTTTGTACTTGACATTCTCAAAATGTTCCCTAAATATACATTATCGGTTGTACCAAGAAGTCAGAATATTATGGTAGATTCTCTTACTACATGTTGACACCTAATCCTATGGGTTGGGTGTGGATATGTAATATTGTATAATAAATAATATTAGGAAATAAGGAAGGCCAAGAGTCATTGGGAGATGAATCCCACGAGTCTTCACCTCCTCCATGGAAAGACATTGTCACTTTTCAGTCCAATAAACATTCTGATTTGAGGAGTTACCTCCTAGTTTGACATGGTATCAGAGCCAGTCCCACTATTGGCATTTTTTCCTGTGGTGTAACTCCCTCATTCCTTTGCTCAGTCAGTTTCTATGTATAGTTTTTCTGCTCCATTAGATTGATGCTATATACTGAAATTCTGCATTTTTTTTTCTCTACAGTCTCTGATTTCTGCAGGTTCAGCTCCTACAATATCTGATTACTTGCAGCTCCTACAATTTCTGCAGTTCCTGCAACTCAGCACCTGCAACTCTGCCATTCCATTTTTTTTTTTTAAACGGCCTCTCGGCCTCTCCATATATCACCACACTCCCCAACTCATCCTACCTCCACTCTTCACTTCCCCCTCACACACCCTCAGCTCTTCTCCCACGCGGGCTTCCACCCTCCATACAACGCTCCTCCACGCTGCATATAACTGGTATACAACGCTCCTCCACGCTGCATAACTGATATAATTCCGCCCTCGTCCCTCTCCGTGTCCTGTCGACCCTCGTGGCTCGTGGCTCGTGGCGCGGTTGTAATATGTTATCACATTCTCTGCACCCGACTCTTCACAGCTCTACGCACCGCCCACCATTCATGGCTCTTTTTCTTGTTATGCAACTGTAACGCACCACTCATAACACCACTAATACGCTGTCCCTGTTATCATAATACGCTGTCATATATATTATACGCTTTCCCTGTTATCATAACACGCTGTCTACACGATGTCTGCGCTACCACATCACTACACAACGCTTCCCTCTCCGTGGCCTGTCGGCCCTCCTCCAGCGCTGTCTGTCATGTAATAACACCACCCTCTGTCCATTATTCAAAGGTCCCTTCCCACATATTCCATAAGATATACAATACCGCTCCCGCAGCGAACCATATACCCGCCCTCGATTCAAATATCCTTCCACTCTGTTTTGAATACCACTCCACCTTTTAATTCCGCCCCCCTCCCATCTTTTAATACCACTCCCACCATATATTACCACCCTCATAAATAAGTTGTTCAATACATGTGATAATACCGCCCCCTCCCACCATATTACCACCCTCTATAATACCATTCACATTCATAAAACCGCCTTTCTTCCACATTTTCAATACAATTATCCATATAAAGCCTTTTTTTTCAAACACAAAAAATATATATATATATTTATTTTGGTGCAGAATTCAGTATTTTTAGCAAGAGTTTTTGTCCCCCTTTAATTGAGCAAATTTCCAGAATTGAAAGTTTCCTAGTAGAATTTTTTCCTCTTCAAAAGAATTTTTTCTAGCAAACTAATGCATTCTCTCATCTCTATTGTTGGGGTGGTTCTCTTCGGCAAAGAGAACTATCTTGAATTGTCTCGGAAGATTAAACACACACTCATTTTTAATGAGTTGTGGAAAGGAATCTGTGAAGGACAAGAAGGAAATCCACCAGCAAAGCCCACTTCAGACAAAGAGCTCGCCATTTGGGAAAACAAGAACTGCAAGGCCTATGCCTTGATTGCAGCTTCCGTAAATGAAGAGGTGAGCTGCCACATTTCATCTTTCTCAAATGCCTATGATGCCTTGAGCAAGCTAAAAGAACTCTATGACTCACATTCAAAATTAGAAAATGTTCAATTGATGATTAAGTTGTTCAGTCTTGAAATGAAGAATGATGATCCCCTTGCCTTAGCTTCATAAGTTAGATCGATCATGCATGATATTGATAGCACTGGTGTAAAAATGGATATACCTCTCATAGCATATGTTAAGGCATTATATCCGACTTACTCACATTATCTTGAGTCTTTGCAAGCAAGTGGGAACCTTGAGCATATCACCTTCGATACACTTGAGAAAAAGTTTGCAGAAAGAGAGAAAGCTTTTGGGAAGATGAAAATCCCTTCGTCTTCCAAAGAGGCTGCATACTTGGCACATAGAGAAAAGAGTCATGCTCTAGATTCATCCAGAGGAAGAGGTGGTAGAAGAGGAAGAGGAAGAAGAAACTTCACAGAAAGGGGGGGCAGACAATCTGACAAATCCAATCTTCATTGCACACGGTGCAATAAAGATGGACATGATGCATCCAAATGCAGAACACCTTGGGAGAAAATTGAGCAGCAAATAAATCAAGACAAAGGTAAAACTAATGACAAAGACAAAGGTAAAGCACCTGAATCCGCTCATTATGTTCTAGCACATTGTGACAATGGAGTAACTGAAGACTTATTTGATGTTTCATTTACTTCATGGAGAGATGATTGGTTGCTAGATTCAGGAGCAACATGTCACATGACATTTAGAAAATATTTTTTTGAAGAATTCACTGATAAAGTTGATGGAGCATTATATTTCATAGATAAATCCAAACTCAAGCCATCAGGGCTTGGCATAGTCAGGCTTAAGTTGCCTGGTCTTCCAGATCATATCCTACATGAGGTTCTATACCTCCCTGAGTTGAGGAGAAACTTGTTGTCCCTGGTCCAAATCCGCCAACAAGGACACTCCATTCACTTGTTTGATGGCAAGGCAGAGGTCAGAAAAGCATCAGATCACTCACTTGTCATGGAGGGAATAGAAGAAGGGAGACTCTTGAAGCTGAAAGGTTCATCTGCTCATGCTCAAAACTTTTCATTCGGTTCACATCATGATGAAGGTACATTCCCATCAAGTCTTTTATGGCATGCTAGATTTGGACACTTAAACTATGAAAGCCTTCATTTTTTGAAGAAAAATGGTGTTAATGGACTGCCTACAATTCCTAGAAAACCTAAGGAATGTGATGCTTGTATTCTAGGAAAACATAGCAAACAGCCATTTCATGATTCACACTCCAGAGCACATAGAAAACTTGAGCTTGTTCATTCAGATTTATGTGGCCCTATGCCTATTGCTTCTGCAAATGGAAATAAATACATGATGACATTTATTGATGACTACACCAGAATGTCTTGGATTTACTTATTGAAGAATAAGTCTCATGCTTTTCAAACATTCAATAATTTTCATGCATGGATAGAAAATGATGCACAAACTCATATTGGCTCTCTACGTACTGATAATGGAAAAGAATACACTTCAAACGAATTTGAAAATTATCTTCGTCAACATGGAATCAAACATCAAACAACTGTGCCATATAATCCCCAACAGAACGATGTAGCTGAAAGAATGAACATAACTATTTTAAATATGGTTCGCTCCATGTTATTTTTCAAGAATGTAAAATTGATGTTTTGGGCTGATGCAGTTCTATGTGTTGTTTACATAAAGAATAGGTGTCCTTCAAGTTCAATTAGAAACAAAACTCCTTTTGAAATTTGGCATGGCCACATTCCTTCGGTAAATCATTTCGGGGTATTTGGGTCCACCTGTTATGCCTTGATAACCAAGGGTCAAAGGAACAAACTTGGTGCTAGAAGTCGAAAATGTATCTTCTTGGGGTACTCCAATACCTCCAAAGGATATCGTCTCTATGATGAAGCAAATAAGAAGTTTGTAATAGCAAGAGATGTCATATTCCTTGAGTCTTCCAAGAGTGACAAGGTTGTTGAGCGGCAACTTGATCGCCTGGATAGATTCACACATGCAAAGTCTTTCCAAGAATTTGATAATCAGATTCCACATCTTGAAGGGGGGATTCCTATATTGAATCTAACTATGGAATCTTGCCCTAAAGCACTCTCTCCCCCACATGAAGAAACAACCACGGATGACACATTGAATGATGTGATTGACAAAATTGGGAGATTGAATCTTGAATCAATCTCAACTCAGTGAAATGACCAGCCTGGGCCATCTCAGAAGGTCCTCCCAAATGGCTGACAAAGACATTGGAGAATGTTCATCCTGATGAGGTTGGAAAAACAGGAACAAGAAGTTCCACTCAACAAATCGAAGGTGATGTAGATAATTCTGATTCTCCTGTTGATATGGATATTTCTTATAACTGTGAATTGAGTTTTTCTACAGATCATGAACCAACTTCCTTCAAAGAAGCCGCTTCTCATGATGAATGCAAAGAATCGATGCAGAAGGAGTATGATGCCTTGATAAAGAATGTAACTTGGAAGCTGGTTGATCCGCCTTTGGGAACAAAACCAATTGGCTGTAAGTGGGTCTACAAGAACAAGTATAAAGTAGATGGCTCACTTGACAAGCACAAGCCCAGGCTTGTGGCAAAAGGTTTTGCACAAAAAGAAGGAATCGATTATGAAGAAAATTTTGCTCCCACAGCAAAATGGACCACCATCCGGACTCTCTTTGCCCTAGCAGCTCAGAATGGATGGAAAGTCCATCAGATGGATGTAAAAACAACCTTCTTGAATGGAGATCTAAAGGAGAAAGTTTATATGTCCCAGCCAGAAGGATTTGTGGTAAAGGGTCAAGAAAACAAAGTTTGCAAGCTTATAAAATCCTTGTATGGCCTCAAGCAAGCACCACGAGCCTGGTATGAGAAATTAACCAAGCATCTTCTGAAACTTGACTTCACACATTTTGATCTTGATGATGCAACTTTGTTTGTTAAGAAAGTTGGAAAAACAGTTGTATATCTTGTGGTATATGTAGATGATCTTTTGATAACAGGAAACAATGAGAGCTATATTGCATCCATGAAGAAAGAGTTGAAGAAAGGTTTTGAAATGACCGATTTGGGTCATGTTCATTACTATTTGGGTATTGAAGTAATTCAACATCCTAAATTCATATTTCTTTCTCAAAAGAAGTACATTGGAGATCTCTTGAACAAATTTGGCATGGATGACTGTAATCCCTTAACCACTCCAATGGAACCAAACTTGAAGCTCACATCTATTGAAGGGAAGGAATTTGAGGATGCAACTAAGTATAGACAGCTTGTAGGAAGTCTTATCTACCTGACCACCACCAGACCTGACATTTCATTTGCTGTTGGAATCCTCTCAAGGTTCATGCAAAAACCTTGTGAAGGACATTGGTCTGCTGCAAAAAGAGTGTTAAAGTACTTGAAGGGGACTCAAGACTTTGGACTCAAATATACACAGGTAGGCGACTTCAGCTTGATCGGATACTCTGATTCAGACTTTGATGGCGACAAAGAAACAGGGGCGTCTACTACAGGTTACACCATGAGTCTTGGATCAGGAGCTGTCTCATGGAGATCACGCAAACATTCATTTCCAGTAGATTCCACAATCGAGGCAGAATATGTGGCATCCGCTAAAGCAAAAAAGGAAATTGTGTGGCTCCGGAAAATCCTGGAAGATTTGCAGATGAAACAAATGTATTCTACACCACTAATGATCGACAACACTTCTGCAATAAAGTTGGCCAAGAACCCAAAGTTCCATGATCGAACAAAGCACATCAATACAAAATACCATCTAATTCGACATCATGTTCAGGCCAAAACAATCCATCTACATCATTGTTCCACAAATGAGCAAACTGCTGATATCTTCACCAAAGCACTTGGCAGAGAAAAGTTTGAAAAGTTCAGATCGATGCTTGGACTCACCAACATCCCTTCGGATTAAAGGGGGGAATGTTGACACCTAATCCTATGGGTTGGGTGTGGATATGTAATATTGTATAATAAATAATATTATGAAATAAGGAAGGCCAAGAGTCATTGGGAGATGAATCCCAATAGCCTCACCTCCATGTATAAATACATGTTCATTCTTCATTCAATAAACATTCTGATTTGAGGAGTTACCTCCTGGTTTGACACTACAACAACAAGTAACTTTCAGATTCTAATATTCTCTAATAGGAAGTTTGAAATTCATGTCAAACACCGACCAGTTTTTCCTGACAACTTGAGGTATTGGCAAGTGTTCTCGGATGACAAATATGTGAATAACTTTTTGCAGATGGAAGGTGAGTTTGAAAATTCCTATATTTATGACGTATATGATAAATATGATCAAGTGATCGAGGCTACTCAGATTGATGTGTTATAGATGAAAGATACTAATATTCCAAGGGGTCTTGTATCTTTGGAAGATTTTTTCGATCAAGATGAAGTTTCCAGAAAGTTGACAATGGTTCCTACCAAGAAAGGTGTCAAAGATGTGAATATTGGAAAAACAGAAAATCCCAAAATGGTTAAGTTGTCCAAGTCTTTATCTCCAAAGATGAAAGATAAATAAATAGCTTTGTTATATAAATTTTCTGATGTATTTTCTTGGGACTATGTAGATCTGAAAGTATATGACAAAAATATCATCCAACATACAATTCCTTTTAAGCCTGATCAAAATCTCTTCAGACAAAAGTTGAGAAGAATTAATCCAAGGTTGTTATCGTCAATAGAGAAATAGGTAAACATACTTTTTAAAGCTGGTATAATTGTTCCCATTAGATTTTTAGAAAGGATGTCAAATCTTATTCTGGTGAGAAATAAAACGGGAGAAATCTGTCTTTGTATTGATTTTAGAAACTTGAATAAGGTGTCTTTAAACGATAACTATCCCCGTCCTAAGATGGACCATATCCTATAGAGAGTGGTTGGGTCCTCTCTAATGTTGCTTCCTGATGGATATTCGAGATATAATCAAATATTAGTGCATAAGGATGACCAAGACAAAACTTCTTTCACAACACCTTAGGGCACATTCAAGTATGCCAAAATTCCACTTGGGCTCAAGAATGCAGGAGCCACTTTTCAGCGGACGATGGACATTGCCTTCGCAAATGAAAAGGATGTTTTTTCTAGTAATGTACCTAGATGATATAACAATTTTATCCCATTCTAATGATGAGAATTTATATCATTTGAGAATTGTATTTCATAAGTGCGGGAAATTTGGGATTTCACTAAATCCAAAAAAAAAAAATTTCCATGGAGGAGGGCAAGCTTCTTGGCCATATCATCTCCAAAGATGCTATCCATATTGATCTTTCCCATACTGAGGCTATTCAGCAAATAGATTTTCCACGCAACAAAAAGGAGATCCAAGCCTTAAATGGTAAGATGAATTTCTTGATAATATTTATCCCAAATCTTGTCGAGCATCTTCGAGACATGACCAATATGCTTAAACAGGAAAGTGAGGTAAGGTGGTCAGAGTATGCTAAAAATTAATTTAATTCGGTTAATTTTTCCTTGAAAACAGCTCCTATTTTGATCAACACTGACTATTCCATCGATGTGTGTAGAATATTTCGGATTCATCGCATTCATTTTTGTTAGAATCAACATTTCAAACCAATCCTATGTGGTTCATCATCAGGATAGATCATTGATGTCATAATATTTTAATTTTCCTCCGAACATAATTTGGTTGTTGTTTTGATGCAAAAGAACGATAAGACTAAGAAACCCATTGTTTTCTTCATTCGTTATATTAGAGATGTTTCCCTTAGACATAACATAATTGAGAAGAAATCATTGGCCCTGGTAAAGGCACTGAAGGACTTTCGAGTGTATATCCTTCATTCATGCATTCTAGCCTATGCTTAATGCGGAAGTGAAGGATGTCCTAATGCAAACTGATCTGGAAGGCAAAAGAGGAAAGTGGATATCAGCCATGTTAGAGTATTACCTTGATATCAAGCCTACAAAGCTGATAAAAGGTCAGGGATTGGCCAACCTGATGGTTGAATCCAATTTACATGCACTAGATATCAATCTCATTTCAGTTTTTTTTTAATAAGAAGATGATGGCTCACTCATGCAGGTATCATAAATGTTTCTCTCTTCTCCTTGGTATGTTGACACCATTTTTGTTCTTCATCATCTTAATCCTCCTCCGGACATGTCTAAAAGTAAGGGTAGGTCATTAAAATTGAAAGCTTCTAAGTACTGCATTTTAGACAGTGCTCTATATTGGAAAGACCTAGGAAGTGTCTTGCTAAATTTTCTGGTTGAAAATGAATCCAAGGAGGTAATGATTTATTTCCACAAGGGATATTGTGAAGGTCATTTGTTTTGGAAAACTACGGCAAATAAGGTATTGAGGCCAGATTATTATTAGCCTACTCTCTTTGCAGATTTGTATAAAACCACGATGAGATTTCATGAATGCCAGATATTTCAGGGTAAGAGGAAGCTGTTATAGTTTCCTTTGCAGCCTATATCCATGCAAGTGTCATTTCAGCAGTGAGGCATTGATTTCATTAGATAAATCCACCGTGCATCTTCTACCCAACATAAGTGGATCTTGACAGCTACCGACTACTTCACCAAATGGATCGAAGCAATCCCAACAAGGCAAGCTACTGATTTAGCCATTATTTAGTTTTTGGAGACTAATATTTTTTCTTGATTTGGTTTTCCCCACAAAATCATTACAGATAAAATGGTTGAGTTTTGCGAGAAATACAACATCAAATTGGTTCACTCGACCGCATATTATCTGCAAGGTAATGGATTGGTGAAAGCTTCAAACAAATCTGTGGTCAACATTATAAAGAATATGTTGGAGGCAAACAAGAAGAACTGGCATAAGAAGCTTGTTAATTCTTTGTGGGTGGACAGAGTGAGTAGTAAAAATTCAATAGGTATGTCTCCTTTTCAATTGGTATATGGAGTTGACACAATTTTCCCTACATCACTTACGGTCCCAGTTATGAAATTATTACAAGCAAGTAGTGAAGTGAATGATGTGCAGCGTCGGATCAATCAAATGATCCATCTTCAGTAAACCAGGGATGAGGTCTTTCAAAATACCTCTAAGCTTCAAGAGAGAATAAAGAAGGTATATGACCACAATACAAAAGCATATGATTTCAAAATTTGTGATGTGGTCCTCAGTTGGGATGCTAGAAACGAAGAGAAAGGGAAACATAGTAAATTTAAAAATGTATGGAAGGGACCATACAAAATTTCATCCTCTAGAGGACAGCATGCTTATATATTAGAGGATATGAATGGAGAATATTGCATAGGACAACCAGTCAATAGTAGTTTTCTCAAGCACTACCTTTTCTAAGAAGATTTATGAAGTTTCTTAATTACATTGTACATATCAGTTTAATTTTTCTGCAAAAGTGTGAAGTAGAGAATCATCAGATCTTGGAACACGAAGTGAAGGCCATAAACTTCCATTGATTTTTTTTTTGTTTTCAAAGTTCAGTAAGAGTCAAGTTAGTTCATTTTTGAGTCATTTTTCATTATTTATTCTCGGCTTTTGATTTTGAGTCCATGCCCAATGGTTAGGCTACTTGGTCTACGGTGTTCTCGACACCTCCAAGGAGCTTCCATCCCCAGCTAGAGCCAATGTTAGTGTCACTCTATACATCCTGTCACTAGTGATCAAATGGGCTCTTATCATGTTTTTTTAGGGCCTCATAGTCAATTTTCTTTCATTTCATTAAGTTTTTAAGAAAAAAATTGGTCACTCGGTAATAGGTCTAAGATTATTTCCACTCCTTTCAAAATTTTACATGTTGATCCTTGTCATCACTCAGCTGAGTGTACCATCATTGAAAGGCCATCATTATCACTTCAGTCATCACCATCATGATTCCATTCAGTTCAATGTCTCCATTAGGTCATTAGGGTTTCAAGGTCACCAAATCTGTCATTCCATGCATAAAATCTAGCAATTGGAGGAGTGGTAATACGTATATTGGTTCAATAAAGTTTGATTTCAAATGTAATTTATGTTTTCAATATGGAATAAGTTCATCATGTTTCTAAATCTGCAAAAGAAAGTGTCAAATTTACAAGTTTACAAAACAAAATGAAAAGGACATGTAGTGGGCCATCCCACTACCATGAAGAAAAGTGACCACTACAAGCTACAAAAGGAAAATTCAAGCTCATTTGTTCATTCAACTTATTCAATAAGATCTCTCATCCATCCCCAAGTGCAAATTCAGCAATTTCAAGACAATTGCACACCAAATTTGGTGCCAAAATAAGCCATGTTGCGCTTTTTGCCCTCCACGCTACGCTTTCTTCCCAATGTTGTGTTTTCTCTCCTGGAGGCATAAAACCAAGTTTTGAAGGCTTCTGAAGGATTTCAAAGTGTTTATAATTAGGGAACAAGTAAGTATCACCTCAGCAAACTCCTCTGTGCAGCTCAATTTCATGGTTTTAGTGTGAAAACCCTCTATTGACCTTCATGTTGTGTTTTAGTGGCTAGCCATATTTTCACATTTTTCAAGGTAAATTCACTCTTCCATAGAATTTTTTACCTTCCTCGCACTCTAAACCATCCCCCACAGCCTTCACATCCCTTCATTCACCATTCCTAAGTCCCAAACCCTAAACCCTAGCTTAATTCTGCCATTTTGGGCAGTTTTAATAGCTACGATTGTGCTAAAATTTCCTAGCCCAATTCCCTCACTCATTTCACTTCCTAAAGCTTCCTAAGCCCCTTACCATATTCCTAAATTTTCCTACTCCCATATTCCTTCCCTAACCTACTCATTATATGCCTTTTCCCCTTCCCCTATTTTGTCATATTAGGGTTTTTCCCCTTACAAACAACCAAATGGAGGAGAGGAAATATTATAACAACGGAGGCCACGTGATAATACATGAGCCTTTGAACACTCTTGAAATGATGTCTACGCAACTTTCCAAGCATTGTTTTCAAGTAGTAGGGTGTATTCATTTTTATCAACTAGTTGAGAAATTCAAATACAATGCCACATTAACTAAGTTGTTTTCCACTCAACTCAAAAGGAACCAAGTAAAAATTGCAGGGGTTACTTTCGCTATGTCGACTAATATAGTATCTGAGGCCACAAGCATGCCCAATCATGGTGAAAAATGGTTTAAGAATCAATATCTAGCCCTTAACAACTATTAGCCCTATCTCATAAGACATCATCAACAACACATGAAGAATATTTTTCATGTTGGGCACCTCCTTGATAAGTACAAACCACTCATGAAGATCATCATGAAGTACTTCACTGTGAGGGAATATTTTCTAGACTGTATGGTTATCATGTTAGACTTATCATGCATTTCACAGGGCTAAAGCCACTCAATTTCCCCTATTACCTCTACAGAAGTTTGGCAAAGATGGCAGAAAAGTTTCAGCATAAGAAGAGTAGTCTTGAAAGAAGCCTCTTCGACCATGCCCTGAACAAGATCATTATTTTACACCAGCTTAAGCATAATAACATCACTTGGGACACTTTCATGCAGGAAGATGTCTTTTTGTCTTCTAGTAGCCAGCCTACTAGCCCTGGCTCTCCTTCAGCTCCATCAGCAACATCAACACCTTCTAGACATGTGGAGGTTGGCTCACCTAGCAGCATTTCAGTGAGGAGGAATATTTACGTCACTAAGACCTACCAGAGAGGTAGAAGGCTTATGTTTTCCCCTCATATTGAGGAAGGGGCCAAGCCCACATCAGCAAATCAGGGATTACATTCACAGCATGAGACTTCTAATCATGATGAGGAGCATGATTTTGACTTAGTAGACTTGGAGGCTAGTGAAGAGCATGAAAACCTAAAGAGGATCATCAAAGATAAATATTCTCAGATCAAAGAACTCCAAGACAACTTGGCAAGGGACAATTTCATTATTTCCTTCCTAGAGAAAGAAAACAATCAGCTGAAGGCAAAATAGTTGTCTTTAGAGAAAATTTAGTTTGAGGCTAGTATGCATGATGTGAAAGGAAAATCATTGGTTGAAAATGAAGATTCAGAGAAACATGAAAAGCAGGTGACAAGAAAAATTGCAAGGACCATGGGTCTCAAAAGAGCATTGCAAAAGCAAAGAGAGCAAAATCCACCAGATGAAGAGTTGAGTTTTGAAGAAAGGATAGCCATAAAATTCAATGAAAACAGGGAGTTTTGGCTTGAGAAATTCAATATTCACTTGGAGAATCTTCTTGAAAAGGCTAACAAGGACAACAAGATGCAAAAGCACATTGTTGACCATTACTATGCAAGAAATCAAATTTGCAATGTTAAAGTCAGAGAATTGCAAGCCAAACAAAGTCAAAAGGAGAAGGAAAAATTGGATATTATTGATGATGCTTCTCTAGTGGCATAACATACCTTATGAGGCACCTTTGGACCAATTTTGAGGAGTTTTGGAGCAATTTTTTTTTTTTGTGACATTTTGGTCAAAATTGGAAATTTGAAAAACCAGTGATACTGGAAAAAGTGTAATGTGGGCCACACTACGCTTTTGTTGGGGAGTTCCATTGGAGGAAAAATAAATATTTTTGGATTCATCTTGACAAGTACAAAAATCTGAGTCAACATTTGGGTCATGTCCAAAAACATGCTAAAAATCACCTTTTTGCCCTATTTTTTGAGCCTTCGCTATGCTTTCTGAGTAGTCTTGGGAGATTGAATATTTTGAGGGCTAGGAGCCACCTGTTTTAGTGCTTGATTAGCCTATAATGTACCATACATCCAGATATTTCCAATGGTACCTTAATATTCTGATTTGGACACGTATAAGACCTCCAAAATTCAATTCTCTGCAGCTCGCTATGCTTTCTCTAGAAGGCAATTTTCACTGAAATTTTGACCTAGTTTGAATTTTTGGCTAATGTAATTGATGAAATGGTGATTTCATGAGGTTTCATTAAGATGGTAATTGGTAAATTGGGGTAGATACATGATATTAAGGTAATTTTGGTCAAATGTATATGTTTTCCTATGATGAGGTGAATTGGTTGACCTCAACTAGACATTAAGGTTTTGTTGAGCTTATCATGTAATCAGCTCCACAACTGATGGATTCAGCCCTTGAGAGAGGGGAAATGTTGTTTTGGTCTATATCTATAATTTTCGGAGTCATTTGACTACAGTGGATTGTAATATTGCAGCTCGTACTTTCACTCTTATTTTACGAAATCAAAGGATGTAGTTGTAGCTATTATCTAGGAATTCATGTGCAGTGAGTTTATGATCATGTATCCTCTCTATTATAGTATTTATTGAATGATATATATATCCTCTTTCATATATTGTATATTCGGTGGCTTTAATTACAATTTATAGGCATAATTCTATTGATTTAGCTATGTTTATATGGAAATGTCATCTTGTGTTTTATGCTTCTAGTTTAATGAATTCATGAATGAACATGCTCATTAAATCCCTTTAAATTTTTAGACTCAACACTATACCTACAAACCTAAAACCATCATAGATTCATTTCTACCTTTCTCCTTTATATATTTGCAGTTGTAAGCCCTTTGATCCCTAGACCTAACTACTTGTTTTCATCCATGACCAAGCATCAAACACTAAATTTCTTAAAACCTACCTAAGCATATCATATCTAGCCTAATATCTTCACGTCACCGTCAATCCTTGGCTGTGATCTCACTGAGAGAGCCTTCTTAGACTAGTAGGGCTAGCTACTAGGTCAAAGTGGTATGTGGTTACCTTTGTTGGTCTCCTTTTCAGCCTTCGGAGAATTGGTCGAGTGCTAACACGTCTAATTTATGTTCTTTTCATGACCTATGTCAATTATAGTACATATAAATAATAATTCTTCTAGGTCCTGATCACATGTAGAAATATACATAAAGGGTAAGCTAACGGTCCTATGCTCCTTTATAGTGACATATTATAAAAGGGTGTGCATAGATATATTAGGGATTGTTTACATGTTAGAATTTGTTGTGTTATACAACAACCCCCATTTATTTTAATAAATGGGGACCCTTTATAAATAATTAGGGAATTCATTTTCATTTATTTTTTAGCTTTAAAACAAAAAACTTAGGAAATAAAGTTTTCTTTGCACTTTTCTGCTTTAGCGCATTGCAAACCGCGTAACTTACATCCCAAAAAACTTGCAATCCATTAAGTGACGCAAGCTTCGAAATGCACTAAACCTTTTCTGAAGTTATATAAGAAAACTTCCAAATGCTTCAATCATTGTTATATTTTGTTTATCGCATCGCACCTCATTTAAATGATCAACTTATAAATAAATTCGGTATAAGTTGCAATTACGCAAACCCGACCAGCCAACAAAGCAATAAATATAAAACTCTAAAGTCCCATAAAGCATGGCCGCTTGACTTCTTGAATGCGTAATTCGCATTTCGCACAACTTAACCAAAATCAAATTCATTTACTGCATAATAATTGCGATGTGCGATTTGTGCAGATCGTATTTCGCAGAATTTATGGGTAAACATAGTAAACGGTAAAATTTATAAGTTTCAATATGCGAACTAATGGCATTTAATTACTCAAGCATGCGAAATTACTTATGTCATATCAAACCAAAATCCGAGATCTAATTTCTTAATTTGATTGATAGCTCTTTCGTGTGAAGGTGTAAGAGATTCGATTTTGAAATGATTATCGATGATTAATATCATATTTAATAGATTCATATCTATTCGTGAATGTTTGATCTAAACGACATATTTTTCTCTATGTTCTCTATAATTTTAATGTTTGCTCTATTTACTTGAAATCAGGAAATCATTTAATAGAGTGAGGAAGATTGAAATGAATAAGAAAGGTAAAGAAATTTTTCGAACACTGTCTACTGAAGACTCAGAAATGTATCCCCTATTTTCAAACACCACCTGCAACAAGGATTGTGGCAATTCATCATGGGATGCAATGTATAAGATTTTCGAAGACGAAAATCCAAGGGTAATAACCAAAGTTGCTACAACAGGCACGACAATTACTTCAAACGTGACTTACTTCGATGTTGCATGTTCATTCGTCCACAAGGTAGTCGCAAGGCCAAAAATTCTCCCTTACATAGACATGGTTAAGTGGTTAATTGACCACTTAAACATAGAAGACAGAACATTCAAAGATTCGAAGGGAGAAAACATAGGGTCATTCAGGGCAGAAGATTTACAAGCAGTGTACTATCTACCCTCCCCGCAGCAGAAATATGACAAGGCTTTTCTACAAAGCTTTAGAGTAGAGCATCCAGACCTCATGAAATTCATAAAATAATGGAAGGAAGACCACGGAAAGCTGAAGCGAGATAAACTCCGTATGTACCCAATTTCCTAACTTCCTTACCCTTATTGCTATGTGGCTAGTATGTTGTGTAGATTGTTTTCAAAACCTGATACCACTAGGTTTTCAATAGATTGGGTCCCATTGATTGACACAATCGTCAATTCCTTAATTCTGAATTGGGAAAATATCCTATCTGACAATTTAGCCAAACACATCATAGAATATAGGAACAAAAGGAGTGTTTCATCTAGATAAATACCTCCCTTTTATATGAATGCCTATGTCATGGATGCAACCTTCTTTTCTTCTAGTTTTCCTACCATGGGATGGAAATGGACTACTCAAGACCCTACCCCAATCCACATTTACCACAGAGCCCTTTGGCATTCAGACTTCCATCTGCATTTTTATAAAATATGTCATGGATTCATGTTGCCTATGCACCGGATGATATTCAATGAGAAAGCCCCTAGAGTTTCCAAACAAGCTTGTAAAAATATTCTTTCTGTGGCTAGATGATTTGCAGAAAATAATTTTACATATGTCTGAGTATTTGGGAATTATGCTTCTCCCCAAGCTCTACCATATTATGTTCCTGATAAGTTACTTGCAAGAGATATATCCTACCATCTTGTTAATGGTATTACTAAACATCTTAAAGATGCTAAGAAGGTTGTTTGGCCTAATTTTCCTTTATGGTGCGGTACTTTTGCACTTTTTGATATTGGCCATGCTTACAAAGAAGTGTCAAATATTAATCTATTTAATTTGGAAGTAATTCCAAAGAGGTTGTATGATCCAAATGATGTAATTAAAAATTACACCACTGAGCTCAAAATGAAGCCTTTTGTAAAAGAAATAGACGGATTTGATGATCTCTTTCAAGGCATGGAAAAGTATTCAAATATAATTAATTTTGCAGCTATTCAACTTAACCAAGATGATTTGGAAGCCTTCCAAATATATACAGAAATAAGAGACTGGAGAGAGCTCCTCTCAACTTGTTAACTATTGAATATGTCAACAGACCTACTCCAAGTATTATCTTGGATAATGAAGCAAAAGACATGTTTGAGGATGAGTCGGGTCAATCAGAGCATCAATCTCACAATTCAGATCATTCTTAAAATGAATCTGAATCTAGAAAGGATAGCCCAGAAAAGATAATTGATCAGGTAATCCAAGAGGTAGAGATGTGGGAGAAAAGAGAAAGTAGTGGAACAGAATCAACTTCTCAAGAAGTTCAGCACAGTCATGATACACTTGATCAGTTAGAAAATTCCCAAACAAATAATTTGGGTAGTGAATGGGATGAGTTTTTTGAAGCAATAAAAAATTCTAAATCCAATCCCAATGCTGATCAAGTAACTAGTTTTCAAACACTTGAAAATTCCCAGAAGATAGTGGAAAGTTTTAATCCACTACAACAAGTTCCAAAAACCCATGATAGAGATCATACTGGCCTACCCTACAAAACAAACAGTTTTACAAATTGAGGAAATTCCTTCACTGGACATCTTCTACAGTCCTAGTCATAAGGTTGTAGTCAAGAGAAATAAAAGAAAAATAATTGATGAGACAGTCTCATATCTCACAAATGAATCTGTTGACATTTTGTGGAAGGATCCTTTAGCTAATCCTACGAAACATTTAACTAAATTATCAAATTATGCAAGGGCATATGCTACTGCCACTATTGATAAAGCTACTGAGGTTAAAATGTTGTTGAATTAAAAGGAAGACAGGATACAAGAACTAGAGAGACTGTTAGATGAAGAAAAATTTAACTCCAGTGAGCAAATGAAATAAAAAATGGCCCAATTTCAAAAGGATTTTGAAAAACTTAATTTACAGCATCAATCAAAAATCACTAAGAAACAAGCACAACTGGAAGCAGCAATGACCAGGTTACAAATCCAGCCACAATTAGAGCAATTCATAAAAGAAGAATTGGATATAAATGTTAAGTTAAAGTAACAACGGGAAGTATTTTGCCAACAATCTTCTATTATTGACTCTTATTGTGACTCAAATGAAATACTAATCCAGCAAGTAGTTATCCAGAAACTTGAATGTGAGAAGCTCAAGAATAAAATCAAAGAACACATTCAATGGCAAGCATCAGACTCAGGAAATGAAATTGATCTACCCCTGGTAGATAAGTTCCATAAGGATATCTTATTCAAATATTGGGAAGCACAAATAAAGCAGGCAGAGAAAGCAGCAACAAAAACATTAATATTATCAAAAGAAATTATTGAATATATATGTGAACAGCTGGTGAAAGCAGAACTTATCAAAGAGTACATGTCTGAAGTGTTCTCAAAATTCAAACATCTAGAAACATAGTGGAAGCAAAAGGCAAAAACGCAGGATGAAATAATTAAAAAGGTAAATAATTTTGACCAAGAAAATTATTGGAATTTTCTGATCAAACCTTATCATCAATATCGGATCCTGCAGTTTTTAACAGATTCAAAAAAAATATCGCAGCCAGTACTCTCAAATGCAGTATTCAAGGGATAGTTAAAATCGAAGATTTCGCAGCTAGTACTCTCAAACTCAGTATTCAAGGGACAGGTCAGATCGAAAAATTCGCAGCCAGCTCATCTCAAGCCTATGCTAGATAATTTTCAACTTCGTGACCAAATCCAAAAGAAAGGGCGTAATTCATAAATCATATTGTTACTTTATTTTCCTATATTATAGTTTAAGTTAGTCTTATGAGGATGGTTGTTTGAAACCTCCTCTATATTTTTGTAATAATCTATTTTAGAACATAATTAGTTTAGTATTTAAACCCCTCTCATGCATTTAGAGAAGGGACTAGATATTTGTTAAAAACATTTGCAAAGAATGCACTAATGTAAGTTTGAGAATGCTTTGATGAATTAATGGAACACATTTGTTATCTTCTGACAATTAAAGTTGTTTAATTGATGTTGCACTATTGTACTCTTAAAATTTCTTGAAAGTGAAGAGAAGCAGATCAATTACTGTCAATTTACATGAGTAGAACTTCGTACATATGGTACTTCTATTCACTTGTATTAAGTCTTACATTATAGATTGGCAGTCATCTTTTTATTGCATTATATATTTGAAACGTTATTATAGATGAATGTTACATGAACTTATGTTCTAATACTTGTCTGTGATTTCTTATTGAATATATAATCACACATATGAATGCGATATATTTTTCATAATTCTTCTAGTCAAACTATTTTGTTAGAAGAATCATCTTACATAATTTTCATCTCTTTCAACTATTATGGTCTATATTACTAATTGTTGAAGGATATTTCTTTAGATCGCATAAAGGAAGAAACACCTCGGGTATATAGTAGAATAAATAGTTTAGATAGATGCATATGATAGATTAAAATATTTCTCCATTTTCATGTTGTATAATCAAAATACACCCTCAAAATCATCCTTATTAGGAAATTGGTCCCATTATCCCCAGTCGGAGCCACTACACCAAATGGAAAAGGATCTGCTTTAAGGTCCAGACTGAGTGGTTTTCCCCCATGTTTTGGCAGCGGAATTCTGAGGCCTCAACATTCTGGTGCTAGAAGGAGGGCCTTGTGAATGGAAAAAATATCTGATCAATCTAAAGGTCAATCTAAGAGTCTCTCTCCCTCTAGATCCCCATCAACTTCTAGAAAATTATCTAGATCCTCATCTTTAAAATCTGAAGTTGATCATACTTCTCCTAAGTCTCCTAGTGATACGCAATCCATACTATCTCCTGATTCCCATCAAGATTCCCCAGAAGTTCATTATTTGATAGAAAATTTAGAGAGAGTATCCATTTCTACTGAAAATCCTAAATCTTCTCAAATATCGGATATTAGTGTTTCGTCTTCTTTACAACCTCGAAGAATATTAACTCGATCAGAAAGTCAAAAGACAAGAATTCTTCCTTTTGAATTTCCCATCGATAGTACTCGAAAGAAACTAAAGACGACTCAGTCAGAGTCAATCACAAGCGAGCTTTTATCCCATTCACCTTCATTACCTCTGCTCACTTCCACAACTTCCATTCCAAGAATTAGTGTTACTTTGACTAGTTCTAGTACCCAAAATACTATCCCTTCAACTAGTCGTGGCACTTAGCCTACCTCTTCTTCAACTCAAACTCCACTCATCCAACCTATTCAAAATACAATGGCAGGAAATCCATGGAACAATCCAGGGGCTGGAAATATGCTCGCTTCGCTTCATGCTCTACAAAAATCACCTGAAAGATGGTTACCTAAATTTAATCCTGATGATGGTCTTCCAACAGAAGAACACATTCACAATTTTATGTTAGCCGTCAATCTAAATGGAGTAGCTGGAGAGGATTGTATTGTAATATTATTTATGTATACTCTAACATTATCTGCAAGATCCTGGTATTTTTCACTGCCTTCCCACTCAATAACTAGCTGGAATGTGTTCGAAGAACAATTTTTAGTTAAGTTTGGGGATCACAGGACCACTTCTACGCTCATCAATGATTTTTCAAATCTAAAAGCTAAATCAGGTGAGAAGATAAAATATTTCAATTCAAGATTTAATAAATTACTCAATAAAATTCCTACTACAGCAATTCCTGGTGCAGAAGTTAAAATTGAGTGGTATATTTCATCTCTTCCATCTAATATAGTTATTTTAGTTGATAGAGAAAATTTTCCAACACTCACAGAAAACATGAAAGAATCTCTATATGTAGAGAAACGTATAACCGCTCTTGAGAAAAAGAATTCTCAAGAAGATCAAAAATCAAAGACGATATCTTTCAAAGATGATTCTAAAAAGAAGCTACCAAAAGACCCTTTTGATGTGGAAGGTCTTCAAAAAGTTTTGAAGACTATGACGAAAGAGATGGTAGATATCAAGAAACAAGTCGTTGAAAATTATAGCTCAAAAAATACTTTTAGAAACTTTAAGAAAGGACAATCCTCTAATACTCAACCTCCAAATATCATATCTAATGTTGAATCTGATCAAGATACAGAGGAAGACCAAACAGAGGAAGAAGAAGATGACGAAGAAGAAGAATTCGAACTAAATGGAATGTGGGATTTCATCCTACCAAATGAAAAACAACATGAAGCTTTACATATGAGTACAAGGAGAAAAAATACTACTGAAGCAACGCAGCCAAATCAACAGCAAAAGACTTCAACTCCTGCTAAGAATAAATCAGTAAGAAAAAATTCTACTTCAAAGGCTACACAAACAAGTCTCATTACTTCAGATACTCCACCTACATCTAAGACAATGGTAGTCTCAGACACCATTGATTATAATGTATTTGAAGGTATGAATAAAACCAGGGCCAACATTTCAATTCATGAGCTTACTAAATTAAAGCAGCAACATAAAATCTTACTTAGAGACTTAAATGTGGTTCCTTCTTCAACCTTACCTGCTCTAGTAATAGTACAAGCTTCTAATGAAATGGGTAGACCACCTTCCCCTTCAACTAAAATAGATACTACAGACTTGATTATGATAGGTGATCGATCCATCTCTCATACTCCTCCATTTCTCTTGACCTATGAGATCTATAATAAAAATGCTCATAAATGTTTAATAGACTTAGGGACTTCCTCTAATATAATGCCAAAATCAGTCTGTGCTAAGTTGAACATAACTCCTCAGAGTTCCCTTGTTATATAGTACAACTTGATAGAACCAGAGTAGTGGTGGTAGGAGAGATAAATTTTGTTTCCATCATATTGTCATCAAATCCCAAGGTTACTCAAATAATTAATATACTAGTGGTTGATATTCCTGAGTTTTATGGCTTAGTTTTAAGCCGAGATTGGTCTCAAAAACTTCATGGGTATTTTTCAATAGATTGGTCGCATATGTGGTTGCCATATAATGGAAAGCCAAATCAAATTCAGGTAGATCGTGAAATTTTCATGAAGCATACAATCACCAACCTTGGAGTAAATGAACCAGTAGCATTCAATAACAACATTATTGGAAACTACTCAGCAGAGTCATTTTTGGTAAATTTCAATGCTCAACCATCACCTTTATTTGATAACGCAGTTGTTTCTCTGATTGAGAATTTTTCCTAGCCATATAGTTTCAAATGTATAAATTTTGTAGATAGAACAATAGTTAATTCTTTATTTTGGACTCTTTATTTTGACGGTTCTAAATATGAAGATGGTGCAGGCGCAGGCTGTATTTTAATAAACCCAAAAGGAGAAAAAAACATGTTAACCTACAGACTAAAATTCAATTGTACAAATAACATAGCTGAATACGAAATATTAATCCAAGGTTAATACAAAGTCATTGATCTTAATATAAAATATCTAAAGGTTCTAGGAGATTTAGAATCATTGTTAGATAGGTAAGAGATACCATTCATTGTAATTCTAGACATTTAAAGCATTACCAATCATTAGTCCAAGAATTAACCATTCATTTCTTAGCCTTCAACATTTCTTCTGTACCTAGAATGAAGAATGCTAGTGCAGATCTTCTGGCTAATGTAGCATCAAAGTTAATTCCATTACAAGAGTTTAGTCCCTATATATTTTATATTGAATTCATTTTTAGGCCATCTATTCCTGATAATATTACCAATTGGAGAGTATTTAATAATGATTCAGATATCATATATTTCTTGACATCTGAAGGATCTTATGATAGTCAAATTTTGGATGAAAATGAACATGACATTCAGATTAAGAAAGAACAAGACGAAAATTATATTCCTAAGTATGTTGTCAAGTTAAAGACTTATATGATCTGAAAGATAGGTTTAAAATAGTTACTAACTCAAAAATTCAAATCTCTACCTTAAGATTTGAGTTAGTAAATCTAGGAACTGACGAAAAACCTCAAAAGGTCAATCTAGGTTTTGGTCTATCTTCTGAAGAAATATTATCATTTATCATATTGTTTATAATGTACAAAATTGTCTTTTCTTTGGATTACACTGATCTTAAAACATATGACACTTATGTGATTCAACACACAATTCCTATGATCTCAGAAGAAAAACCTATACATCAGAAATTGAGGAAGATTCATCCAAATCTGTAAAATCAAATCAAAACAGAACTGAACAAACTCCTCAAGGAAAAAATCATCTTTTCAATCAAGCATTCTAAATGGGTATCAAATTTGGAACCTGTCAGGAAGAGGAATGGTGATATTAGAATTTGCATTGATTTTAAACAAAGCTTATCAGAAGGACAACTTTTCATTACTGACCATGGAACAAGTACTGAAAACAGTAGCTGGTTCTAAACTTATGTCCTTTCTAGATGGATTCTCAGGATACAACCAAATTCTCGTACATCCAGATGATAGATTAAAGACTACATTGAGGACAAAGTGAGGAAATTGTGCATATCAAAAGATGCCATTTGGATTAATTAATTCAAGAGAAACCTTTCAGAGAGCTATGGACACAGCTTTTAGAGGGCTCATAAATAATTCAATCATTATTTATTTAGATGACATTATTTTCCTTTCTAAACAAGTAACCAATCATGTGAATGACCTAAAGCAAGTCTTTGAGCGATGTAGAAGGTATGACATCTCATTGAATCCAAAGAAATCATTTTTTGCATTAAATGAAGGAAAAATTTTAGGATTCATTGTGTCGAAAAGAGGTATCTATATTGATCCTGAAAGAATTGAAGAGATTAAAATAATTCATTTCCCTCATAACAAGAAAGCTATGTAGTCGTTTCTTGGGCAAATTAATTTTGTTAAAAGGTGTGTCCCTGACTTTTCACAAATAGTTTTACCATTACAGAACATGATTAAGAAAAAATATGTCTTTAAATGGTTACATAATGAAAGAGAAGCATTTGATTTGATTAAACAATCAATTATCAATGCTCCATTCCTGACTACCCCCAATTTTCTTAATCCTTTTAATTTATACACTTTTTCATCAGATACATCATACGTTGTTGTTTTAAGACAGCTTAATGACCAACAAATTGAAGCATCAATATCATTTTTCAGTTCCAATTTGCAAGGTGCAGAACTAAATTATTCATATGTTGAAAAGAAAGCATTTGTTGTCTTTAAGGCTATAAATCATTTCAGACCTTTTCTCCTAAAAACTCACACCAAAATCATAGTTCAATTCTCTGCAGTGAGGCAACTATTAATGCAAAGAGAATTAGGAGAGAAAAGGGTTAATTGGGTTACCGCTTTACAAGAATATGATGTAGAAATTAGACCCTCTAAAATTGCTAGAGGTCAAGGTTTTTGCAGAATGCTTACAGGAGGATCTCATCTATCATCAAAAGAAGATTCAGGTAACAATGTGCAAATATCATAAGTAAGCCTCAATGATGCTCAATCTCAATACGATGATCTTATATTCTATTTGAAGAATAGATATGCTCTAGATCAACTCAATTACAAAACAAAACAAGCTTTGAGATTAAATGCCAAGCAATATAAATTAATCAATGATGTATTGTTTAGAAGAAATTTTGATTCTGTACTACTAAGATGCTTAGAAAAATATGAAGCAGAGAAAGTCTTGCAGGAACTCCATGATGGACCAGCCGGAGGACATTTTAGAGAAAATATGACAGCACACAAAATCCTGCATGCAGGTTACTATTGGCCTACACTTTTCAAGGATGCTCATGAATATGCAAGAAAATGCAAATTGTGTCAAAGTGAATCTGGAAGGCAAAGGAAGTTAGTCTTCCCATTACAGCTAGTCAATATCGAACAACCATTTGAACAATGGGGATTAGATATAATTGGTGATATTGTTCCTAACTCTTCCAAACAACATATATATTCTCACAGCTACATATTACTTTACTAAATGGATGGAAGCAATTCCATTAAAGGTAGACAACTCTGATAATAGCATTGATTTCATCGACCAATATATCATAACTAGGTTTCACTTACCTACTAATTTAATTTTTGATAACGCATCTTACTTCTCAGGAACTGATATGATGGAATTTGCAATTAAAAGAGATTTTAAACTTAGGTATTCTGCAAATTATTACCTGCGAGGAAATGGTTTAGAAGAATCTACAAACAAGAACTTGATTAGAATAATCAAAAGAACTATTAATCAAAACCAATGAAATTGGCATAATTCATTAATCTTTTCTCTTTGGGCATATCGAATAACTCAAAAAGCTTCTATTGGCACTTCTCCATTCAATCTTGTCTATGGAAAATAAGTTTTACTTCCTACCAATGTAGTATTCCCTCTCTTTCCTTAGTACAATTTATTGATGAATCTCCTTCTTCTTCTTTACAACTTAGATAGTGTCAAATTATTAAGTTAGAAGAAGAAAGAGAAAAATCTAAACATACACATGCACATCATCAACAGATAATAAAAGCCTCATTTGATTCAACTTCTATTACTCCAAAAAAAAAATCAAATTGGTGATCTGGTATTGAAATGGGACAAAGCGCATGAAGAAAAATGTAAACACACGAAGTTTCAAAAACTCTGGCTATGTCCATTTCAAATAATTGAAGAAATGGGCCCATCGACATTCTTATTTCAATATCTATCAAGAAAAAAGGATTATTTGCCTGTTAATGGGCAGATTTTGAAAAAATACTTTTCATAGGAGGTAACCCCTTCTATTCCATGTATACTAATGTCTTTTCCTTTTTCTTAAAAAAATAAAAGTTGCTTAGTATAAATTTTTGGCTTTTCGAAATAAAATCTCAGATTATCCTTTTTTATTTATCGCTTATAGAAATAAGAAGTGTTAAGGAAACAATAGAAAGATTTGAAAGATATATAGATTTTATTTTTACTGAAAGATACAATTTCACTGAAGTTATTTTTTCTCTGATGAACTCTCATCCTTATATAGCATGATTATTTTATCATCAGTCAAGAAAAGAATCTTTAACATAGTAAAGACTCTTTTATAGAAAAGCAATCTAAAACTCAACATTATCATCCAGAATCCTCAAAAGGACCAATGATTCACCCCATCCAGGAAAACTTATTAATTTTTGAAAGAAATTCAAAAAAAAAAAGATTATACCTGAAAAAAAAAACTTAAAAGATAATAAGTCTCATCACGAGCTTGTTTACCATGTTCATAGGGAAATAGTTGAACTGACATTACCAATACTGCCTACCAAAATAGGGTAATGACTTGAGATTATATCAAGAGGACAAGGGGTCTCATCAAGAGCCAGCTTGATCAATTTAATTACAACTAGTGAATGGCATTGTCATCATTTGGTTACCAAGCCAAGACAATGGCTTTTAAGTAAATAAAAATATGATACAAAAAGAAAAGTTTCAAAAAAGTTAGAATTTAGTTTGGGAAATTATAAGAAACACTATATGGGACAATGAATCATTGATGGGTAAAAGGTAACCCTGCCAAAATCTTAAATTGCTTATTGGAACAAAGGCTCTACCTATGATAAAAGAGTAAATGTTTATAAAGTTGATCTGTGAGAGCCACCTGCTTTATCTTTTTTAACTAAGTAAAGACTGATATAGATTCTCATACTTATATCTTTAAAAGAGAGATTCTTATGAATTATAATCAAGAGAGATTTCATTACTTAGTAAGATATTATTTGTTTGAAATTCATTCCTGCAACTATTTTTATTTCAAAAAAGTTTTAGAAATTTCAAAAAGTTAGTTAGAGATAGTTGGTTCTCCCAAGTGAATCGCTAATTGTTGTGTTATACAACACCCCCCTTTTATTTTAACAAATGGGGGCCCTTTAGAAATAATTAGGGAATTCATTTTCATTTATTTTTAAGATTTAAAACAAAAAAAAATTAGGAAATAAATTTTTCTTTGTACTTTTCCGCTTTAGCGCATTGCAAACCGCATAACTTACAACCAAAAAAAATCCCAATCCATTAAGTCACGCGAGCTACGAAATGCACTAAGCCTTTTCCAAAGTTATATAAAAAACTTGCAAACGATTCAACCATTGTTATATTTTGTTTATCGCATCGCACCTCATTTAAACGATCAGCTTATAAAGCAATTTGGTATAAGTTGCAATTACACGGACCCGACAAGCCAACAAAGCAATAAATTTAAAGCTCTAAATTCCCATAAAGCGTGGTCACTTGACTTCTTGAATGCGCAATTCGCATTTCACACAACTTAACCAAAATAAAATTCATTTACCGCATAAGAATTGTGATGTTCGATTTGCACAAATCGCATTTCACAGAATTTATGGGTAAACATCATAAACGGTAAAAGTTATAAGTTGTGATATGTAAACTAATGGCATTTAATTACTCAAGCATGTGAAATGAATTATGTCGTATCAAACTGAAATCATATAACTAACATCTTAAGTTGATTGATATCTATTTCGTGCGAAGGTATAAGATATTTGATTTTCAAATGATTATGATGACTAACATCATATTTAATATATTCATATCTATTCGTGCATTTTTTATCTAAACGAAGGAATTTTCTCTCTATTCTCTATACTTTTAATGTTCGCTCTGTTTACTTGAAATCAGGAAATCATTTAATAGAGTGAGGAATATTGAAATTAACAAGAAAGGAAAAGAAATTGCTCAAACGCTATCTACTGAAGACTCAGACAAGTCTCCTCTATTTTTAGATACCACCTACAACAAGGATTGTTGCAGTTCATCATGGGAGGAAATGTATAATATTTTCGAAGACGAAAATCCAAGGGTAATAATAAAATTCGCTACAACAGGCACGACAATTACTTCAGACGCGACCTACTTCAATGTTGCATATTCATTCGTCCACAAGGTAGCCACAAGGCCAAAAATTCTCCCTTACACAGACACGGTTAAGTGGTTAATTGACCACTTAAACATAGAAGACATAACATTCAAAGATTCGAAGGGAGAAAACATAGGCTCATTCAGGGCAGAAGATTTACAAGAAATGTACCATCTACCCTCCCCGCAACAAAAATATGACAAGGCTTTTCTACAAAGCTTTAGAGCAGAGCATCTAGACCTCATGAAAGTCATAAAAGAATGGAAGGAAGACCAGGGAAATCTAAAGCGAGATAAACTCGGTACGTACCCAATTGCCCAACTTCCTTACCCTTATTTCTATGCTGCCGGTATGTTGTGTAGATTGTTTTCAAAACCTGATACCACTAGATTTTCAATATATTGGGTCCCATTGATTGACGCAATCGTCAATTCCTTAATTCTGAATTGGGAAAATATCCTATATGACAATTTTTCCAAACACGTCATATAATATAGGAATAAAAGGAGTGTTTCATCTAGAGAAATACCTCCCTTTTATATGAGTGCCTATGTCATGGACGAAATCTTCTTTTCTTCTAGTTTTCCTACCATGGGATCGAAATGAACTACCCAAGACCCTACCCCAATCCACATTTACCACAGAGCCCTTTAGGATTTAGACTTCCATCTGCATTTCTATAAAAAAAATCATGGAGTCATGTTGCCTATGCACCGAATGATATTCAATGAGAAATCCCCTAGGGTTTCCAAAGAAGCTAGTACATATATTCTTTCTATGGCTAGATGGTTTGCAGAAGATAATTTTACATATGTCCAAGTATTTGGTAGTTATGCTTCTCCCCATGTGCTACCATATTATGTTCCTAATAAGTTACTTGCAAGAGAGATAGCCTACCAGCTTGTTAAGTGTATTACTAAATAGCTGAAAGATGCTAAGAAGGTCGTTTGGCCTAATTTTCCTTTATAGTGCGGTACTTTTGCACTTTTTTATATTGTCCATGCTTACAAATAAGTTTCAAAGATTAAGCCCCAAGGGATAGCTCAACTGGTCTGAGCCAGACGTGGGTCCTCTCCGTAATCAGGGAGGTCACGGGTTCGATTCTGAATTTGAGTCCCTCGGGGTCAGGCGTCGTTAAATAGCACCGACGGTTTACCGCGCGTACCATCCAGCTATTCTGGGGAAGTGCGCCTGGGTTCTCCACGAGTTTATTGCTCGGAAAAAAAAAAAAAAAAAGTTTCAAAGATTAATCTAATGAATCTGGCAGTAATTCCAAGGAGGTTGTATGATCCAAATGATGTAATTAAAAATTACACCACTAAGCTCAAAATGAATCCTTTTGTAAAAGAAATAAAAGGATTTGATGGTCTCTTTCAAGGCATGGAAAAGTTTTCAGATATAATTAATTTTGCAGCTAGTCAACTTAACCAAGATGATTTGGAAGCCTTCCAAATATACAGAAATAAGAGATTGGAGAGAGTTCCTCTCAAATTGTTAACCATTGAAGATGTCAACAGACCTGCTCCAAGTATTAGCTTGGATAATGAAGCAAAATACATGTCCAAGGATGAGTTGGGTCTGTTGAGAATTTGGAGGGCTTCAGATTAATACAAAAATTCTCTTCCTGATAATTACTTGTGATATTTCTTATGTATTCTTAGTTAATCCTTCATCAAGTCAATTATAGAAGTGCCTATACAAGTGTAGAGACATAATTGATTTTACTTGTAACTAAATATCTTGCAATGTGGTTTTCTATCACCTTTAGATCACTGTCTAGACTTAGACAAATTCTTACAATAGATATTTTAGAGCTCAAAAATATCTGCACTTGTACCCTTTTTCACTTATCCGTAAACCAGCTTTATTAATCCGCAAATCTGTTCCTTGTTGCACCTATCCGAATTTTTTCCTTTTCTACACCTATCCACAGTCTATCCTTCATGTTCTTTCCAAAATTTTGTGCTCTTCAATCTACACTAAACCTTGTCCTTAGATCCGCACTTTTGGATGCTATAAAATCTCAAACTTGTCCGCATTATTTGCTCCCTTTTCCACGATGTCCATCCTCAAACTTGTCCACAAATCTTGTGCTCCAAATGAGCCACAGAACAGTCATTTATATAGATGACTTGTCCAGCTATTGAGCCAACCAATCAGCTGGTATTTAGGCTGACTTGTAGTTTATGTTCTCTGTCATTTTATGAGGCATTACTTCACTCACATTCCAATGTTGTTTTCACTATATTAGGAGCTTGCCTTCCAACATATTTTGAAGGTTGTTTGAGATCTTATTTACATGGTCTTGGAGCATATCCATCTAAACTAGATCCTTCATGATTTTGACACTTAATCCTATTTATACCTAGAAGACAAGAACCTAATAGACATCAAGAAGAATTCTATCTACATAATAAAATCTTGCTCATGAAATCCATGGCACAAGTACAAAAAACTACATTTTATTATCTTTTTCTTCTTCTTTTCATAATTACATAATCATGAAGACCGACCTAGTTACATTTCACAACACTCCCTCTTAACTAGGGAGGTATTCATTTAGTTACATGATCACTTTCAAACTTAAAGTACCTCATAAGAAAAATCGGATTGTTAATCGCATCTGTATAGCATCATATCAACCAGCATTGTACTAGTGCAAGGCCTTGACTAACAGCCCCATCTCTTCAACAAGACAATGGGCTTCAATTCTGGCGAGACACATGACTTATAGACACCTTCGTCATTGTCTCTCCAAGGTACATACTCCACCCTGGTGTTCCCAAAGTATAACCTTCCTGGACTATTATTCCCTTGGATATCTAGCCCTCAAATAATATTGATCCCCGACTACTCTTATCTTGAATGCCCTATCACATTCTCAAAGAGTATCGAATGCCATATGATTACCCAATCTTCCATTCTGTCTTCCCAAGATCAAAATGATGTGTCTATCTCTCCCTCTCAACCAAGGAAGACCTTATTCCACAAGGGAATGTACTCATTCTTATACAAAGAATGTACCTAAGCTCATTCTTAGGAATTACCAAGTTTCTTCCACGTAAGAAACTTACCATCAGGCTCCCTCTTAACCAGGGACCTCCAGTAGCAATGGTGAGACACCCAGCTGCTCATGAAGAATTCCTATTCTCAATGTCATGGATTTCGATTATGAGGAATCTCCAACTTTTAGCTTCATAGGGCACAGATCATCCATCACTTCCATCTTGAGTCATGTCAGCTATCAGAGTGATTCATAATACTTCCTTTATATGGTCCATTGTTATGCCATGTTGCATTACTTCGAATCATTTCCAAGGATCATACATCATTTCTCATGATTAGAAGCCCTACACAGATTCATCCAGATAAACATATTCATATTAACTTTTAGAATGAAAGTTACCTTAGTGATGATCTTTAACCATGACTTCTTTCTGTAGGCATCGGTATCCTTTATATAGATTGACGCATATCCTAATGATATGTTTTTGCTAAGGGTTTCCAGACTTTCGTCAGAGTCTACATATCTTCCCAGTAGATCTTCTAGTCACATCTACTTGGCCTTTGAATGATACCTACCTCAAGACATGGTTGCATTTCATGATCTCTTCCTTTCTGCACATTTTCCATTTCCAAGAAATTTCAACAACCACCTCATATACCATGAGAACATATTATGTTGATTTCATCTGTCCGTTCACCAAGAGATACTCTTTTATATTTCATACCTCTAAGTACATAAGTTCATTACCTGCAACCATATAGCATGACATCACAGCATCCAATGTCAGCATATAAATATATACATACCTCATACCTTTTTCCCTTGAGTCATCCTGTAGCAATTTTTTTTTTAGGAATGAATAGCTTCATTCCCTTGGCTTGTTTTATCAATATGTCATCACATCCCAGAAGTATGTTTCTATGATGACCCTTGCTCTTGATCACTACTTTCTTAAAGTTTTTCAAAGAGGTTTTCCCGAAACTGACTCACGAGGAGTTCCCACCATGCTTAGATTAGGATGCTACATTGCTTCCTATCATATAACCAACAGAAATCAATTCCATATTCATAACTTTGCGTGATTTTCCTTGAATATTATTTTCTTTCTCCTATTGAGATGTGTCCCTTTAGGACCATCTTTCTTCAACTTCCCTTTTTCCTTCTGCAAATGTTTGAGTCTTTTATCCTTCAACATTTTTTCCCTTGATTTGTCTTTTTCCATCTAGTATAGAGACCACTAGTTGACTGAGGTAATTTTCTTTTCTATTTGTTACATTGACCATCTTATCTTCTTTTCTAGATCTCATAGTTGAGATCTTATGAAGATATCCCTTCATCCTTTGATACCTCAATTTTGTGTAAATCTAGTCTAAGTGACATAACCTTATTTATTGCATAGTATATTTCTTTCAACTTATCATATATTCTCTTGATGTCTCCAATCCTTCATAGATTTTTCATGACTTTGCTTTCTTTGAGGACTATGACTATCCTCCTCATGCAAGGATTATTGGTAACCTAACCAGCTTATAGATTTCCTTGCAAAAAAAAATTCATTTAACCAAATTTGATTATAGAATGAAATATACTGACTTGATAAGTGAATATAAAGTCTTCAGCTTGATTTCTTTGATGGTGGTGGAAAAAATATGTGTTAGTGCTTTCTCTTTGAATGATATTCTTTGAGGGTAAGGATTAGATATTTGTTGTGATGATGATAAGGCCTTATTTTCTGCACTCCCAGCCTCGACTTCTTACAGTCTTCTTATCCTTGATCTCAATACAAAAATCTTTCTTTCTTTGATGTATATCTTTAGTTCTTCTCTAAGTTATATAAAATCTGTTAGCTCAAGACCGAGATTTTTAGCACACCTTTCAATCACCCTTGTCTGCACTATATGGTAGACCTGTATATTACTAAAGAAGTCCTCAGCCTATCTAAATTATATACAGAGATGACCCTTAGATTTCCTTGACCCAATTACTGTGACGCACGATGCTAAAGTGACTTGTCTTCTCGCACTGTTTAGCTTCTAATCACAGTTCTGAACTTTACAGATGTTATCGGAGATGTTTTATACCCAAAACATATATGAGTAAGTGCCTTATCTCTTCACTGATCTGTCTCCTTACTTTGCACCAAATCTGCAAACCTTATCTTCGCAATTCATCACAGAACTTGTCCGAACTTGTTGTGTACTAATGAGGTTGTTTTCTGTTGAGAATTTGTATCACTAAAATTGCATCAAACTTGTATCAATACCACCAAGCTTGTATCTCTGCAATAGCACGCAACTTCTTCTCTCTGAGTTTGATCTTATTTTTCCATAGCTCTGATACCCTATTGATAATTTGGAGGGCTTAAGATTAATACAAAAATTACCTTCTTGATAATTACTTGTGAGCTTGATTATGTATTCTTATTTAATCCTTCATCAAGTCAATTATCAAAGTACTTATACAAATGTAGAGATAGAATTGATTTTACTTGTAACTGAATATCTTGCAATGTGGTTTTCTATCACCTTTAGATCATTGTCTAGACTTAGACAAATTCGTACAATAGATATTTTAGAGCTCAAAAATATCTGCACTTGTACCCTTCTGCACTTATCCGCAAACCAACTTTATTAATCCACAAATTTGTTCCTTGTTGCACCTATCTGAAGTCTATCCTTTTCTACACCTATCTACAGTCTATCCTTCATGTTCTTTCCGCAATTTTGTGCTCTTCAATCTGCACTAAACCCTGTCCTTAGATCCGCACTTTTGGATGCTATAAAACCTCAGACTTGTCCGCATTATTTGCACCCTTTTCCACGTTGTCCATCCTCGGACTTGTCCACAAATCTTGTGCTCCAAATGAGCCGCAGAACAGTCATTTATATAGATTACTTATCCAGCTATTGAGCCGACCAATCAGCTGGTATTTAGGTCGATCAATAAGCTGGTATTTAGGCCAACCTGTAGTTTATGTTCTCCTTCATTTTATGAGGCATTACTTCACTCACATTCCAATGTTGTTTTCACTATATTAGGAGCTTGTCTTCCAACATACTTTGAAGGTTGTTTGAGAGCTTCTTACACGGACTTGGAGCATATTCATCTAAACTAGATCCTTCATGATTTTGACACTTAATCCTATTTATACCTAGAAGACAAGAACCTAATATACATCAAGAAGAAATCTATCTACATAATAAAATATTGCTCATGAAATCCATGATGCAAGTACAACAAACTACATTTTATTATCATTGTCTCCTTCTTTTCATAATTACATAATCATGAAGACCGACCTAGTTACATTTCACAATAGGTTCAATCAAAGCATCAATATCACAATTTGGATCATTCTTAAAATGAATCTGAATCCAGAAAGGATAGCCCAAAAAATATAATTGATCAGGTAATCCAAGAGATAGAGATGCAGGAGAAAATAGAAAGTAATGGAACGTAATCAACTTCTCAAGAAGTTTAGCATAGTCATGATACACTTGATCTGTTAGAAAAATCCCGAACAAATAATTTGAGTAGTGAATGGGATGAGTTTTTTGAAGCAATAAAAAATCCTAAAACCAATCCCAATGTTGATCAACTAACTAGTTTTCAAACACCTGAACGTTCCCAGAAGATAGTGGAAATTTTTAATCCACTACAACAAGTTCCAGAAACTCATGATCAAGAGATCATACCGGCCTACCCTACAGAACAAATAGTTTTACAAATTGAGGAAATTCCTTCATTGGACATCTTCTATAGTCTTAGTCATAAGGTTGTAGGCAAGAGAAATAAAAGAAGAATAATTGATGAGACAGTCTCAGATCTCACAAATGAATCTGTTGACATTTTGTGGAAAGATCCCTTAGCTGATCCTACGGAACATTTAACTAAATTATCACAGTATGTAGGGGCATATGCTACTGCCACTGTTGATAAAGCTATTGAGGTTAAAATTTTGCTGAAGCAAAAGGAAGACATAATACAATAACTAGAGAGACTTTAGATGAAGAAAAATCTAACTCTAGTGAGCAAATGAAATAAAAAATGGCCCAATTTCAAAAGGATTTTGAAAAACTTAATTTACATCATCAAGCAGTATTCATTGAGAAACAAGCACCAATGGAAGCGGAAATGACCGAGTTACAAAGCCAGCCAAAATTAGAGCAATTCATAAAAGAAGCATTGGATATAAATTCTAAGGTAAAGAAACAACCGGAAGTATTTTTCCAACAAGCTTCTATTATTGACTCTTATTGTGACTCAAATGAAATATTGATCCAGGAAGTAGCTATCCAGAAACTTGAATGTAAGAAGCTCGAGAAGAAAATCAACGAACACATTCAATGGCAATCATCAGCCTCAGGAAAGGAAACTGATCTACCCCAAGTAGATAAGTTCCATAAGGAGATCTTATTCAAATATTAGGAAGCACATATAAAGCAGCAGCTAAAACATCAATATTATCAAAATAAATTACTGAATCTATATGTGAATAGATGGGGTTCAAAGCAGAACTTATCAAAGAGTACACGTCTAAAGTATTCTCAAAATTCAAACAACTAGAAACACAATGGAAGCAAAAGGCAGAAACGTGGGATGAAATAATTAAAAAGGTAAATAAATTTGATCAAGAAAATTATTGGAATTTTCTTATCAAACCTTATCATCAATAACATATCCTACAATCTTTAACAAATTCAACAAAAATATTGCAGCCAATACTCTCAAATGCAGTATTCGAGGGACAAGTCAGATCGAAGATTTCGTAGCCAACTCAACTCAAGCCTATGCTAGATATTTGTCAACTTCATGACCAAATCCAAAAGAAAGGGGCAGAATTCATAAATCATATTGTTACTTTATTTTCCTAGATTGTAGTTTAAGTTAGTCTTACGAGGATGGTTGTTTGAAATATCCTCTATAGTTTTGTAATAATCTATTTCAGAACATAATTATTTTAGCATTTAAACCCCTCTCATGCATTTAGAGAAGGGTCTAGAAAATTTTCAAAAACATTTGCAAAGATTCCACTATTGTAAGTTTGTGGATGCTTTGATGAATTAATGGAACACATCTGTTATCTTTTGACAATTAAAGTTGTTTAACTGATGTTTCACTACCGTACTCTTTAAATTTCTTGAAAGTGACGAGGAGAAGATCAATTGCTATCAGTTTACATGAGTATAACCTCGTACATATGGTACTTCTATTCACTTTTATTAAGTATTACTTTATAGATTGGCAGTCATATTTTTATTGCATTATATATTTGAAACGTTATTATAGATGAATGTTACATGCACTTTTGTTCTATTATTTGTCAGTGATTTATTATTGAATATATAATCACACATATGAATGCAATATATTTTTCACAATGCTTCTAGTCAAACTATTTTGTTAGAAGAATCATCTTACATAATTCTCATCTCTTTCAACTGTTAAATGATCTATATTACTAATAGTTGAAGGATATCTCTTTAGATTGCATAAAGGAAGAAACATCATGGGTATATAGTAGAATAAATGGTTTAGATAGATGCATATGATAAATTAAAATAATTCTCCATTTGCATGTTGTATAATCAAAACACATCCTCAAAATTATCCTTATTGGGAAACTGGTCCCATTATCCCTAGTCGGAGCCACTACACCAAACGGAAAAGGAGTTGCTTTAAGGTTTGAATCGGGTGGTTTTCCCCCATGTTTTGGTAGCGGAATTCCGAGGCCTCAACATAATTTAAATTATTTCCTTGCATATAGGTTTTTGTGACCAATAAATGAAGTGAACAAACATTTTTAGAAGGCTTATCAATAACATTTCTAGGGTTTGAAACTAACACATTAGTTTACTAGTATAAATTGCATTTTTTAAAGAATGGAAGTCTTGAATACTTTTGACATTGAAGCATATGTGGTTTGTATACCCTAGAAAATATTTGAATTAGAAAACCCTAGGAAAAAATCCTAAACAACTGTTTCCAATATAAGAATAATATCTAGCTCTTGAAGATGACAGAAATCACATTATGCTGATGTGAGAAAAATATTAGTGAAAAAGATCCATGATTAAGAGGGAGTTGACCTTCCTCAAAAATATAAGTGCTCTACATATCCTTTAACATTATTTCTATTTCATTTGTACTTTTACAGCAAATGAAAGAATTGGAAGAATACAAAAAAGAAAAAAAACTTTCTTGAATCATATAAGACGTAATGAAGAAGGACAAAGTTGTTTGAAGTAAACATTAAATAAGTTAACACCTAAAAACATGAAAACAAGAGTTGAAATGGTTCTTGCAAAAATAGGGATAGAATCGTATTAAGATGATTGCCTCAATTAGAAGAGTTACCACATATTTTGAATAAGTCTCGTGATTAAAAGAGAAGAAGTTAACTTACCTGGAAAGTGGGAGTTGTAAGATCTTGGATGGATACGTTACTACCTGAAGTTTGGCATAATACTAAGAAAATCTTGTTATCAATACCCTCCAAAATGGTACATCAAGTGGGTTGGAAATTTTTATGATGACTATAGATACTTTTGAGATTACAACAAGATGATGAGCTTAGTGGAAAGAAGTCGCCTTCACTAAGTGGGCCCGTAGGCTATTTTTGGCACAAAGTCTATTTTTAGACTATGTCTATTTTTAGACTATGTCTATTTTTAGACATATGGATCATATTCTATGAGTTGCAGGATGCTATTTGTGGATGGTTGGTCAAGTTGGAAAAATAGATGGACTTCTATTTTTAGAAATATTGGGCAGAATCTATTTTTAGATTGACAGTCTAAAAATAGATATGTCTAATATTATTAGCTCTTAATATTATTTGGACTATAAACATTATCTTATTCTCTTGGAGCACTTGAGTTAAGTGCACAAATGTGGCATAGGATCTGACAGAATGAATTACGCTATTCCTGAGGGTTAAGTGGAGGTATTGCATGGATACTTCTGTTAGTACTCATGGAGAGAGTTTGGTGGAGTTGATTGAGGAGTTAATGGAGTTGTGTTCAGTTTAACTAATCTAAACATAGTTGAGCTAGTTGTATTTAGTCTAACTGATTAATACACTAGTGAAGAGTGGTGTGAATTAATTATTAATTAATTCACCAATTACAAACTCATTAATCAACTAAAGAATACATCAATTAACTTCAGTGCATGGACAGTTTCAGTGGAGACCAGTGCAGAGATAGGTGAAAGAGCAGGTTAACTATCAGTTGTGACTATACTGTTGCATATTTGCAACTACCAGTGATTGGAGGAGCCCATGAGGATTGCGCAGTACAAGCCAGGTGGTTCAATTTATTTAATGACCCATCCTATAGCATTGATTACGCAATAGAGGCTAGCTATCAGGTGGCAGAGATTGGAGCATGTGTTTTGCTAGATCTAGCTTGATTACTGTGTAGCAATTGGAGGTTGTGCTGAGAGCTTGTGAGGAGCTTTGTACAATGATTATTACATGATCTATATGACATATAATATACAGATAGTTGGGGGTTTTCAGCTTTAAGCTTTCCCATGAAATATTGTGTTCATATGTGTGAATGTTTATGGTTTTAATGTGCGCATGCAATTGATTTTATTTCCGCATGTAATGATCAATGGTAGAACAGATTCTATATTGTGCATGAAGATAAAATAGTGTGTGATCAGGAGAATCTCGGTGAATAATATATCAGTTATTCAAATTTTCTACATGGTATCAGAGCGATATTGATCATTGGAGCAATTGCAAAACATTGAAGCGGTTGAGTTTTGTGCTGGTGGAATTCGAATTTGCAGTAGTGTTTTCTTGGGGTCGAAGTTGAGATGTATTTCAACGGATTGCGATTGGAGTATGCCCTTAACGGCAGCTCGAATTATATTTCATGGAAGGACAGGATGGAGGCGGTGTTGGATGACAATGGGTTGAAGGAGTTCATAGATGCAGAAATTCCAAAACCTGCTTCTGGCGATGCTGCCGCACTTGACGCATGGCAAAAGAAGACAGAGAAAAATAAAGGATCTGTTGGAAGGTGTGAAGGATCACATAGTTTCCATCCTTCATGGTAAGGCTTCTCCATTCTTGATGTGGAAAGCTTTGACATATTTATTCCAAAGCAAGAGCGACCAAAGGAAGTTGGCGCTCAAGGATAAACTCAGAAACATAAAAATGGAGAAAGGCAACAGTATGCCCAAGTACCTCACGAATTTCATCCAATGTAGGGATGAGCTGGGAAGTGTGGGGGTTACTGTTGATGACGAGGACTTGGTGAGCTTGGCTCTCCTTGGGCTTCCGAAGAGTTTGCATTCCTATCAGGACTTTGTCAATGGTCGGGATAAATTGCCAGGATGGGAGCGACTTTGGTCGGATCTTGTGCAAGAGGAGATAAGGCGAAGTACCAGGGACGGATCTTCATCAAAGAACTCTGATGAAGAGAATTTTGCTTTGGCTGCCAAATCAAAGAAGGGGAAGAGCAAGAAAGCTTCTCAATCCGGTGCGAAAGGCAAGAAGCAGGACATGTCCAAGGTGAAGTGCTTTCACTGTCACCAACACATACATTACGCCACTAATTGTCCACAGAAGAAGAAAAATAAGCAGGCTGCTGGATCTGCAGCTAGAGAGGCCTTAGCTTCATAGTTTGAGCTGGAATTTTCACTGATCGCATGCTTGGTCTCAAGTGTGATGGGTTCAGTGTGGTTTCTTGACAGTGGTGTGTCTTTTCACATGACAGGAGATCGAGATTTGTTTACTGATCTGGATGAGAAAGATCTTGGAGTGCACATCGAGATGGGCTACATACGTGTTAGAAAAGGCGACTAATGTAATTTTTATCACTTTGAGAGGGAGTTTGGTAAACCCTTCGTATTGAAGGAAGTGATGCATGTTCCAGGATTGAAGAAGAATCTGATCTCTATGGCGATGTTAGAAGACAATGGATATGATGTTGTCTTTAGCGAGGGAAAGGCTTTCCTGCGCAGTAAGGCAACTGGTGAGACCCAGAGGATAGGGGTTCAAGTTAAGAACCTTTATCAATTGCAAGTAGATGGCTGCGCAGCAATGGCATGCAAGGCAGAAGGAGTGGTGAGCCGAGATGATGGCGAGTTGTGGCACCGGAGATTGGGTCACCTTCACCATGGAGCTTTGAAGATACTGCAGCAGATTTCTACTAGGCTTCCTAAGGGTAATCTTGCGCATTTAGATCAGTGCAAGGGATGTACCTTGGGAAAATTTGTGAAAGCCACCTTTCACGAGAAGGATATTCATGCCACGACGATCCTTGAGATAATTCACACAGACGTGTGTGGACCTTTCTCAGTAGCTTCGACAGCAAAGCACAGGTATTATGTGATATTTGTTGATGATTTTTCTCGTAAGTGCTGGATATTCTTCATGCAGAAGAAGAGCAATACATACTCAAAGTTCTGTGAGTTCAAGGCACTGGTTGAGAAAGAATCGGGGAAGCAGGTGAAGGCTCTCGTGGAGTGACAATGGTGGTGAATTCATCTCCGGCGAATTCAAGATATTTGGCAACAAGCAGAAGGAATTCAAGAGAGCTCTATGGCATCTCATAAACCCATGCTGGTATGGGTTGTTGAGCGTGGAAGAACAGAACATCGTGGGTGTTGGAAACATCGTGGGTGTTGCACGAGCGATGTTGCATGATCAGGGCCTTCCCATAAACTTGTGGGCTGAGGCATGCAATAATACAGTATATGTGCAGAACCGTTGTCCTCACAGGATACTTGGCATGCGTACACCCGAGGAGGCATTTTCTAGTAAGAGGCCTGATATTTCCCATTTGAGGATTTTTGGTTCACCTGTTTACATTCATGTGATGAAGGATGCCAAGAAGAAGTTGAATCCGACTGCAGAGGTTGGGATATTTGTGGGGTACACTGATACACCCCACAATTATTGTGTGTATTTTCCAGACAGTCGCAAGAATGTTGTGCGACGGGATATCAAATTTCATGAGGAGAAAGCCATGAAGTGTTCGCTTGAGAGGGAGCCACACTTGCATGCAGATAAGGAGCTATTAGTTCCTAAGGATGAGCCTCAGGATGTGGATCAGCCACAAGAGGAGATTCATGGAGTGGAAGAGACCACTCATGCAGTGCCAACCATCAGAGGGCGGAATCGCACTACAGAAGCTGAGCGACTGGCTCAAGATGCAGAGAAGGTTGTAGGAGCACCTACATCACAGCGCAGACAGAGACAATCACCTGATCGGTATACTGGATACATGGCTCTTATGAGCAAGTGTATCGTGACAGAGCCATCCTCTTTCGAGGAAGCTGTGGAGGATCCCGCATGGGTAGATGCCATGGTGGAAGAGTATGATTCGATTGTCAAAAATAGTGCATGGGAGATTGTCCCAAGGCCGGAAGGGAAATCAGTGGTGGGTTCGAGATGGATCTACAAAGTGAAGCAGGCAGCTGACGGGAGTGTGGAGAAGTACAAGGCAAGATTTTTTGCCCGAGGCTTCTCACATATTGAGGGGTTCGATTATGAGGAGACCTTTGCACCTGTCACAAGGTATTATTCCATACAGACGATTCTTGCTCTCTCAACGCAGATGGGGTGGCACATTCATCAGATGGATGTGAAGACTGCATTCCTCAACGGGGTGATTGAGGAGGAGGTGTACATAGAGCAGCCCGAAGGTTTCGAGATCTTCAGCAGCAAGTCGCATGTGTAGGCTCAAGAGGTGCAGGCTCAAGAGCGTTGTATGGTTGGAAACAAGCACTTGCTTGGTACACATGGATAGACAAATATTGTACCTGTGACTCTGGATTCTCCAAGAGTGAGGCTGGACCGAACTCATACCGCATTAAGGTGGTTGAGGGTAAGTTGCTGATCATTGTACTTTATGTAGATGATTTGATACCGACGGGTGATGAACTGTTGATACACTCATGCAAGGCTGATCTTGCAAAGGAGTTTGAGATGAAGGACTTGGGCCTCCTTCATTATTTCCTGGGATTGGAAATTTGGCAGCGTAGTGATGGACTGTTTGTTTCTCAAGGCAAGTATGCCCTGGAGATACTGGAGAAGTTCAACATGCATGGCTGCAAGCCTATTGATACTCCTCTTCCTGGTGGTTGGAGGAAGGAGGATGCTACTTCGGCGAAGGTAGTGGATGCCACTGTTTATCGACAGTTGGTGGGGTCGCTTATGTATCTGGTCAATACACGACCCGATATATGCTATGCTGTTAACCAGATTTCACAAGCTATGGTTAAGCCAACCAAGCTCTTCTAGAAGGTGTGAAAGCATGTATTGAGATATCTCATAAAGTATCGTGGGATATGGATTGTGGTACAGAAATGGATGAGTGTGAAGTCATGTGGTTTTCACGGATGCAAGATTCTTTAGGGGAGCCCAACAGACAAAGAGCACATCCTCGGGATGGATTTTATCGGGTCGATAAAGATTGCACAAAGAGGGGAAGCAGGAGATCCGTGGCACTCGGCTCAGCAAAGGTTGAATATATGAAGCAAGCAAGTTTGGTCAAAGATGCGAGGCTATATGGATGAGGAAGATCTTGGTCGGGTTGTTCGGTTCACACTTGGATCCTACTGTGATTTATTGTGATAATCATAGTTGCATCAAACTCTTAGTTAATCTAGTATTTCATGATAGATCTAAGCACATTGACATCTGGTATCATCATATTAGAGATTGTGTGTAGCAGAAGATCATGTTACTTTCATACATTCCTACGGAGGATCAGGATGTTGATATCTTGACGAAGGTGCTCACCAGGAGCAAATTCGAATACCACAGGCGCAGGATAGGGGTTGCAGATAATCCTTATCTTGTTGAGAGGGAGTGTTGAGATTGCAACAAGATGATGAGCTTAGTGGAAAGAAGTCGCCTTCACTAAGTGGGCCCGCGGGCTATTTTTGTCGCAAAGTCTATTTTTAGACTATGTCTATTTTTAGACATATGGATCATATTCTATGAGTTGCAGGATTATATTTGTGGATGGTTGGTCAAGTTAAAAAAAATAGATGGACTTATATTTTTAGACATATTGGGCGGAATCTATTTTTAGATTACCAATCTAAAAATAGATATGTCGAATATTATTAGCTCTTAATAATATTTGGACTATAAACATTATCTTATTCTCTTGGAGCACTTCAGTTAAGTGCACAGATGTGGCACAGGAGCTGACAGAAGGAATTACACTATTCCTAGGGGTTAAGTGGAGCTATTGCATGGAGACTTCAGTTAGAACTCATGTGAGAGAGTTTGGTGGAGTTGATTGAGGAGTTAATGGAGTTGTGTTCAGTTTAACTAATCTAAACATAGTTGAGCTAGTTGTATTTAGTCTAACTGATTAATTCACTAGTGAAGAGTGGTGTGAATTAATTATTAATTAATTCACTAATTATAAACTCATTAATCAACTAAAGAATACATCAGTTAACTTCAGTGCATGGACAGTTTCAGTGGAGACCAGTGCAAAGATAGGTGAAAGAGCAGGTTAACTATCAGTTGTGACTATATTGTTGCATATTTGCAACTACCAGTGATTGGAGGAGCCCATGAGGATTACGCAGTACAAGCCAGGTGGTTCAAGTTATTTAATGAGCCATCCTATAGAATTTATTACGCGATAGAGGTTGGCTATCAGGTGGCAGAGATTGGAGCATGTGTTTTGCTAGATCTAGCTTGATTAGTGTGTAGCAATTGGAGGTTGTGCTAAGAGATTGTGAGGATCTTTGTACAATGATTGTTACATGATATCTATGACATATAATATACATATAGTTTGGGGTTTTCAGCTTTAATCTTTCCCATGAAATATTGTGTTCATATGTGTGAATGTTTATGGTTTTAATGTGCGCATGCAATTGATTTTATTTCCGCATGTAATGATCAATGGTAGAAGATATTTTGTATTGTGCATGAAGATAAAATAGTGTGTGATCAGGAGAATCTCGGTGAATAATATATCAGTTATTCAAATTTTCTACAGATACTACCAATGCTTGGTTCTGCTTGGGATTTGGTATGATTTCTTGAAAAATAATGAAGCAATATTTTGTTGCATTGTGAAGAAAGAGAACATGGAAGTTTAAACAAATTAGTTGTGAATAAGTTTAGATCCTTAAAATGTTTGATGGTCTATCAGATGACATGTTGAATTCGATTATGATATATTTTATTGGTCAAATATGTTTGAATATTGCCATATATCTAGGAAGGTCGAAGCACATTATGATTCATGACTTGATGGAGCCATGAGGCTACTAGTATATCTCCATTGGCGAACAAGTAGTTGATGCATTGATAATGTCCCTTCCTAAGTGAAAGGATGAGTATTTTTTAGACAAGCTTGGGCACATGGATATCTCCTCCCAAGTTGAGAGGGAGTTAGGATGGACACCATGTTCTCCATGTGTCATGTACAATGGCCAGGAATAATTGTCATAAGCCTAGTATAGGAACACGGGTAGGGATAATGGTGGATTGGATAAGGATCATGGATGAACATTCATGAATCATGTATTGCGACTACGACTAATAACTGTAAGAGTAAAGTACATGGACTTGGTAAAGAATCATCTAGAGGACGAACTTTTCCTTTGGATTATGAAATGGTCATGTGAGGACATGCCTTGGTGAACACCTAGGTGGGGTATGTGCCTTGAGAGGCGGCGATGTCCAAATTAATTCCTCCCAAAATTATGCTTTGATCTAGTGGATAGATAGAGTGTATTTTTCAAGCCCTTGGTAGTTTTACAATGTTGGTTATGAGGATGCTATCATCATTGATGCTTATCAATCTGAATCCTTTCTATTACGAACATTTCAACTTGATAATATCATGTTTATTAATTATGAATATGTCCCTAGTTAAGAGGGAGTGTTGAAGTTGTAACTAGAGTCGATCTTCATAATGTAAATTTATCATTGATATTTGTTTATTATATTTATATTCGTATTTACTATATTGGTCAAAGCATGTTATTCATGCTTATAGAGTCAAAAGGAGTAAAAAATAATTTGTGTTACAACTCATGTCCAATTTGGACATTTGTATTTTTTTTATGAGTCATGTCCAATTTGGACATTTGTATTTTTTTTATGAGTCATGTCCAATTTGGAAATTTGTAAGAAAAATAAAAATGATTTTTATGTTGATTTATTAGTCCAAAAAATGTCAATTCTACCTTCCTTGGAACAAGTTAGTCTGACCCTCTAGAGTGATACCTATTCAACCCTCCTAGACAACTAGTTTGACTCACTTGAGATATCACCCAATCACACAACAACACACATATTTGAACCTAGCGAGGGAGAAGAGAAGGACAAGTCAAAGGAGAGAGAAAGTCAAGAAGAATATTCTTTTTTTGACCGAAATTTTTATGCTAACAACTCACACGTGTGAGGAAAATTTAGTGAACAGACCAAAATTTTCTATGCTATTGCAGGTCCGAAATTTCAGGACGGCCAGAATTAGACCAGGTTTAACTTGCGTTGACTTTGAATTTTGGAGGTGACTTGGAGGAGGGATAGATTTTGAATTTTGGTGGTAGTTTTGGTATTGGATATTTAATTTTGATATGATTCTATAAGAGAAGGATTGTTGGGTTATCCCCTTGTGGGGTTTTCCCCTGCCTTGCAGCCTAATGTTTGGTGTCTCTTGTCTCCTTATTTTCCTATAAGATTGAACATTTGTATAATTTCTTGATGAAGAAGACATTAAAAACAATAAACAATAAATCTAATATTCACAAATAATTATCGTGAAGGGGAATCAAGCAATATGTACATTATACTTGGTTTCTCAACAAGTCACTGTGAAACATCTTTCTTGCAACATAAATATACATTTCCACTTTTTTCTCGTGCATAACTATGCCCATGTCCCCCATTAATTGCTATTTTTTTCTCGAAAAAACTTCTTTTTCTAACATGTCAATTTTCCATCATGCTAAACAAAATGAGCCCTGGAATTTTGGACTCAATATCCCTGTGCATTGGTATCTGCAAAATTCCTCAAGAAACATGAAAATGGCCAAATATAATCCAATCTCCATTCTACCTTGTTGATCAAGAGTGAAGATTTTAACTCAAGGTAATCCTACTAGAAGGAGGGTACCCCTCCTAAAAACTTAAAACATGCTTAAGAAATAACAAGAAAAAATGAAGATAATATGGATTTTTCTGGCAAGTGATGTAGGAGCATCGAGAGCATGGTAACGTGTAATCCAAAAACAAAAGTTGAAGATGATGATTGATGATGAGGCAAGGGGAAAATAGTTACAGGTATGTATATATTTGATGGAAAAATGGTTGATGAACCATGTATGAGAAAAGGTTTCCTAGAGAACCAATGGATACAATAGCTAGAAAACCATGTACTCTAGTGGATGGTAATATTTTTATATGGACTTCAACAATGTGGGTCTATTTACAGATATGATATGAAGAATATCAAGGAAAAAAAATAAATAAGGACAAAGGATGTGAAATATGAAGAGAAATGAAGATCAAGGAAATGAGGACGAGACTATTCTAAAGGACCAAGTGAAAAAGAAGAATAATGGGATCACGAGTATTCATTAAGCAGGGGGAGGGTGGCGGGGATTAAGTATGATCAAATAATTCCCAATTGTGATCATGAGTAATTAATAAATTATATTATGATTTACAATAAGGTATATTGATTCTATAAGAGTATATATGAATTGGAAAGAAGATAAGTGAAGGTAGTTAGGGATGAAGATTTGGTTGAGAGATTCATGGAAGGATTTGAAGAGATATTATGGAGAATTATTTGATGTGTGAAAAGGGCACATGATAGGTGCATCCAGATTCTAAATTTATGGGTTTCATTAGTGATATTGATGTAATAAATCCCTATAAATTCAACTAAGTCAAAGTTATTGAAGGTGTCAAAGTTAAGATTTAGTCTTGTCAAAGTCAAGTCAAGTATTTAGATATTTTCATGTCATGAATAGTATGGTTGAAATAATATAGTTCTCATCATAGTGACATTTAGTTTGGCCAACTAATGTCACAATTTTTAGCATACATTGGAACAGGCCATAACAAAATTAGACAATGATTATAGGAACCATTAAGTACCTAGAAAAAATATGGTAAATTCATGAAGAATATCAAAATGAATATCTCTAGCAAGTTGATGACAGAATAAGCACAATTTGATGCAGATGATGTAGCCAAAGAAATATAAATAAAATGACAAAAAAAAGAATACTTATGAAGGGAGAAGAAGATGTTGACTCCATAACAAAGTAGAAGATAAAAAAAAGGAGGAATTTTGTGGCATGAAGAATCACTTGAATATATAATAATGAGGATTAGATAAAATATTAGAGAGAAGGTCCAAAGCGTACAGGGACTAGAGATTCCAAAAAACTATGTTCATAGGAAGACATAGATGAGGTATTTAGCAAGGTGATAAATACTTGCTAAGAGAGAAGAGGTGCATTGAGGCCTAAAGTGACAGAGAGGAACAAGTGAGCAGATTGAAGCTCAGAGCAAGGGATTAATAGAAATAAAATGCCATAAAAAAAGTGAAATATGATGAAAAATTCAGAGAAAGTTGATAGTGCAAACAACATGAAAAAAGACCCCTAGATGTGGTCAAAATAAGAAGAATGCAAACAAAAACAAATGAATATGCAAGAAGAAAGTTTTATGCAACAAAGATAAGACAAAGTAAGAAAAGGAAGGTAAAAAATAAAGTATTATGTTCAAAAAAAATAAATGCATGAAAATTAACATCCCTAAGGAATGCTTTGTGAACAATGTTTTAATGATGTAAATAAAATGGTCTTGGTCATATGCATATGTAAAGGCCAACATTAGCCTAAAATGAAAGTGAAAATTGTATGTACTTGCCATCAAATGATGATTTAAGCTTGACGAGGAAAAGTGTACCAAGTTTGTGGTAATCTAAAAACCACTTTGTGATAAATGGCTTGAGGTCAACCAAAAACCACTTGACATCATGTATTATTTGTGGTAAGAAAAAACCACTTGACTATATAGGGTTAAATAGAATCTCAATAATAGGTAGAACTGTTGATTTGAGGTAGTCCACACTTGACAGAATCACCAATATTAGTGAGGAGACAGTTAGGCAAGTTTCAATTGATGAAAAGGGGACTTGTGCAAGAGAATAATGATTGAAGTTATACAAACTATGAAACAACAGATTGTGAGAGATAAGCAACACATGGACAAGATTCTATGAAGAATTTATGTTCCTTGGGAGCTTGATTTAGGAGCATCAAGAGCATGGTTACAATTAAAACCCAAGTTGAATATGATGATTGATGATGAGACAGAGGGGGGGAATAGGTACAAATATGCATAGATGTAATGGAAACAAGGTTGATGAATCATGTATGAGAAAAGGTTTCCTAAAAAATTGGTAGATACGACGACTAGAAATCCATATACTCTAGTGGATGGTAATCCTTTTATATGGAATTTAACAATGTTTATGTTTATAGGTACAAGATGAAGAAGATCAAGCACAAGGAAGAAATAAGACCAAATGTCATGAAAGACAAAGAGTGGTGAAAATGAAGAAAATGAAGATGAGACTAGTTTAAAGGACCAAGTGAAAAAGAGGAATAATAGGATCACAAGTTTTCATTTAGTGGGGGAATATGATGAAATAATTAATGTTTATGATTATGAGTAATTAATAAATAATATGTTACTTTGTAATGAGGTAGACTAATCCTAGAAGTCTACGTATGAATGGAGATGAGAAGTGAAGGAGGTTAGGGATGAAGATTTGGTTTAGAGATTCATGGAAGGATTTGAGGAGATATTATGGAGAAATCATAGGAGATAGTCATGCATTTAGTTGAACTAACTATCTAAATATGAAATAGTTGTTATGATCACCTATTGTTTCATAAATGGACCATTTTTACAATGGAAGAGACACACATGATTGATGATTTAATATAGTTTTCCCCTTCAGTGTGTGTGTGTGTGGGGGGGGTGGGGGGGGATTATGAGCATATGATATTGGTGTCCCTTTCTTTTCTTGAGTGTGTGTAATGTAGCATTAATTTGAAATTGGGTGTAATATCAAGGTAGAGTTATTTGGTTTGTCTAAGGCATCTGGTTTAAAAATTGAAGCAATGCTACGGGCTATGAAATCAAATGATCCAACACCAGATATGATGGTAAATATTATTGAAGAAATGGATAAGATGAATTATACTATGTAATCCATGGGAAACCAAATGATCATGATGAAGAAGGAACAACAAACTAAGATGCACTAGTGACAAAATTTTCAACCATGAAGGAATTTTGGTATTGATATGAATATAAGAGTTGAAGATACCATATTACCTATACCTTTAGAGCCCACAAATGTAGTAGAAAATGAAAAACCTTGGTGTAGAACATGTGATTTTCCTTGTTATCACATAAACTTGCACCCTCTAGTGCAAAGCCCTCACAAGGTATTAAGTTTGAGTGTAACTTGGAATAGGTTTTGATGTTGCCTAAATAACTAACCTTCTTTTTATATTAGGATAAAACCCAACGTAAGGGAGGATTCCCTTGTGACAATTAGGTCCCCTAATGCAAGAAAAACAAATTCTAAGGTTACCCAGGTTACTACCCAATTGAAACCAACTTTGAAAGATGAGAAATTTAAGGATCAATTTGATTAACCTAAAAGGAGGGAAGTAGTTGTCTAGGTGATAGTGGAAACTCTCTTGAGCTACACTCAAGATTAGTACCTTGTGAGGGATTCGCGTTAGGTTGTGAAAGATTTTTTGATAACAATAATTCTCCAAAGAGCACATGCAAATTCTTCAGGTCCCTGGCCATGTCAATTGACAATACTCCAAATGGAGGTAACCTTGATCAGATTGGTGATGTTAATTATAGGGAAGATGATTTTATTTATGCTTTGGATGATAGGTTTTGCACTATACCTAGAGCTTATATGGATAAAATAGAACACATAAGTTTGTATATTGATAAGTTGCATGGCATGTTTACTGAGAGACCCTCTTCCCAAGAAATTATGGTCATCAAAAAGGAGATAAATACTTATGCTTTAAGAAATATGCAAATGGGATAAGGAGAAAATATGCTAGCATTGAAAAGGTTTGAAGAAAGCATTGCACGAAAGTCCACTCCAACACAAGCCAATCAACAAGAGGAGAATCCCCCTTAATCACAAGAAGATATGCAAGTTGATTCCTTCATTAGTACTAAAATTGTTAATGAGTCGACCAAAATGAAAATGAAAGTCCCTCTCATGGATTTTATCAAAATCCCAACATATATTGAGAAATTTAAAATGATTTTGGGGATATATGAGAATGAACATAAGCTAGTGATTTGTTAAGATATGAATCAAGAGGGAAGAAATGAGGCTCGTTCCCCATTCTATGTTTCAATGATTTTTGATGATTTATTTCTCCACAACTGCATGGACTTTTGATTTGAAGGTGGTTGGAGAAACTAGATTGGCTGTTCAACATAAGTAATGAGAAAACTACTAAAAATGATAGAATGAGGAAAAACAGAAATATAGTAGGGATTCTATTGAATTTTTTGATGTCTTCATCATTAAAGACGTTCCTAGATATGAAAGTGAGCACATTGAAATATTAGTTATGGAAATGGAAACCCTACAACCTTGTGATGAGATATTGAAATTGGATTTCAAAATGGAAGTTATTGTCAGACTTGTTGTCTCTAATCATTTTGATAACTAGTAATATTTTAATGATAATGCATAGATTATTATATTTTCGGTTGACTCACAAAAAAAAATGTCATGCCAAATAAACTGGCAAGAGGGTTTAAATCCTATAATCATGCAGTAGAGGGGGGGAAATCCCCAAAGGGCTTGTTATATTGGAGAAATTATTTGATTGATATGATAAAGGTAAAAGGCATCAAGAAGAAGCTAAGGTTGAAGATTACATTGAAGTTAATTGGGATAGAATATCATCTGAAAATCATCCACATTTGTAAGTGTAGTACTAATGAAAGAAGAGATATAAAAGCCCTAATTTGAGAACACATATAATTTTTCATGGAGATATGATGACTTGAAAGCCTACAAAGGAGACATCATTGGACACACAATCCAATTAAAAGGAGCTCATCCAATTAAAAGGAGCTAATCCATTTAGGAAAAACCAAACATATCAACCCAAGACTAGTACCCATCATTTGAAAGGAGCTACAAAAAATTTTCAAGGCTAGAATCATTGCACACAACTGACATTCATCTCGGGAAAAAAAATTAATCCTAGATAGAAAGAAGAAAAGTGAGATCAGGTTGTGTCTGTATTTTACGAATTTGAATAAGATATCACTAAAATATAGTTACTCTTCCTAATATGGAACATATTTTTCAATATGTTATAGTGGAAAGTATGATTGATCCAAGTGGATATTGGTGGACACCCACCTATTCCACCTAGACCTCTAGTCAGTTTCATCAGTTTCCTTTTTTTATAGCAACATTTACTATTTTTAGCAGTTTTTCGAGTCTTGAACTTACAGAACAGTTTTGACCCCCTAAACGATGTTTTTTTGAGGTCTGTAGCAGGCTCGTAGCCTTAGGTAGGGCATGCAGAAAAACATGTATTACTTGGAGAGATATTTCTGATGATATATCGTATGCGCAAAAAGAAGATAATATGACCAAGTTACGACCCCGGGAATTTGGATTCCCAACTAACCACAACGGGGCCCACAAACTCTTGGTGTTTCATCTCCTGGGGTTAGGGTTTTGGTTGTTTAGGGTTTTCTTATGTTGTTCAATAATAAAAAGGCCCTTGAGCCTCATTGTAAGACAGTTCAGAGGCATGTATTTGCCACATCTCTTCTCATAGATAAGCTACCAGTGCCCTATCCAATTTATTTCCATTCTATCTGTAAGCATATTTTAGTTATTTGATATTAATGGAATGAAGTTTTATTTCTACTGCATCTCTGTGTTTATGTGTATTTTTGTATTTTATTGCATTCCTGCATAAGTTTGGATTAGTGGTATCAAAGTGTCCTGCTCTTTCTCGATCCTTCTTTGCATGTCCCCAACGAGGTCGAGGTATAAGGATTTAGGACTCGATCCGGTGGAACCTTTGCAAAATTAGCCTCGCAAACCTCAACAAACACCCATGGGGGAGAAAAGAAAAACAAGGTAGCAGGAGATACCATAAAAATATTGCTCAAGGAGGCCCTCGAGAAACAAAGGAACGCGATAATGGATAACTTTTTCCAAATCCTTCAACGGTTGCCCACCGACGACCCATCTGCATCCAACAGCCTCTCTGGAGACGCCACTCCTTTTAAGGTACAAGTAAACTTTGACATTCCAATATTTAAGAGCCAAATAGATCCAGACATCATAGATAGATGGTTGAATCTATTAGAATGATATTTCTCGGTTCATGACTTTCCCAACCAGGAAAACATTACTTTTTCACTCCTCAAAGCCACCCCTGATGTCAAGGACTGGTGGGAAACCTACTGCGATAAAAAGGATGAGAGGGAACCCTCTCTGTTCTCGGCCGCACCCACTTGAGATTCTTTCTGATATGCCATCAAGGAACAATATTATCACGTGGGGAGCTATGAGGAAAATTACATGCAATGGACTACGTTGTGGCAGGAAAGGGATCAAGATGTGCATGAGCTGACAAATTTGTTCCATTTCCTGCCCACAAAGTTGGGTATGAAATATTTGAAGAAAAATTTGGTTTTGAAGTACCGCAGTTGTCTACACAGATACATTCAAGAGGAAATGGATTTCCTCAACATTCCCTCACTTGGTGTAGCATACCGGTATGCTTCCAATATTAAGCAGAAATTCAAACAGAAGAAGCGAGACTTTGGATCCGTGAATCAGAAGCAAGGGAAAGGTGCCCCCAAACCACAGAATAAAGGACAAATCCAATGTGAGGCAGCCCAGGACAGCCCGCCAAAGTCGCAAGAAAATAACAACACCCTGAAGCCAAAGAAGGACACAAGAAAATGGTGTGAGTTCCATAAGAGCTCCACTCACAACACAAGTGAGTGTTGGGCCAAGTAGTCATTGTTGGTCGAGCTGAAGGCTTCTGAATCAGATGCGTGCTCCGACTCTTAATTAGAACCCGACAAGGGGAATGAAAAAGGGAAGCATATTATCGATGCAGAGCCCAACACCATTTTTTCCACCACGAAGATCCAAAAGGAGGAACCAAAATATCCAGAGGAGGGGGAGCACCTCTTCCATTCACAGATGTGGGTAAAGGGTTCCCCACTACAGTTCATTGTCAACAACGGGAGCTAAAAGAACCTCATTTCAACAAAGGTTGTGAAGTGGTTGGGCTTCCCGACCATAGCACACCCACAGCTATACACCATCGAATGGCTTCACCAAGGACAGGATCTCTGCATCAACCAGTTGTGTCACCTTCTCTATAGCATCAAGCCCTTTACGGATGAGGTATTATGTGACATTTATCCTCTTGATGTTTGTGATGTATTATTAGGCCAACCATACTTGTGGAAGCGACATGTTGTGTATGAGTCCAGACCTCATGTTGTTATTGTTACTTTGGGCAATAATTTATACAGGATACCGGAGGTAGCACCACCAACCGCAATCTCTCTGGTTACTGCAAAACAATGCAGCAAGCTCATTTCCAAAACCAGGAAAAAAAATTTCTTGATGATCTGCCCTTAGGGAAAGAAGAAGACTGTGGCCATGACCTCCAGATAGGGATTCTCCACACGACAACAATAGATAGACAAGGTCGTGGAGGACTATGGGGAGATCTTCACCTCACCGAAAGGGGTGCCTCTACACTATCAGGTCAAGCACTTCATCAATATGACACCAAATGCGTCGCTTCCCACTGGACCAATATATCAACGTTATGTTATCGAGAACGACGAAACAAAGAGGCAGATTCAGGAACTACTGCAGAAAGGTCACAATTGATCGAGTTCATCGCCCTGTGGAAGCCCGATCGTGTTGGTGCAGAAGAAGTACGGGACTTGGGTACTCTGCATTGACTATCGATCACTGAACAAGATCATTGTATGGAATAGGTACCTGATCCCATGGATTGATGACCTTCCGGACCAACTTAAGGGGGGGAAATATTTCGGCAAGATTGACTTGAAGTCCGGGTATCACCAGGTACTAATTGAACCCTCTGATATGTGGAAGACTCCTTCAAATCCAAGGGGGGCCTTTTCGAATGGTTGGTCATACCTTTCGGGCTGACGAATGCTCTCGCAACATTCATGAGGCTGATGGGCGACATCTTTTGGCCATTCACCAACTTATTTGTGGTGGTGTACTTGGATGACATCCTGATCTTTAGCTAGACTTGGGAAGAGCACCTCCACCACATCCGACATGTTCTCCAAACACTGCGGCGACACAAGTTGTGTGCCAATTTGGAGAAGTGCACTTTTGACATGACCCAGGTTCAGTATCTGGGATACATTATTTATGAGTGGGGGGTGCATGTGGATCCAGCCAAGATCCAATTCATTTGGGATAGGCTAGCCCCAACCACTCCAATAGAGCTCTGTAGCTTTCTCTGTCTTGTCAATTTCTACCGTTAGTTCGTGTTGGGATTCCCTCATATCACTTGGCCCTTGAGTCAAGTCACCAAGGGAGGAGAAAAAGAAAAATTATTTTGGTCTGAATCTCAACAGAAGGCAATCATAGAGTTGAAACATGGCCTCTGCTATGCACCAGTGCTCACATTACCATACTTGCAACAACCATTTGAGATCAAGACAGATGCCTCTGACTATGCTCTTGGGGTAAATCTTACTCAACAGGGACATCTTGTGGCATATCATAGTAAGACACTTTCCAAAACAATTTGGAAGTATGCCACTTATGAAAAAGAGATGTATTCCATTGTGCAGGCTTGCCGAAAATGGAAGCATTACATTTTGGGGAAGAAAACAGTCATCCACACATACCACCAACCCATGTATTTCATACAAACACAAGGGAAGTTGCAAGACGATCGCCATCAAAAGTGGTCCAGATGCCTGCAAGAGTTTCATTTGAACATCAAGTACAAAAAGGGCAGCACCAATATTGTTGCAGACTCCCTCAGTGAACCACCGATTGTGGGACTAACCATCGTTCTCAACTCTTATGGGCACGAGACTTCTGATTGGACGCTTCTCTACAGAAGTGATCCAGAATTCGGCCACACATACAAGATGCTCTTGGAGGGTAACAAAGTTCCAAATTTTCACCTCCAGGATGCACTGTTATGTAACCTGGGACACCTTTGTGTTCCTTAAAGCGAGCATGCCAAGATGGTTTGGGAAGCGCACTACAGTCGGGTCATTGGGAATTTCGGGGTCGAAAAACAGTGGCAATACTGTATAAATATTTATATTGGTCGAACCTTCGACAAGATGTCGGGAAGTACATCAGATCATGCACTTCATGTTCCATTGCCAAACCGACCATCAAGAAGCAAGGCCTCTATACTTCATTTCCTACCCTAGTCGATATTGGGAATCCATCTCCATGGATTACATGTCAAGTCTTCCTTCTACTAATCATGGCAACGACTGTGTTTTTATGGTCGTCCACAGATTCTCGAAAATGGCCATCATAGAGGCATGCAAGAAGAATATCACAGAAAAAGCCACTACTAAACTCTTCTTTGAACGGGTGTGGGTGCACTTTGGGATCCCACAGTCTATCATCTCATATCGAGACATCAAGTTCCTTAGTTCATTTTTTTCCAGCCTCTGGTTGATGTTGGACACCAATCTCACCAAGTCCACATCTTTCCATCCCCAAAATGATGAATAGACAGAGATCGTCAACAGGATGATCATACACATTATACGCATGTACAACACAAAGAATCCATGCACATGGGATGAGAGCCTCCCCTATATACATCATAGCTATAATCGAGCTCTCCACTTCTCAACCGACCACAGCCCCTTTCAGGTGGGCTTGGGGTTCCAGCCACTATGTCCCATTGACATAGCCATGCCATTTGCGGCTACTTAGGCAGATTCAGCTCATGTCCAATCTGAAGCAGGCAAGGTGAACAGCTTCATTGAGCGCATTCAG